>OX438931.1:23064587-23664587 GCA_949316025.1 Lapara coniferarum | reverse complement strand
TTTTCGCAGCGCACGCAATGGAAGCCCTCAAGTATGATTAATTTTCCCCGTTTTTTTCACATTTTCCATTATTTCTTCGCTCCTAATAGTTGCATCGTGATGTTATATAGCCTAAAGCCTCCCTCGATAAATGGTCTATTCAACACAAAAAGAATTTTTCAATTCGAACCAGTAGCTCCTAAGATTAGCGCGTTCAAACAAACAAACAAACAAACAAACTCTTCAGCTTTATAATATTAGTATAGATTATCTATGGCGACCACCACCGCTCATGAACACAGAGCCTACCGAAATGAGGGCTACAATCGTGTTTACTAATAAAGTCAGTGTTATCCTCATGACGCTTTATTACAAGTGTGGCGTCACCACACCACTTGGAAACGAAACAGTTTACCTTCCACGTACAAGACGCTGGCCGTGGGAAGAAACAATTCACCACTCAACGTAAGGTGACCTAAGAGTTCGCTGGCAGCCCCACCACAATCTACAATCAACTCTTGTATTTATATATAAGCTTTACGTTCAATACATCACCTTGAATCCGTTACTGAATTTCATTTATAAGTAGGACACATTCCCTACACAAATAATTTGGTATAAGTGTCTCGGTGACCCAGGGATGCAGCATACACGACCACTGCTTTGAGGTTCCGGGTTCGAATACCAGGTCGGGAAAAGTGATATTGAAGTATTTTTGCTCAGTATCAGCATAGTCAGAATTTGTGCCCGTTATGGCGATAAACTCGCCCTCTATCACATAGATCGGAACACATATGTGATGTGGATGCCCTAGTAGCACTACTGCCTAAGTCTATGGAGACAAAATGATTGCCACCATCAAAAAAAAGTCATCGTTAGCGGAGGTCCTAAGAGAGTGGGGACTGGTATTGGGGAGTTCGAATCAGTCACGCACATTGTTTTTCCTTTTTTTTAATGCTTCTGGTTTAAAAGGATTTCTTTTTTTTAATGCTTCTGATAAAAAAAAAGTATTAGTAAGTATTATTTGTAAGGATACCGAAAAGTTGAGCCTGTAACTAGAACGATAAAAAATACCGTAGCCTTGTCGACGAAGTTCCCTTGTTGTTTGTTGTATTACAATATGTAACCAGATGTCTTTCTAATTCCAGGTCGAAGTGTTTATAATTCAATACGTACAATCAATTATAATGAAAACAATCCAGCTACTCATAATTGCCGCAAATTAGGTAGGTATTTATTATATAAAAATGAAAAAGCCTTTTGTACCCAATATTTCACATAGATGGTCTATAATATAATATTAAGACTAGTACCCTATAATATCAGAATTTATTAGACAGATGTGAGAAGGTTGGGTAGCAAAATCTCATGAACATGACAGAGGAGCAGGTCCAGAACTCTTTAAAAAGAGGTGACGTCAGCTCTGCCGACGTCTCAGGGTTCCACCTCATCATCATCATCCGTGATGTGAGAGTAATACTCCAACTTGTCCTTCATCTTTTATTTCTGACTGCTCCAAACTTTTTTCCGGAGCTCCGCACAGTTGAAAGGCTCGAAAGAGACTGCCCATTTCAAATGCGAGGCGCCCTATTTATACCAACGATTTGACATTTCGATTGGTTTTTGCATGATTATTATTTCGAAATACCCGCCGCTCCGACAAACATAATATATTTTTGTAAACTTTTCTTATTGTAATTATAATAATGCCCTGTAATTACTCTGGCTAATGTTCTTCAAACCGGTATGGGTACAGTAGCGTATGCAAATTACTACTCGGTGATAGAAATAGATATTGCGATGGTAGCTACCTATACCGACGACCTTTCGGGTACGGGAAACCTACTTACTTTTGTTCAATAAGTATAAACTGAGAATATAAATATTGTTTTTCAGGTGCAAATCAAGCGAATATTCTTACGCGTAAAATTGTCAACGGCAGTGTTTATAATGTATCTGAAGTCGAAGAAGTACCGTTAACACGTGCCGATTCTGGTCTGATTCTCTATTGTGAAACCATGCATTCCAAGTACATAAAATCCAGTAACAAAGCAGAATATACACGAGAAATATTTGGCACGACGAAGTATGAGTACTATTCCAATGGTGAGTATAAAGTCTATCGATGAGTATACCATAAAACCGCCAATAAACAGTAGCAACATCACTCAGGGCCGTGGCGTAGAGTGGATTCTTGCCCCCCCGGAGCGTACCCCATATTTGCCGCCCCAAAGGGTCCAAGGTAACGAGCGAAAATCAAGAAACAAATCCCGCACTGCACAATAAATTGGTTAACAAAAAAGGCGAAAACTGAAAGGTTTCTGAACGGTTTTTTTAATGTATTCAAGTGCTCATAATATTCGTCGTATAACTTTGAGATACCATAGAAATTTCGAATATCCTTCCATTATAATACTTTGGCCATAATACTTCTGAACCCTAATGCATTTCTGTTTCCTATTCTAAGAATTTTGGCTGATTATAATCAAATACCTAGTAAAGTACAACGGGTCAGAACTCAGAACATTTCTAGAATCGGTATTTCGTCATTTGGTACATACCGAGCCCTCTTTATTTTGTTTTCCTAAATAAATAAAGGTCGCAGGAGTACGCTGAATGCAGACCGCTTTGACAAGTCAATCTGGAAATCCTTAGGGGAGGCCCATGTTCAGCAGTGGATGTCATATGGCACCGCGGTGGCCATCTTCGGTCCACTAAGGACGGCTGCGGGCTTCCTCTGACGGAAGTCAGAAGTGTAAGTTGTCGTCCGCAACCGCCACTGAGCGGTGCCGCCTATTGCGACCCGTCTCCTGAAGGACGTCATGCGGCTGATGATGATGAAATAAATAAAGATATAATAACTACAGACATATTTTGTTTTAGTTATGTCCTTATATATTCAAATCGGAATCGGTGTGGCAGTCTTCGCAGTGGTGTGCATTGTGCTGGTGGCAGGTATTTTACTATACAGGAACAAGCGCAGACCGCCTGACGTGAGTAACTCTAATTTACCTTCTAAATGATGCATTTTTTACTCTTATATTCTATTATATCTAAATGATACAATTTTTTTAAACTCTTATGTAAACAAAAACATAAATTACTCTTCAAGCAGTGTTGTATCTTATATGAAAAATCGTGAACTTTTATTTTAGTTTTTAGAATAAATAAATTTTATAATATAATGAAATTCTATAATATTCCGCTGTCCCGCTCGTCCTTGTTGTATAGCCAGCGTAAGTGTTGCCTAACAATGAAAATGAAAAACCTGCTTTGAGAACACCACTTTTACTTTTTCGTTTTAAATGTTTACGTAGTAATTTCAAGAAATTAGTTCCATATTTTGAAATTAGTGGTAAACCCTCAGAATAATAACTAAAGCCAGCAAGTTATTATTCTGAGGGTAAACCACACTGTGGCGAGGTTTTTATCGATCATGCTATTGTAAATAAAATAGCGTTTTAGATATATACCTAGGAAATGTGCATTTAACTACAATAATTTTCTTATTAGTGACCAGGTATATAATAAAACACGAATAAAATAGATAATATCCCCCGGGAGAATATTGTAAAAGTAAAATGCAGTTTTTCTGTTTTTTTTAATTACCTAATTTTTTTGTTTCAGTCTGCCTCCACTCAACACATATATGCAGAATTGATACTACCTGAATCACAAGCACCCAGAAATTTATCTCAGAATCGAGAGGAACCGCCATACGTGGTTATTATAGGATTTCTTAGACCTGATGAAACTAATAATACTACTGCCTCAGTGACGTAGTTCTTTTAGGGCGGTATTAATAAATCAATCTCGAAAGTCGAGCCATATCCCAAGTAGACATAATGTATGAATAGTTCAATACATTGTGTCCACTTGAGATGCAACTCAAACTTGAGATTGATCTATTAATACCGCCCCTATTAGTACTACTTTGGTAGGTAATACGGCTGACATGAAATGCTAGAGCGACATTAGGGAAGGCGGGAGGGAGAGTGGATTGAGGCCTCGCGCTTACACAAGGTACCGCAGACCTCAGGCGATCTCCAACTACGAACCTTTTTTGAGATCAGCGGCATCTTACATTAGTCTAAGCATCTTACCTGCGAAATTGTTGACATCGGGGATTTTTTTGGGCGTTGTGCCGTCTATCGCCACCAGGCACTGTCAGCAGAGATCTCGGGTTCGATCCCCGGGCCGGAAAAACTGATATTGGTGGTTTGTACTCAGTGCACAGTATTAGCCCGAAGGCTGGAATTGCGCCTCGTGATAATGGCAACAGGCTCGCCCCTTATTTCCTGTGGACGTAACATAGCCCGCGAAATGTAGGTAAGATAGTTTTTACCCCTGAAAAGGGAAAAGGTGTCATACCTTGTATGTATTTTACAAAAATAATACTAAGTAGTACTATTGAGTATTCTGTGATAATACCAAGTATTAATAATGGAATGAAATATGCATCGATATATTATGTACTACGGTATTGTGTAAGTGTGGAAAATGAAATAAAAGTACTTATTTAAATAGGTAATACAATTACCCCTGTGTTTTTTTATCCTAAACTCTAAAGTGTTGATCACACTATGCGTCACAAAAATATGCTCGCAATAACTAGACAATATCAATAGGACTCTGCACAACAAACTACCTAAATACTTAATGGAAACTTTGGTATTTTTTTCAGATTAGTAACTACCTACTTATAAACAGAATTTTGTATTAAGTATTAGGAAATCACTCAAGAATGTTTACTTCCATTTATGGAGGAACCTATACCTAGAATTTTGTCCAACTCAAAAAGGCCATAGCCAGAGTCAAGGGCCAAGCCGCGGTGATTGGTATTATAGTTTGACTGAATGTATTTATACCTTGCAAACTCGGGCGTAGCTATAAGGAACGTGCACGAACTATAGAGGGCAGCACAGAATCGACAAGAGCCACAGGTGGATAAAAACAGAAACGATAACTAGAACAACAATTTGTTTATAATATATTATTTTAATATGTCAAAAATGATAAAATGTGTGTTTTGACCGAATGATACCCAGCGTGTCCAGAATATGCTTTTTTTAGATGGGAACTATAGTCTATCTAATCTAAGAAGTACCGTTTGACATTTGTGTATAAAGTTTTTGATGGTAACCGTACAAAAAACAGTCACAAGAGAGGGACACAGCTCCCTTTATAAGCTCTCTTGCTCGGAACGGAATTTCAACTACGTATAATGTTCGCAAATATAAACGCTAACCCACTAGAAATAAGTTTGAATTTTTACTGTGTCGGAATCATTCATAATCAATCCATTTTAGATATAAGATCCTTGCATCCTATTGATATTTTTTAAGTGTCGACATTAATATTAGTTGTACATATAAAAATTGAATATCGATGCATCGATCTGATTTGAAAAAGATTATAAGAGCTAATGATATTGCAAAATAAGCCTATTAACCTCTATAATTCTAATAAACATTCAAACAATGTTTGGGTGTTTATTAGAAGTAAACGAAGAAACTACTGAATGTATTTGGATGAAATTTGGCACAAGGGTTTTTGTATGGCATTTAATGACGATGCGAGCTCGCCGTTTGCCACCGACGATACGACCACCCATAAATAGTAACAACACTAACCAGCACCTTGACTTACAAAGTACTGTGTGGCTTTCTACTGCACTCATCATACCGAAACATAAGACGTTAAGTCTCATTATGTCCAGTAGTTACACTGGCTACAATGTCCTTCAAACTGAAACACAACAGTGCATGCGCAATGCTGCTTGGCGGTAGAAATAGAAATTGCGGTGGTACCCACCCAGACGGAATCTCACATATTAGAGACGTACCACCAGTACGTGTAGAGGGTAAGAGTATGGCGGTCATACTCTGGAATCTGGAGAAACACATAGACATCTTTTATTCCCGATAATTTGATCCGATGGTAAATAATCTTAATTTAACCCTTAACTATCCAGTATGCTTTTGTAACGTGCCTGACCAGTAGTGTCCGGCGGACACACTATAGAGATAAAATAGAAAAACCGCATAAAAATCCGAAAATGACTTTTATTTCGATGCTTTACATTCACGTAAATATAAGAAATCATTATTTATTTATTTTACCTTTTTTATTACTTTTTTTCAAACAGATATTACACAACATAATATTTTTACCGAGTGTTCAGAGCATACATTTTTTATGAGAATACTGTTAAAAAAAGTTGTACATTTTCGATGAAAACGGTTCTTGCTTTTTGCTCAGAAGTTTGAGCAGCTCCTTGATCTGTGGTAGCATCAGATGATCGCATCATGTCTTGGATTATATGAGTACGATTCATATTTTACACATACAAACCCAATTTATTTTTTAGAAAAGCTGAAGTTATTAGATGCGTCGACACATTGAAAAATTTTAGATATAGAAGCCTTATTTTGTCCTCATAGTATTTAACTACTATGAGACCATTTTGTGTCTAGGATTTCCTACGAGGCATGTAAAATAATTACCAAAATTAACGTTTCTGCTACTTCTAACGTACGATTCACATGACTAGCTGACCATATTGTACGCAATATTTTGACCTTCTTTTTCCAGATATTCGTATCAAAAAAAGGGTATAAGTGTTTCTTTTAGTCACAGATCTCCTAAATTTTAAATCGTACCTCAGTTGTCAATCGTCAGGATTTTTGGGCAGATACTGTTTGAGTTATACCCTACTTTCAAAAGTTATATGCTCATCGATTGTAACAATTTGCCCTTGCAAATAAAACTATTTTAGGTTTAGGCACACATACTTTAACAACTTTTTAATGGGTGCAAGTAAATTTCTTGACTTTTTGAGAGGTTTTGTATCAAGGGCACGTTGAATTTCTCCCTATCTCAGTGTTGATTTCTCAGAACAAAAACGAGTATGACTGGCTTATCACAAAAATATCTAAGCACTGTGACTGTAACCAAATAGTCAAAATTACAAGTACAAAGACTGCTATTATAACACAAAGAATGCACTGTGAGTTGATTTATTACCTACTTGATACGATATTGTTTTAAATAAACGTAAATAAACAATCTACATTGGTACTTAAATCAAACAAAATATATTTGTGTCTGTTGGACACTTGTGGGTTGATACGTTACAGTTTTGCTTTACTTGTAATAAATATTAAACTATTTATGTTACAAATATTTTTATTGCACAATTAGATTCGGTAAACTTCGGAGGTAGATTAGACTAAGCAGTTTTTCGTGAAAATAAATACTTTAGGTTTTATGAATAACCGAACGCAAAAATGTGGCCGACAGACACTTGTGGGTTGTTTAGGGTTAAGGTAGATGGCACTGACATCGCGTCGTAGTGTTTTAGGGACTTTTGTAACGGTAAAGGCCTTTCAAGCGGGCGAAGCCGCGAGCAACACCTACTTATTTATCGATAAATCCACAGACAAACTCCAAAAATTGCAGTGTTGCTACTTTGAAGGATTTAGCTTTATAGGTATTGGGTATATACAAGAATTTTATACCCATATAGATCCCGCATTCCGTTTAAGCGAGATTTTTCTACAGTTAATTAATAAAATATCTACGTATTTTATTACATTTAGGATAAATATTGATAAAATTATAATATTTACACAATATTGATTACAATGAACTTACCTGTAGAATTTCACACTAAATGATGGATGCCAAATATTTCTGCAACCATGAACTACACAATTCACATTAAAATATCACTAAAACACATTTATTATTATGAATAATTACAGAGAAAATTTCGAAGTGAACATTTTTTTGACATCTATAATTAATTCAATTCAATTCTTTAGTTTATGGCTCCATCGCTGTTAGGCAAACAACTATATTGAATTTGAACTTAACGTTTTATAACAGTGTTGCCGAAGTATGTATTCGCAATTACCGATTAAATGAGGAAATTTTGTTAAACTAAAATGTTAATAAGGATAAAAACCTTAAGGATATCTTATTCAGCAGGAATAATTTTGAAATGAAAATAGTAGTTACATTACTATATAAGATATATTGGAAATATTCTATTATATATGATTGAGACGACAATAACGGTATAAATATTTTTTGATGGTTGGGGAAATAATCCATAAACTTTGGCAACATAGGTTAAAGAAAGAGTGAGATAGAAGACAACACAAAAGGTAATTTTTTTGTTTTCAAAAAAATGTGTGTACTGCGGTCTCCAGTAGATACATTATAATCTTCTTGGGTATATAGCATACCTACTTACATATATATTTTTTGATACATCTAATTTTGAAGCTCAAGGAATTTTTTTGCTATAGTAAGGGTTTTATGGAAATTTTGAGTAAAATGAAACTTAGCAATTTAACACGGAAACCACTTATTTTGTCACTAAACTAGTATTGTTACCGCCCCCAACCCCGTGAAAAAGTTTTTCCAGGACAAAAATTTTTTCCGGGATAAAATTCATTGGTCGATTTCTATAATGCATAGTTAATTTTTTTTACACAATTGTTTGTTGTACTAAATAAAGAGAAAAAAAATTGCCTACAGCATTCAGGAGTAATGTAGCTACCAATTAGTGAAGAAATTTTCAAAATCAGTTCCGTAGTTTCTGAAATTAACGCGTTCAGCCAAACAATCAAACACTTCAGATTTCTAATATTAGTATAGATATTACATAGCTCCATTGTTTTGAAGGAAGTTCAATGGCTTTGTAATAAATATTATCTATTCAATCTTATTTACCGTAATAATTGTTCTACTAAACAGTAGTTACTGTTATAAAACGATATAAATGCATATCCAGGTTAGAGATCCTATAAAAAGGGGTTTAGTAATAGAAATATATACTTACGTGTCTATTTTACGTTTTTAAATACAATATTAATGTTCCCTTAAATAGGGGTTTTAAGATCTATGGGGATTTTTAGGGATTTTCATAGTAAAATCTAGGGTAAAATGAAAATCGTGAGTAGAAACACTGAATAATTGTCAAAAAGGTCAAATCTATGGCAGTTTCCTTTCGGCTCACGCGGAAGTGTTCATACTTGAGAAATATCTATTTCCTTTTCCTATCTTTTTCAAACTTTGATCAAATATTATTGTTTATGTTTTGGAGAAGTTTTGGCGGGAATGTGGAAGTGTCATGAGGTGCTCTTGTTTTAATTCATTATTTTGGTGATACTTAGTGTTATATTGCATAATTATGGTGGTATATTATCCAATATAGTTCTATTAAAGTGCTCAAATGAAGTGAATTGAAATAACTGTGCCAATCAAGTGTTTTTTCGTTGCCGCCAAAACTCCTTGATAAAGTCTTGGTAAGGTAGCCACTGCTTTACTACGACAACCAGAGATATCACTTAAGACGAGGCTGTATGGGCTTGAACCCTTTGCCTTCCCTGTAAGGGAGAATTATAAAAAAAAAAAAAAAAAAAAATGTTTATGTTTTGATTACGATTAATAATGGAGGTAACAGACCTAAGTGATATACTTAATGTACGATCAATAAAAATGGAGACAAGTGAAAATGGTTTCGACGAAAGTGTCGTCGAAACTTCGGATCCTATGTCAATTATACCTCAGTACGTCGCAGAATCGGATTTAAGTACGTATAATAAACATTATTTTATTAAACGCCTTACAAATTACATCCATATGCGTAATCCGTAACTTTTATGGTTGTTTTTACCGCGAAATTCAAATAGAGTGCTTTTTCATTATACTCTAACGTCAGTATATGTAAAGAAATAATTGCCAAAAAATAAACAAGCAAAAAATATATTAAAAACATTTATTGTTTATTACGTCCATTTCAATTGTGCATTGTGTCGCCATCAACAAGATCAAGGGTAAACAACCTGATAAAGGTCACATAAAGTCTATCGGTACACGCAACTTTCTACAGGAGGATCTGGAAATCACTGAGTGAGGCATATGTGGGCTAAACCTGTGATGATTTACTGTATGAAATGAAATCATTTATTCGAATCCATAAAATATTAAACATTACTTAGATTCAGTCACTTTTTAATCTACCACCAGTTCGGAAAGCAGTTTCCACCAGAGAATAACGGGCAAGAAACTTTAAGGTGCTCTTTCCAAAATCAGTTCTAAGGTATAAATTAGGTATAGTGTATAATGCAATATATATAACATACCGATTTTTATTTTGTTTAGAGCAGTTCATATATTTACTTGCGTAATAATTAATTCACAATTCTCAGCTGAGTGTACAACCCTCTCAGGAATCACGAAACAATTTGACAATGTAAACTTGTCCAATACAGTTATTTGGACTATATCTCACATCCCTAAAGGCTAATTTTCACTGGTTGTGAACTCAGTTGTTATACAGCATATAAGGATTCCCTTCATATGGGATAACAACGAATGAAAATGCTTGAACCTTGAAATGAACCTTCATGCAGTGCTGTATATAAATTCCAGGTCTAATGCAGACAGGTGCGGAGATCCTTCACACCCCGCTGGCAGTGTTCTCTGATGCTGCTGACGATGACAACACCATGCAAAGCACAGATAGTAGTGGTAATAAAACAAATAAAAAAACTCGACTGTGTTAAAATCTGCCATCCTTATAAAATTAATTGAAGAACTGAAAAGTTAGAAACAAGATTTTAATTTCAATATTTTATTTTGGTTACGAATAATCTTAGTTTACAGGGTTCACAAACGTTGTCGGAGACATTACACGTTCACTTCTCATAGTTTGGTTGGTGATATACGTAAAGCAACAAAATCAATCAAAAGTAGCTATGTGTTAACATAGGCTACTTTTTATCCCGGTAAAATATAATGTGGAAAAACTTTTTAATGCGGGCGGAGCCGCGGGCAAAAGGTAGTATAAGTGTTTAGTAAGTGATTTTCCTATGCTATAATTTCTGCAAGTTCTGTAGTATTGAAGTTATATTTCCAGAGATATAATAATACAAGTTCTTAACACATGTTTAATTTTTTGGTAATCTGCAAATAATCATATAAATTTAATAAGAAGTCAAGTCCGTTTTGATAGAAATACTTATATTTAATGTTTTTTTTTATTTCTGTCATATGTTTGTAGAGGAAGTAATAGTACAGCTAATGGACATCAGAACGAGACTGTCACGACTGCGCGCCATGCTAGAGAGACGACTGGGGGCTGATCTATCCGATTACACTTTCTGGTTGCAAGATGCAAAAATGGTAAACATGATAAGTGTATCAATTATATTAAATAAGTAATAGAAAAAGATAGTTATTTAATTGATAATTTTCAATAAAATATCAAAAGATAAGATAAATATACATTTGAATAACAAAAACCCCATCCAAATCGGATCAGTAGTTTTCGAGAAAATTGCGGCCTGTATGTAACTTGCATACATGCAGATATAGATATGGGTCACACACAGAACCTCCTATTGTAATATGTTCCAAAATATATTTATGAACAAGAGCAAGAAAATTTCTACTAAATAAAAAAAAAAGTAGTCCTTATTTTTTATTAACATTTATTATTATTTTTAGCTGGAGAACCACAAGACCCTTGTAGAACAGTGTATCCGCGGCGAGGGCGTGGTGCAAGTGAACGTGCAGCTACGCCCTGCCGAGAGGAAGATCAACATCCTCGATGTGCTGAAGCCTGACGAGGAGCTGGTGCAGCTGCCGAGGAGACGGGCCAGTGAGTAGTACTCTAGATGGATTGGTAGACAAGCAACTAATGCACGCTTCTTACTGCTGACTGACTTCGTGGCGAAGGTCTCAGGCTCAATTCCCAGGTTTGAATGATGTGAATTGGTGTAGAATGTGGAATTATATTCTTTTCAAATGTGCCCGTTAAATGACTGTAGTCACACCCGCCATCACATAGGAGTTGGCATAGATGACGAAATATGGGGTAATTTACTGGTGGTAGGACTCACATATGTAAGAGTCCGCCTGGGTAGGTTCCACCGCAATGTCTATTTCTACCGCCAAGCAGCAGTGTGTATGCACTGTTGTGTTTCGATTTGAGGGACATTGTAGCCAGTTTTACTACAAGACATAATGAGACTTAACAACTTATGTCTCAGGATGACGAGCGCCGTGAAATGCCTTATGCCACACAGTACTTTGTAACCTGAGGTGTTGGATAATGTTCCTACTGTTTATGGGTGGTCGTATTGCTTACCATCAGGCGAACGGCATGCTCGTCTCGTCATTCCATGCCATAAAAAAAAATAGTTTCACAGGCGTCACACCATGAGAATTGTTTGCAATAATTCAATGATTTTGACATGATAAACATATTTATATGACTTTTCAATATTGAGTTTAAATTTTATATATTTTTTTTTATTTCAAAAGCATAACTCGCCATCTTAGGTCACCTAGCTACGACACTATTCCTAGGATATATCTATGTAATCTAAACATATATTCTAATATTATAAAGTGGAAAAGTTTGAGAGATATTTTTGGAGGTTTCTGGGGCTTAATCTCGAATTACTCCAATAGGAAGCTACGTTACTCCTGAGTGCTGTAGGCTACTTTTTATCCTGAGGAAATACAAAGTTGTACTTTTATCCCGAAAACCTTTTTCACGCGGGCGGAACCGTGGGCAAAAGCTAGTATTAAATATAAAGAACTTCATCAGGTCTAGAGCTGGACGAGTCGATGCCATTACTGGAGGAGCCGGTGGAGTGTGTCGCGGAAACGGATGCGGTGCCACCACACGCGGCCGCCGTCAAGTGGGTGGTCGACGCACAGTTCAAGAGCGACCATAGAGTGCGGATACCCGACGACCCGGCTGAATGGTGAGGGTCTTCGTACGACCGAAGCGACTCTGCAACGTGTATATAGAAATCTCATGTCAGCTTCGTCAGAGACTGCCTCGGTGGCGTAGTGGTATTACAGTACGACTGCAAAGCTGAGGTCTCGGGTTCGATCCCCGGGTCGGGGAAAGTGATATTGAGTTTTTCTATTCAGTATCAGTCCGGAGTCTGGAATTTGTGCCCGATATGGCGATAGGCTCACCCCCTATCACATCATAGGACGGAATGTCGGCGAAAAGTGGGTGCACTAGTTGCGCCTCTGCCTACCCCTTCGGGGATAACAGGCGTGAGTGTATATGTATATGTCAGCTTCATGCTTCAGGTCAGTCCAACACGTCAAGCTGTGGATCCAGTGGGCGGTGAGGCAGTTCAACTTGACCGGTGTGAAGCTGTCCGATTGGAATATGAGCGGCGCCGAGCTGTGCGCCGTGACCAATGTGGAATTTAAGTTAGTACTGCGTTATCAAAGTTCCACTTTTCTAAGACAAATACAGCATATAGATAATTTTGGTCGTTTTAAAAATAAACAGTAGTAGTTAGGAGGATGCTTTAATGTTCTCTGTGTGGGCACGAGGAAACGCTGACATGGACACGGTCACCTCTCCCCCCCACTCCCCCTCTCTATTTACGCCTGTGCTTAGTGCAAAAATTTATCGAAATCCGTGATCCATTGTGCTATCTGAAGGTCGCTAGCGCTAATATTTAAAAAAAAATACTAACTAGCAAATTATCGGGGATAAAAATGAGCCTATATAATCCAGGATATGGTTTGTTTATGTGATAAACTTGAGCCAAAAGCTGTTGTAACGTTTCAAAATATTTGCATTTACAACGTTAGTAACATAAATTTTGGTTGCAGAGTAAAAGTGCCATCCGACCCGGGGGATTTATTCTGGACACATTTCGAATTGTTGAGGAAATGCAAGTTTATCGGTATGTAACTTTTATTTATATATATTTCTAAGAGAAGAGGCGAACGAGTCGCTCACTAGTAAGTACGGCTCGTCACAACTGCCCAGTTTTATTCAAATATTATTATACTCAATGTAAGTACAGTTTCTTTCAATACAATTTGCACAAAATGTACATATAGTGATATGGAGGATATTTTTACTTGAAGTTTGTCCGAATATGAAAATGCAATTACGATTCAGAATAAAGGGAATTATTGTACAAATTGATTCTAAACTTTTTGATATACTATACAATCTTCTTTGCAAAAGTGGCCGAGTTTAAAATTATTTTAAAACTAGACTACATTTTTTATAGTTGGGAGCCGACGTAAAATTTATTATGAAAAATCCATAATTATTTAAAATATTTATGAACGTTGTGCTGTAAAGTATATCTAGATGGTACATTTCCAGCGGTGGTTCAAAATGACGAACAACAAACGAAGGATCCACTAGAGGTGCCCCAGTCAGCGATAAAGAAAAAACCTAAACAGGTAACAGTACACTAACAAGTGACTTATATTTGTTATTTTTCATAAACCTTTTTATATATAGTGTTGACACGAAGAAGTGTAACAGAAACTTCTATAGAAATAGCGAAAAGAGCACTTGGGAAGTATGAGCCACAGTTAACCATAATAATTTCTAGAACGTTGCACATGGAGTCGCCCGCGTGAGGCCTTTCCCTCGACAAAAGTCTCTAAATCACTAACGACACTAGCGCCATCTATTTATTTTTTTACATAATTTTCCCTTATAAGGAAGGCAAAGGGTTCAAGCCCATACAGCCACGTCGTAAGTGATATTTTTGGTTGTCTTTTTTTCCTTTACTACTATGTCATAGTAAAGCAGTGGTTACCTTACCAAGACTTTATCGAGGAGTTTTGGCGGCAACAAAAAATCACTTGATTAGCACAGTTATTTCAATTCACTTCATTTGAGCCCTTTAATAGAACTATATTGGATAATATACCACCATAATTAAAAATTATGTAATATAACATTAAGTATCACCAAAATAATGAATTAACACAAGAGCACCTCATGACACTTCCACGTTCCTGCCAAAACTCCTCTAATTAAAAAAAGCCTTTCCCGTTACAAAAGTCTCTAGGTCTCTAACGACACCAGCGCCATCTATTTAAAAATTAGATCCAAATATCTCATTTTTTCCTGTGGGAGCAAATTACCGGGATAAAAAGTAGCCTGTGTTTTAATCCAGGACATGGTCTAACCGTATGCCACATTTCATCCAAATCCGTTTAGTTGTCTCTGCATTTACTTCTTGCAAACATCCAAACATTTTCGCATTTATAATATTAGTAAGATATAAATACATACAATGTAATATATACTTTACTCCAGAGTATCCCACATTAAGGCAGCTAGGGCTAAACGTCTGAGCCCTTTTATCAAAAAATCTAATATCCATTAGTTTAAAAGAAATATTTCTTACCTTCAGCAGATAATAAACCGAACACCCGCCGAAGACGACACATCCTACGTGACGAGGAACGGGAACAACGGACAGATCCAGTTGTGGCAGTTCCTGTTGGAGCTCCTCACCAGTGCGGAGTACTTCGACATCATACGCTGGCACGGTAACACTGCTGGACTATCTCTCCTACTATATGGTTGAACTTGTTAATTATACCTATTTTGCAAACGAGAACCAACCCACACCAAAATATTTTCAACTTGACGTTTAAACTGAAATATTTTTGTATTTTTACCTGGTGGTAGGTCTCTCATATCTAAGTCCGTCTGGGTGGGTACCACCGCAATGTATATTTCTACCGCCAAGCAGCAGTGTGCATGCACTGTTGTGTTTCGGCTTGAAAGACATTGTAGCCAGTGTAACTACTGGACATAATGAGATTCAACATCTTCATCTTCATTACTTTGTAACTCGAGGTGATGGATGGTGTTGCTAACTTTTTATGGGTGGTCATATCGCCTACTATCAGGCGTACGGCATGCTCGTCTCGTCATTCGATTCAATAAAAAAATAAAAATTGCATTTTATAAAGTATCTGAGGTATTTGGACAATTAATTCTATATGAAAATAAGAAATCTCATACTAATAATTGTGATATTTCTTTTATGACCAAGTCAAATGTTATGGGGCTAGTGAGTTGGTTCCCGTTTGCGGAAGGTCTAATTATAGTATAAAGTGGCGGTAAACCCGACTACGACGAAGCAGAGGAGGGTAATGATTTTCACCCTATGTACAGTCAGCCACATAGTAGCTGAATTCATTTTACTTTTTTTGTGAAGTAAAACGTTTATAAGAAAAGTGTCGATTGAAAGCGTTTGAAGTTTTGAATTTTTTCAGCTACTTATGTGGCTGACTGTACGTATCAACGTATCGCACCTTTAGGACGAAAACGACACAATTCAAAAAATAGAAAATTGGGTTGACATTTTTAAATGGCCAAAAAACTAGTCCCTTATTTATAAAAATATAATAAAAAAGGGACTGATATAACAGTTTTGTCCTTTTCCTGTTTGAATATGGCTGTGTTTGAACTATTGTTATATTGAGTACTTCGTTATAAGTAATTTTATGAAGATAACCCAATTTTCTATCTTTTTGAATTGTGTCGTTTTCATCCTAAAGGTGCGGTATGTATGTATGTATGGATGTTTCACTATTGCGTCGCTCCTAGGAAACCTATTTTAGGACAGTATTAATAAATCTATCTCAAGTTTGAGTTACATCCCAAGTAGACATAATGTATTGGACTGATTAACTCAAACTTGAGATTGATTTATTAATACCGCCCTTAGTGACAATCTGAGCAGACTGTATTCGACAAGAGCGTATTCCCACCTAAAAGGCCGGCAACTCATCTCTATTATAATGTTTTTTTTTATTATGTATTTATAGAGATTGCCTCATGGTATTGCAGATATTTATGGGCGGTGGTGATCACTTACCATCAGGTGAACGGTATGCGCGTTTGCCTCCTATATCAGAAAAAAAGCAGCTTTCCTGATGTCAAGTGCCTGTAAAAAATCAGTAGCAACGGCTGAATCTTAAAGTATAAACTGCAAATTACTGTTCTATTTTCAATAGACGATCCCAATATGTTTTTTCAATGCATAGCGAAAATTTACCGATTGGAATATAGTTTTTTTGACATGACAAATAACTTTGATTGCTTTATGTTCGGCATCAGATCAAAGGTTATGATTGGGATCGTGTATTGAAAACGGCCGTTACTTGCAAGTATCCCCCAAAATCCCCCCGATTCGATAACTTATTAATTATTATGCTCCTTCACTGTTCATGACTTTAGGTTCAATTTAGTCACTTTACCTGACTAGTAAAACACCTTGGCCTTACTATTCCTCTAAATTAAGGAAAGTAGTTTACCCAAAATATGCTATAGGTACTAGTTTTTGCCCGCGGCTCCGCCCGCGTTAAAAAGTTTTTCCGGGATAAAAGTCCCGCTTTTTATTTTCCCGGGATAAAATGTAGCCTATGTGTTAATCCAGAACATGATCTACCCGTGTGCCAAATTTCATCGAAATTTGTTCAGTAGTTTTTGCGTGAAAGAGTAACAAACATCCCTACATCCAGCCATCCGTACATCCATACATACTTACAAACTTTCGCCTTTATAATATTAGTAAGATTATTAATTCTGTAGGCACAGAAGGTGAATTCAAACTACTAGAGCCAGAGAGGGTTGCCAGACTATGGGGTGCGAGAAAACACAAGCCGGCCATGAACTACGAGAAACTATCTCGAGCACTGCGCTACTATTATGACGGCGATATGATTGCAAAAGTTTCTGGCAAGCGGTAAGTGATATAAAAATTACAGACTTAAAAAAAAGGTATGTAAGTAGACTGGACATGAAACCTTCATAAAATAATTACGATAGGTGATTACTCAATTTCTCTCAATTTTATGTAGGTGTGTTCAGCGATAATTTTTTATAACGTCTGCCGATTTAAATGATTCAGAATACTGAATCATTTAAATCGGATATATCTGATCAATAGATCATAATGGTTCGATATTTTTTTATTCGCATTTGACTTTGGACTTGGGAGGTAGACCAGCAATCTTCTCAAAATGAAATAGTACGTACAAGTCGGTTATCGAAAGCTGGCACGTCCACATTCACGTCAATACAATTTTACACAATGTGTTAAAAAGTGCTTCATATCTGAATTTTAATATTTAAAATGACGAATGTGAGATTGGCAACATTATAGAGGAGTTAGAAAAATAAAGTTTATGGATTGCGGCCGAATTTCAGAGAGATGTCAACAAAACATCACATATTTTTACTTCATTGTTGTGTACGCAATCCATCGTCACGACTACTGACGTGAGTTCATTCACAGCCACTACACACGCGCAGGTTCAGAGTGTTGTACCCTGTACGCAGAGTTACCAACTCAAAAAAAAATAACCCAAAATTTTTTTTTTGGGTCCTGAAAAATGCCCACTTCACATATTTCAGCCCTAAATTTAGGGCTAAAAGCCCTAAGTTGGTAAGCCTGGTTGTACGCGACTTGTGGTAAAGCTTGTATACATGTGATGTGTTTTAGTTTCGTGTACAAGTTCGTGTGCGACCTGCGCCAGCTGCTCGGGTACGACGCGGCCGAGCTCGCCGAGCTCGTGCAGGACGTGCACGACGCCGCGCTCCCCAAACACTCGCCACAACCCACTCAGCGGGAGTCCACGTGAGTACACTGAACCACACCTACTTCCTTGGGGGGAGGGTTATTGAGACTTAAACGGACATACGAACAGTCCCCTACACCTATTCTATAGTATGGACAATCTTATCTGGCCGGCGTGACAATTAAATTTTTCGCGACGGGATAACTTTGTGAGAACGTCCACCCAAACAGTATAAATTTCAACTATATAATTGCAAATATTTACAATGGTCTCCATAAATTATAACAATGAGTATAATGTTTATGTACCAACCTTGAATTATTATTGTAAAAATATACTGAAATAAAGAATTTAATCTCGACTTTTAAATCAACGCGACGCCTTTACAATGTTGTATCGTTCAGTTCACGGGCGTAGCGTTGGGAAAGTTTTTAATCGTTTGGAAACTAAATATAAACGATGACTGAGGAAAATCGGAACTTAGAAATATTACTGTGTATATTATATTCTTTTGTAATATACGAATATTTAGGAATTTATTCTGAGTACATCCATCCTATTGGTAAATATTTATTTTTTACTAGACTTTTGCTAGCGGCTCCGCGCGCGTTAATTAATTTTTCCACGATAAAAGTCACGCTTTATATTTTTCCGGGGTAAAAAATAGCCTATGTTACTCGCTGATAGTGTAGCTTTATGTTGGTAAAAGATTATTTAAATAAGTTTAACAGTTTCGTGAGTTTATTCGTTACAAACATAGAAAAATACATTTTTTTTCTGTTTATAATATACTAGATTTCGCCCGCGGCTCCGCCCGCGTTGAAATGTTTTTCCGGGATAAAAGTCCCGCTTTTTATTTTCCCGGGATAAAAGTTAGCCTATGTGTTAATCCAGGACATGATCTACCCGTGTGCCAAATTTCATCGAAATCAGTTCAGTAGTTTTTGCGTGAAAGAGTAACAAACATCCATACATTCTTACAAACTTTCGCCTTTATAATATTAGTAGGAAATAGGATGTATATTCATTATGTATGATTTAATTAAAAAAATGTTGACTATCGATTATAAACTCTGAACAAGAAATCGATATCACTTAAGAATCGGTTATTTAGGGCAACCGATTTATTGTTCTCTTCCCTACACATATTATTCGGTAAAGTGTTAATAAATTGTCATACCGGCCGGCAAGGATTGTCAATACTATAGTAGCCTTCCGCCTTCCTCAACCCTGCTCTTCTCATATGTTTTCACGTCCAAGAGTCCGTCTTCCCTTTCGAGAACTGTTGCGGCCTCAAAACAGTAGCAGTTTGCCACGTAGCTTGACGGTTTGTAGGGTAGATAGAGGGGTAACTCTTAAAAGCCCCGTCATTTATACTACAGTGGTACCTAATTGCCTAATTTCCCCCAATAACATCTTTCCAAACTTGTATGAATTAGCCAGAGTATTTCGAAAACTTTTTTTATTATTGAACTTTAATAATTTTATTGCAAAGGCACCGCGGTAAAAAATTAGCAAATATAAAATCGCAGCGACTTGTTTAAAGCAGATCGGTTCGTAGTATACTCCGAATACTATAACTACTTGAAAAAGAAGTCTCCTCAAGATGTTTTTTTTTTCGCCATAACGAGCGATTATAATCAAGAAATATACGTAAATCTAGAAACAAATCGCTTTTTAATTAATTCATATTTTGTTTCCAATAGGACTGTCACTACCCATATATCACAAACTCCAATTCGGCTGCTAAGAAGAGTGTGAAAAAAACAAGAAGAAAAAGGAACAGTAGCAATGCTCAAACCATTAATTAAAACTGCAGGGGACTGGTCATATTACACCTTAATAACTAACTTCAGGTCGATCGAGAAGATACACCAATTAGAAACGCTGTGTGGGCGTCCCGCGTCGCGATCAGACTTCATTCTTATTGGTCCATTTCCGCTATGGTGCCGGTTATTGTTTATTTTCGGCCGTTAGTGGATATGATTCGAAGGACCAAATTATGGGCGTACCTAGTCAGTGCAAGAGGGGACAGCTGAACCCTTCCATTCGACAGTACCTATTTTTTGTGTACCGCCATTTTATACTTTGTATATATTTGAGTTGAACTATGGGACCACCTAATAAATTTGTGTTGCCCTAGACTAGATCAAAATTTGAGATAGCTTTCAACGTAAAGGGAGGGCACCCCCTTACTTTCAAAGCTAGGTTCGCCCATGGTCAGAATACGTCAGGCATGCCATTTAGCATTTTGTGTAACCGACAGTAACCATTACACGAGCGACCTGCTCGTCCTGTTATATATAGCCGGTGATTTTTCAATGATAAGATTACAACTATATTTGATAAAAATTAAAATACGTCGGAAAGAAATGTGGTATAGATGACAAAGATTAATTAGACATGGGATTTATTCAGTCAGGTTATAATTGATTTCTTGAATAACTTATCTGACGACTGAAAAATCAGCCCATATTTGTATAAAAAATAAAGTTATTTTCTTTGTATGTAAATAAAGATATATCATATTTTGTACAATAAAAGTCTATGATTGTTAAATTTTGTTTTAATTCTATTCCACCAAGTTCGATTCTCAATTGGCCCAGCAAACATAAAAACAATCTTTTTATTTTCCAAGTAACTTATAAATATCCTTTGTAATTTTGAATTTTATGGATATAAACTCACCAATTCCAGTCTTTTTATCCTGCATTTGACCAATGACGCGGTGTCCACAATGCTTTTTTTACGCGGAGAAAGTGACTTGTTACTACCGCCCAGCGTTCAAGGGGAACGACTGAGCGATTATGTTGGGTTCACCGTGCCTTACGACCCGACGTTGAGCCGCCCGGAGAGATGGAAAACGTCGGGCGACCGCCGGGCCGAGTCCCTAACCTATGTACACCGCACGGCATACCAACTAAAACTCCGCGGTGGCCATCTTCGGCGCATTAGGGACGGCTGCGGGTTTCCCCGGACTAATAGTGTCTAAGTTGTCGTCCGCAGTCGCCCCTGCGCGGTGCCGCCTAATGCAGCCTGTTTCCTGTATGGGGGGGCTCAGAAGCCCTCGCGCACCGAAGGACGCCCTCGGCGTCAACGGCAGCGTGAGGCCTACCTGCCACACTGCCGTCCATCACGGGAGTCGCAGCAATGTGCTAAAAAACACGCACAAAACTAAAGACGGACAGCCCCCTGCCGCATATAACTGCATTCATATCATATCTGTATGATGTAAGTAATAAAAATCTGTATAAATACCATTGACCACGGAATAAAGATAAATATAGATAACCATAGATAACTGAATACCTGGCAGCACCGTCTAGCATACACGATAGTGCATAAGCTACGTCCAGCGCCGTGACCTACAGCATGCTATACGTCAAGATAGACCGTGCGTAAAGCCCAAGAAGTTTATAATATTATCTAATGGAGTGAGCGGTACACACATTTTTGTGAAGACAAAAAAATTTCCTTTTGTGCTGACTTCTATCTCACTCACTCTTTAACCTATGTTGCCAAAGCTTACGGATTATTTCCCCACCCATTAAAAAATATCAATACCGTTATTGTCGTCTCAATCATATATATATAAATATTTCCAACATATCTTAAATAATGATATAAGTACTATTTTCATTTCAGAATTATTCTTGTTGAATAAAATATCCTTAAGGTTTTTTATCCTTATTAACATTTTCTCTCTCTCAACACCAACAAAATTTCCTCATTTAATTGGTAATTGCGAATACATACTTCGGCAACACTGTTATAAAACGTTAAGTTCGATGTCAATATAGTTGTCAAATAAATGTTCACTTCGAAATTTTCTCTGTAATTATCTACAATAATAAGTGTGTTTTAGTGATATTTTAATGTGAATTGTGTAGTTCATGGTTGCAGAAATATTTGGCATCCATCATTTAATGTGAAATTCTACAGGTAAGTTCATTCTAATCAATATTGTGTAAATATTATAATTTTATCAATATTTATACGAAATGTAATAAAATACGTGAATATTTTATAAATGAACTGTAGAAAAATATCGCTTATATGATTTGCTTTATATATGACTACTTTTTTCATATTAACGTAATGTTAAATGTGATTTTTTGTATTGTAAATAGTGTATATAAACAAGAGGCTAGGGTGACCATGGTGTAAGCTTTGGTGGACCGGTTTGACATGGTGCTAGAGTATTTGTAATACTAGCCGCCTTACTAATGAATATTATAAAGCTTATTAATCTTTAAATAATCATCGTAAATAAAAACTGAGGATCAACAGTTACAATCGAGTTCTCAGTGTATCCAGCATTGATTTGTTGAAACTTTTATTTAAAATAAAATCGAGTTTGTATTTCTCTTTACAGATTTCTTAAAGATCTAGATAAGCAAAAACGTGGTTAAATATAAATACCATTAAAAGGTCAATTTGATGTCTGCAAGAATTACTAGTCAACATTTAAAGACAGAAGATTATGATTATGAATGTGATAATGTGTCTTCTACTTCTCGGAATATGGCAGTAGATGTCAAAAATAATTACTTATTACCAGAAACTCATGCTGTAAGTATATTATTTTTTATCATTTCACTGGTATTATTGTGATCCACTTAGACTTTATTATTTACTAGCTTTTGCCCGCGGCTCCGCCCGCGTGAATGTGTTTTTCCGGGATAAAAGTCACTGTTTATATGTTACTGGGATGAAAAGTAGCCTATGTGCTAATCCAGGACATGATCTACCCGTGTGCCATATTTCATCGAAATCCGTTCAGTAGTTTTTGCATGGAAAAAACATCCATACATCCAGACATTCTTACAAACTTTCGCCTTTATAATATAATAAGATTAGTAGGATAGGGCATTAAGCTTGCGACCCACCAAATTTTATAACGGCGGTACATTGGGTGATATCTGAGTGTACTAAATGGCACCTCTGCCTCTGTCTAAAATGTATAGGTACTTAAATATATTATTATTGATTGATATTTACTTTTTACATTACATGTCAGCGAAATGAATATGAACCACCATTGAAACGTCAAGACTTGAAAGATTTCAATATATCAGTTAATGTGAAGACATCCAGTGAAATAAGTTTAAAGAAATAAAAGAAAGTATTGCAGCAGAAGATGAAGAGATAAAAGAAGAAAATTAATTACAAGTTATTTCTTATTAAAGTTGTTCATGATTATACAGTCTGAAATTGAAAATATTTTGCAGTGAAATTTTGCTAATATTTGAGATTTTTTTTAAAAGTATATTCCAAGTAGCAAGCAAAGAAAAATTACATATAGTGATGACATAAAGACTTTTGCTTTAACATTACACTTTTAGTCGCCGAAAACATTTTTGTTTTATAAATTCAAAGATATATTTGCCGAAAGAGAGCACATTATGGTGATCTTTAGCAAACTTTAATTGTTTTGTTGGCTTCTTCACAGAAGTTTTAGAATATTAAAAATAAATTTAAGAACGAAACCTCACCCGCAGAATGTAGCGTTAATTTTTGATTCCATGGCTCTCAAACAAGAATTTATTTAGTATTGTAATTTGTAAAACATCCACGTGTTTATTACTTTTGCTATAAATATCTACACAACTTTGTTTACAATCAACTTACCTATGGAATTTCACACTAGATATTGGATTGCAAATAATTCTGCAACCATGAATTACACAACTCATAGTAGAATATCTCTAAAACATAATATGTATTATTATGGATAATTACAGAAAAAAAGTTCGCAGAATACTCGCAAAAATTGTAAAATCACACAAAATAGATATTCGTAATATTTCAAAATTACTTACTGAAAATTAGGTTATTAACTTCCTAAATGTGTATTATTTTTTTATGTATGATTGTTTACTTTTATGAGTATGTTTTTTATTTTTTTTTATTATATTTAAATTCAACAATAACTGTAGTTTTCATTTTTAAATATCCCAATGTTTTTCTGTCTAACCTTACAGTCTCCATATTTGGTTATAAAGGCCGGCAAACAACGTGAACATATCCAGTCGCGGGGGAAAGTAAAACATATACAATGTGAGGCTGTGTGCCGAGCAAAAAAAGCGTCCGGAAGGAGGTGGAGGCCAAGAGGGCCTCCTTACGGCGAGCCGCCGTGGAGGAGTGGCGTCTCAGGCTGGAGGCCCCGTCGTGGGGGCACAGGGTCGTAGAGGCAGTGCGTCCTGTCTTTGCCGAATGGCTGGACAGGCGCCACGGAGCGGCAACATACCGCCTGACGCAGGTGCTCACCGGGCATGGCTGCTTCGGTGAGTTCCTGTTTCGGGTGGTAGGTATAGAGGAGTCGGCCGTGTGTCACTATTGTGACAACTGCCCAATGGACACGGCCCAACATACGTTGGAGTGTTGTCCACCCTGGGATGAGGAGCGCAGCGCTCTCAGAACAGTCGTCGGAGAAGACCTCTCGCTGCCGGCCGTGGTCGCTTCCATGGTCGGCGGCCGGGAGGCCTGGCAGGCGGTGGCCCACTTCTGCGAGGCGGTCCTCTCGCGGAAGGAGAGTGCCGAGAGGGATCGCCAGCGCAGTGGTGATCCCTCCCGCCGCCAGACGAGACGTAGGAGGCGTCGGGTGGACGACTGACCGACGTCTCCCGCCCTGTGGATTGGGGGCGTTTGGAGAATTCCACCACGGTATCCCCTGCCTGTCGTAAAAGGCGACTAATAGGGGCCTCCGGGGGTCACGGGTGGGCGGGACGTGCCGCCCACCCATTAGTCTAGCCAACTTCTTTGACCCCCGTGATGGACATGTCCGAGGCAGCGTGTCTCACGCTGCCTCGGACACCAAAAGGCGGACACGGTACGGTGTTTCGGGGGCTTCTGAGCCCCCGCAACAGGAAAAGGACCGCAAAAAGTGGTACGCGCAGGGGCGGTTGCGGACGACAACTTAGACGTGAGTCGGAGGAAGCCCGCAGCCGTCCCTAATGAGCCGAAGATGGCCATATAAAAAAAAAAAATATTTGGTTATAAAGGCCGGCAAACAACGTGAACATATCCAGTCGCGGGGGAAAGTAAAACATATACAATGTGAGGCTGTGTGCCGAGCAAAAAAAAAAGCACGCGGGGCCCCGTGCGAAGCAAATAATTTTTTTTAACAGCTTTGTAAGTTAGGTGCCAAAAAACGGGCCCCAAGGAGCTGCAAGATGCCCCTGTAACTGCGAGGCCCCAGGCGGTTGCCTGGTTCGCCCCCCTCCTCCAAGGCCGCCACTGAATTCACCACCGCGTGGTAAGGTATTTTTTTTATGTAAGTGGAACTAGTAGTTCCGAACTACACATACCAAAAAAGTATGTAAATATGCCAATTTTGTTTGGAATAAACTTTCTAACTCAAATTATATTTTTTAAATATCAACTATTACTAGCCGCTGTAGTTGGTTTTCATAATTAATTTAAACCGCATTACTTTATAGAGATAAAAATAAATATTATGGTGCGATATCATATTATTACACACTCACGCCTCTTATCCCCCGGGTAGACAGAGGTGCAATTAGTGCACCCACTTTTTGCCGTTATTCCGTTCCACGCTGTGATAGGGGGCGAGCCTATCGCCTTATCGTGTACAAATTCCAGACTCCGAGCTGATACCGAATGGAAAATAATCACTTTGCCCGACCCGACTAACCTGGGGATCGAACCCGAGATCTCAGCATTGCAGTCGTACCATAATACAACTACGCCACCGAGGCAGCCATATTATATCATATCATATTATTATGGACAGTTAGTTATGTTACGTCCTGGTTTTGAAAATAAACCTTTGTCACTCTAAAGAGAGAGACAGCAGATAGCTGTGACGTCACATTTTATTCTTCAGTTTGTTAAACGGAATGAAAAATCCATATGGGTATAACATTCTTGGTAAAGACCGAATCTAAAGTCTGTCTCACGAAAGAACTTCCGCAGCAATATGTGGAACTAATCATAACAGATGTCACAGATCGGCAATGTTGTGTTTTTTTGTCGTTGTAAACTTTATTGATTTTGGGACGTCTAACGCCTTAATGCTATCAACATTACGTGGCATGATTGTGGCGCCGCGTCTGCGGGACTTCTTTCGTGAGACAAATTTTACATATGTAATTTGCTAAAATGGTCTACGCCTTTTTCAAAATACATCTTGGCAACACTGACTTCAACCATCATACATCTGGCCACACTGCGAAGCGCTTCAATAATTAATCATCTCAGTGTTGCCAACCCTATTGTTTTAACAGTAGATTTCCTGTTTTTGGTTTTTTTTTTTTTTTTTTTTTTCTTTTTCCTTTATGGTTGTACAAACATTTCCTGTTTCACTGTATGAGTTGTGGCTTCAATTTGAGGGAGGCGGGGGGGGCAAGGTTCCGCTATTTGATACGTAACTCACCCCCCCTCCGTCCGATAGTACAACGGTACGGGAAGATATATTAGAAATTAACATTAAAATTTTGAAACTATATACATGGCAATGCTACTTAGGATACAGAGAGATGACAGTGACAGGTTACACTTATGCTATCTATACGAGTAAGCACGCAGGCTTATAGGGCAACGTTATTACGAAGATGAGTTGGAGCTACTATTACTGTTATTAAATTGTTTTAGTTGGCGGAATATGGAGTCCACGTATTCCTGGTACGACGCAAGGGCCTGTTTTACACTGATGAGCGCAGTTAGTGTGTACGGGGACACCTCGTATCGGGCACAGATCGTCTCGTGCTTGTGTCTTATGGACATGAAACGAGGGCAGTATTGCAACAAGTGTTCAACGGTTTGCCTCGTGACGTCATCACAGGGACACGTGTCGTTAGGGACCAACTTGAAGCGGTGGAGATAGGCTCTGTGATAACCGTGGCCGGTAAGGGCCTGTGTAAGATGGAAGGAAGGCGTAGTGACTTTCCACAGCTCCCGTATGTGGTGGAGGCCAGGGAGGAGTGCCCAGGTGTGCCGACCCTGCTTCGCGTGCTCATACCTGTGCTGCCAGGCGTCAAAAGAGGAGCCGCGAGCGAGTCCCTTAGCGTACGCTATGGGGAAAAAGGCGTAGTCGGGGGCTCGATGTAGGTCGCAGGCTGCGTTGGCCGCCCGATCCGCCATCTCGTTGCCCGCGATGCCGACGTGGCTCTTGACCCATGCGAATTGGATGACGCCCACCAACTGGTAGTCTCGGATGACGCGATGTATTCGTGACACCAGCGGGTGGGTATTGCTGCGATTTTGTAGCGATATGAGTGACGACAATGAATCAGAATATATTGTGACGTGTGGGTATTTGTGCTCAAGAGCCCATCGGCATGCGTGCAAGAGGGCGACTAACTCCGCCTGGAACACCGAGCAGCAACCGTGGAGTTTAAATTTTCGGGTGATGGTAGTCCCGCCGGGGTCAAAGCACACGAAAGCGGCCCCAACCCTGCCGTCATCCTGCCTACTACCGTCTGTGTAGATGTTGTGTGTGGAGTATTGTTGAGTGTCGCTGGTAGTGTCGATCGCCTCCTGATTGCAAAACGATTTGATATCAATCGCGACGCGCTCAGCGGGGTGAAGGAGGTGGTGTGGGGGAGTGGGAGATTCCAACGGGATATCGTGGGGAAGGAAATCGGATGTCCCGGTTAGTCGGACTCGCTCCAGTTCACATACCTCCCGGATTTTAAGGTCCAGTGGCGTAAACCAAGCGAGAGCCAAGGCTGCGGTGGTCGACACTGTGCGGAATGCGCGAATCGCCTTAAGGGCGAAGCCACGTTGTACACTGGCTAACAGATCCCTGATGTATTTTTTGTCAACCACGTGCCCCCAGACACCGGCGGCGTAAGTTATCGTCGGCTCAATTACATGCTTATAAATTGTGCGCACGTTGTCAGGGTGTGCGCCCCAAGTTGGTCTAACATACAAGCATAACTTGTTGAATATTTTAATCGCCTTGCCGGTGATATGGCGCACGTGGCTTCGAAACAAGAGTTTATCGTCAACCACCACACCCAGTAGCTTGATTTCTCGAGCGAATGCGACCCGATGCCCATCCATGGCAAAACCCGCAGACTTGGCCCGTGGTGTGAAGGCAATCGCCTGGGTTTTAGAGGCGCCAAACTCAAGTTTGACGCTCCTTCCCCACTCGGCGATATCGCCTAGGGCCAGGTTGGTAGTGCGTTCGAGTGTGCCCACGTCCTTTGCAGAAACAATGAGCAACACATCGTCCGCGTAAGCCTGCAGGTGGCACCCAGGAGGGAGAGATTTATCCAGGAGTTCGTCAAGGATAAGGTTCCAGAGGACAGGCCCACACGTGGACCCTTGAATGCACCCTTTGGACATGCCTTTGGAGACTCGCACCCCCGCATGGTCCAGAGTGACACTACGGTTAGCGATGTAGCTGAGTATAAGCCCGTAGATGTTATTCGGGCACTCAATCACTCTGAGCCGATGCAGTAGCGCGGGCCACCAGGCATTGTCAAAGGCCGCCTTGATGTCTAGCGACACCGCGGAGACCAGCTGCTTCTCCTCCTTCGCCTTCCTGACGAGCTCCAAGGCCGCGTGAATGGCGACAGTAGTATTCTTTTGCTCGCGGAAGCCATATTGATGTTCGTTAGACCTCCCGGTCCCGGACGCCTTGTAGGTCACCCTTTTAATGAAAAGGCTCTCCAACAATTTGCCAAACACGGGCAACAGGCCGATCGGCCTGTTTTTGGTTTGTCATCCCCGTTTTCTGCTTAGAGTTGAAATTTTACTGTTTTTTGTTTTATTGATTGTTGCATGCATTTTCACGAGTTTTGTGCACAGGTTAGTAAATTACTACGTACTAAAATGCTTTTTTTTAGGTCACCACCCTATCCATTTCCCCTACTTCATAGATGTTACCGATGGAAAAATCGAAATCTAGGACCTTATTTTTTTTTGCTCCTCGATCAAAACCGGCGATGCTAGTGTTTTCTCCTACTTTTTTAGGGATCTTTTGTTTTTTGGTTCTATGGGACTGGCAGTACTGAATTCTCTTGTTTGCCTCTGGCAGCGTTGCCGATTTGTGGGGAATTCCCCAAATTGCGGGAAATCCCAAGTCGATTGGGGATTGGTTGTATGTGGGGAAAACGTGGAGTATTCATACTTATATTCGGATATTCTCTTGCTAGAATGAAACTACAGGGTCGACTATTAGGACATGTTAGCGACTGTATTTTCATTACAGGACATCCCTAAATCGGGTATATCACGATTGCGTATGCATACCCCCCCGTCACCATGATGTTTTTGCGTTGGGTTTTGTTCGGTCTATTTCATCTTCTTATAAATTTCCCCACGTTTGGGGAATTTTTGATAAAATTTTTGGGGAATTGAGGAAATGGGTATTGGCAGCCTTGGTCTCTGGTCAAAATCAGTGATGCCAGACTTACCAATTTCCTGGTACAGGTACCATATTTCAGGGTCTTGTACCATGTACCAACTAAAACCTGTGTTGGTACGCAAAAGTACCAATTTTCAACATCAATGACAAAATTAAGATTTTTTTTCTTGCATCTAAAAATATATCAATTATTATTGTTGTAGCATAATTAAATCATTGGTTATTGTAATAATGTACTACGAGCCCCGACCGGTTACATTCAAGAAGTTTATAATATATGGGTATAAAATTCTTGGTTACATTGGACCGGTATGACAGCTGTCAACAAGCGAAAATCGACCTTATAAGCACCCACATCGACCTTATGTGGGTGTATATAAGGTCGATTTTCGCTTGTTGACATATCACGTACCGGGCCAATGTAACAGAGCTATCACTGAACACCATAGATTAGCAAGAACGTGCAAGTGTATAAGTAGCAATTCCGCGTACAAATTCTCCTTTTTGGCCCTAAAAAAAAACAGGTCAGCGGAAAAATTGTATACTGAAATTGTATATTGTACAGCGTGTACCATCTTTTTTTGGTGAAATTGGGTGAAATACCAACTTTCAGTGACCTCTGTACCAGTATTACTGACACACTTTCCGTAGTATTTTAATGCTCTTTGCTGACACACTATCTGGCAAGTAGCATCCCTGGTCAAAATTAGTGTTGGGTAGGATGTAGGACACGACATAAAAAGAGTTTGTAAGAGTAGCCTCTTTTTTGGACTTAGCCAGTACATTGTCCCACTTCAAATGAGGCGAGGCGTAATGAAGCTCGGCGATACGTTTGAAGTAACGAGTACAAATCTATGCTTAATATTATGAAGCTGATAAGTTTGTTTGTTTGTTTGTTTGAACGCGCTAATCTCAGGAACTACTGGGCCGATTTTGAAAATTCTTTCACTAATAGGAAGCTCCATAACTCCTGAGTGCTATATGCTACTTTTTATCCCGGGAAAATATTTTTGTCCCGGAAAAAAATTTCACGCGGGTGGAGCCGCGAGCACTACTAGTATGACACATTTTCATAAAAGAATAACGTACTATTGTAATTTTTAGCATGCCCCCCGTCTTATAGTTTTACTAAGATAGATAGTGAGTAACACGACTTCGCGACTACCGCGACATGAAATTTGAAGTAGTACAACAAAAAATGTTGAGCCGCTCTTATATTTTGATGTCATGTACGGGATAAATGTACCGCCTCTTGTATGTCCTAACCCAACACTAGTCAAAATTGACTTTTATCAGCAGTGTACACCACACATGGTTCAATTGTTTTTGCGGATTTTTACAAAATGAAACTCATAGAAAAAGCCAAACGCAAGAAACAAAACATAAAACACAGGCAGATAGATAAATCTAAGAAGGGCCAAGTGATTATCGTAGCTCAGGAAATTAAGTTTGCTCGTCTATTATCAGGAAATGAAAAGAAATCTCGCGACCGTGTGTTGAAAACGTTAAAGAAATGGCTGTCTAGCTGTTTTTATAAAGGATACGGTATGTATGCGCTTCACGATGGGCCAATATATGTACTTTCCCACTTTCTACGGAATTACGCATGTTGTTATTAAAAAAGTAACCTCAAAATTAGTCTTGATATTCCCTGGTTGTTTATCTTGAATACTAATCTTATAAATAGTTCAATTAAAAATGAACTATCAATGTACTTTATATAACAATAATTGATTGTTGTTTTGTAATATAACTGTTGTGATAAAAACGGTAAACGGGTAAATAAAACCGGTTTGTCTCCCAAGTCAGATAGTCAAAATTTACAGCACTCAAAAAACGCTGCCTACGAATAGAATTATGTTCGTTATCAAACTAGGCACAATCTAAATTGCATCATGAGCGAGAAATAAGCCTCTACTGCATGTATGCTATATAGTTTTGTATACTTGAGTCTTGAACAGATACATTGTTATGTTTCTTACCATAAAATAAAATCAACCTTAAGAGGACAGAAACGAAAGAATATTTTCATCGTTTTCAATTAGGCAGCCTGTGGCTAGAGAAACCATTTAATAAAATTAAATAAGTTAACATTTATGGAGTGGTAGTTAGCTAAGGCCGGTATTAATAAATGAATCTGAAGTTTGAGTGACATCTCAAGTAGACATAATGTATGAAGAGTTGAGTACATTATGTCTACTTGAGATGTAACTCAAACTTGGGATTCATTTATTAATACCGTCCTAAGAAATGTGCATCTGTCAATCACACTATGTGCTTGTTTGTTTGCTGGACTGACAGTATCTTCTTGTTTCATACTATATAAGCTATTTTTATGATCCCTTATTGTTTCTTATAAGTTTAATTTTACTATAATTTTATGCAAGAATATAATTTTAATCTTAATATTAACACATTTTAGATTTTAAAGAAGATGATTTCACTAGAGTTTGGAAAGGCCTATTTTATGCAGTATGGATGTCAGACAAACCCTTAGTGCAGGTAAATCACTCATTTCTCTATAACTTTTTTTCATTAAATGATACTATTCCTCTTATTGGCACCACTTATAACATTCGTAAGCATTTATTACCAAAAATATATAGGCAATTACAAATTGTTAATTAAGAGATGCAACATGCATGCACTCTGCGTGGCTGTCGGGCGAAGACCTCACAGCAGGCACAGTATTTTTATACAGTACTCTAATCATTTTCTAGGCATAGTAGCCACTGTTTAAGAGCAAATTTACATTACTATCACACAAAAGAACCTGTTGTCTTGGTAGAGATGAATTGTGAAAACAACATTGTGAAAAATGACGTGTAAAAGTGCCCTTAGGGGCCTAATTACTGAATAAATGATTTGAATTTGAATAATTATTGTATTTATTTATTTCCCAGGAAGAGCTGTGTGATAACATCGCCGGAATACTAGAGCTGTTTCCAAATGACCAATTCAAACATGCTGTCATGATGATCAAAGCTGGTCTCAGGGTTCTGGCCACAGAATGGTTCGGCATAGATCAACATCGTATGGACAAATTTATGATGGTGTGTAATTTGTATAACATAAAAATAGGGCATTAAACAACAATTGAGTGTAAATCAATGAACACCAACCCACTCTGGGGAATACCGACCTGTGCAAATTCTGTTAAAAATCCCTTAAGAAGTGATCCAGCCTGGTATTCCAACCCAAACTTAAAAAACAATATTCTACCAGAAGACCAAATTGGTGACATCCAAAACAATTTCATAGTTATTATTTGCATTATTAAAATTACAAGGGATTTAGAAAACTAACCTATGTGTTGCAGCTGGTCAGACGTTTCCTTCGTGGCAGTTTACAATGTCTGCAAAGATGTGATTGGAATGTGGACAACTGTAAAATATTCTCCCAAATGTTATGTGCTTCAGATGGTAAGTTATCATGCAATTATTATTTTTACCGCCTCGGTGGTGTAGTTGTATTACAGTATGACTGCAAAGCTGAGGTCTCGGGTTTGATCCCCGGGTCGGGCAAAGTGATATTGAGTTTTTCTATTCAGTATCAGCTCGGAGCCTGGAATTTGTGCCCGATATGGCGATAGGCTCGCCCCCTATCACATCATGGGACGGAATAACGGCGAAAAGTGGGTGCACTAGTTGCGCCTCTGCCTACCCCTTCGGGGATAATAGGCGTGAGTGTATATGTATTATTTTTAACACTGCCTCGGTGGCTTAGTTGTATTACTGCAGTGCTGAAGTCTCAGGTTCAATCCTCGGGGTGGGCAAGTGATATTGGGTTTTTCTGCTTAGTATCAGCCCACAATCTGAAAATGTGCCCAGTAAATGGGCATAGCCCTGTTCCCTATTACATGGGAGCTAACATGGCCAGCGAAATGTGGGTGTGATGCACCTCTGCCTACCCTTGAAAAGGGAATAAGTGTTGATGTAGTGTAATGTATTAATTTTACAAATGACTGGTGAGTTGTTTACCTTTTAAGTGTACAGTGTTTTGTGTTTTCACAAAGCTATACAATTAATCTGTGTAATAAATGTTTTGTACCCTTTTTAAGCACATTGTGCACTAGGAGGAGTAGACTTAAGTTCATAAAGATCGAGTACAAATATAAAATAGATCAACCTCTAGCTTGATCCATTTACGTCTCAAATTGTAATGCCCAACAATTAAACTAACTGTCCCATAAATCAACACAATAATATTTCATATTCTTTTTGTAGAAATAGACAAAGTTATGATTCCTAAAAAAGTTCTCTACTTAAATGGTTAAATATGAGATCCACTGATAGTAATAGCATAAAGGTAGTATTCTAAATTGTCTCTTTTTGCAGGTATACTAGCGGTGAAGACGCCACACTATGCACGTAACGCTACCTCCATGCTGATGCACTTCATTGACTGTTTTCTGGAGGAAGTGTCCAAGGTAATATTGCACGACTATGCAGTGACATTGCTCTGCAGCATCAAAGCTTTTTGACAACACATATTAACAATGACTGATAAATTACTCCCAGCATTGAAGCTTCGGTGACTTGTGTCATTATTATAGTATAGAATTTCATACAGGTTTTTATGTTGCTGAAACTGTGAGTAGCCACTATCCAGACTTTATGGCAGTGTGTAGCTATTATAGAAGATTAAAAAACTAGTTTAAGACTTTACCCTTAAAAATGCACAATCATTGATTATATTATTAATTGATTGTTTTGGAGTGCAATCCAGATTATAACTAGCTATTATGTTGCTGTGATTGTATTCTGTATGTGTGTTAAATTAACATCAAAATGAAAGATATAAATATAATAGCACCTTAAATTTTCTGAGCTTATTTATGCTCTGTTATGTGATATGCAATTGGTAAGCACATCAACCTGGATAAATTCTTTCGAACAACCTTATACTAATGTTTACTGCGAGTCCTGCTAAGAGTCTGCCAATAAACCGTTACATTAAAATAAAATTTAACTAAAACGTAACCTTTACCCGCAGGTATCCCAAGGTGAGATCCTAGAGGACAGTCTGGTCCAACTGCTGCATCCGTTCATAGTTTACATGAACAGCGGCTCGTGCCCGACGCTGGTGGTGCGGGCGCGGCGCGTGCTGACGTGTCTGCTGCGACAGTCCTCGCTGGGACTCGCCTACCAGGACGCCACCAGGGCCTGGCACCAGGTAAGCTATGGTTTTTTTTTAATGGCATTGAGTGACGAGACGAGCATGCCGTTTGCCTGATGGTAAGCAATACGACCACCCATTAACAGTAGCAACACCATCCAGCACCTCGAGTTACAAAGTACTGTGTGGCATTACACTGCGCTCGTCATCCTGAGACATAAGATGTTAAGTCTCATTATGTCCAGTAGTTACACTGGCTACATTGCCCTTCAAACCAAAACACAACAGTGCATGCACACTGCTGCTTGGCGGTAGAATATAGACATTGCGGTGGTACCCACCCAGACAGACTCTTACATAGGAGAGACCTACCACCAGTAAGTAATACTTGGTATTTTTGTGTACACACATATATACATATACACTCACGCCTGTTATCCCCGAAGGGGTAGGCAGAGGCGCAACTAGTGCATCCTTGCCATTATTCCGTCCCATGATGTGATAGGGGGCGAGCCTATTGCCATATGTATGTGTTTTTGTGTTTCTACGCAAAATGTAAGCAAATGTCAATTGACGATAACGTGCGCATGACACGTGGTTTACGTGAACAGCCCTTTATTCTATGTGACACACGTTATTTTCACCGCTCGTAACAAGTGCGTAACGTAACTCGTCGAGCTTATCATAATGGAAATTGGCATCGTATCCTACTAATCCTACTAATATTATAAAGGCGAAAGTTTGTAAGTATGTATAGATGTCTGGATGTTTGTTCCTCTTTCACGCAAAAACTACTAAACGGATTTTGATGCAATTTGGCACACGGGTAGATCATGTCCTGGATTAACACATAGCTACTTTTTATCCCGGGAAAATATAAACCGGGACTTTTATCCCGGAAAAACTTATTAATGCGGGCGGAGCCGCGGGCAAAAGCTAGTATTATAAACGCGAAAATTTGTAAGTATGTATGTATGTATGGATGTTTGTTACTCTTTCACGCAAAAATCACTGAACGGATTTCGATGAAATTTGGCACACGGGTAAATCATGTCCTGGATTAACACATAGGCTACATTTTATCCCGGGAAAATTAAAAGCGGGACTTTTATCCCGGAAACACTTTTTAACGCGGGTGGAGCCGCGGGCAAAAGCTAGTACAGAATACTATTTGACGCCAATTATTACACGAAGTTAACGTGACACGGCCGCGTTACGAGTTAACACTGTTATAAGTTACAAGGGGGCTGTATTCCTTAATTTTTTCATGTTTCTCCTATAATATTGTACTGGTCCATATTTAAAATTGTCAACATATCTACCGAGCAACGAACCTAACTTGTTTGTTTTCAGATGGGATGTCCTGAAGGCGGTCCGGAGGCTCTGGAGCTGGTGTCGGATGAAGAGGGCGATGTACAGAACGGCAACGGCTCAGGGATGGAGTCTGATGAGGAACAGGATACGTGAGTGCTTTTAACTTTGATACATAGGTATAAAGTGGAGTGAGTATTCTGTTATTTGTTTCAGTATGAAGAACACTGTAGTCATTGTAAATACTGGGCATTAATGGCATGGCTGCCAATGCACTCCCATAATGCGACATGCTGGTCTCTACAATCAGATCTTTAAAAAATAAAACCTTCTTTGGGCTTGTGTCTAATGATGTGATATAATAACAATATTATGTCTCTTGTGCCTGTTTAACTAACTCGCAACACCTTTAATTGTAAATATATTTATTTGCAGAAGTAAGAAACCCCTGGACCCTCGAGCTGGTCGCGTGGACGTCGAGCTGAACCCGCTGCCGGTGCCGGCGGAGAAGATCGCCGCAGCACTCCGCGAACAACTGCGCACCGCTTCGTCGAAAGCGCATAAAAGGATCAAGATCTGTATGCAGAGGTTTGTAGGTTCTTTCGAGTGCCCATTTCCTATTCCGGTAGCGTTGACAAGGAACTTTGCTTAGTTTTTCGACAGACTGTCTTTAAGTCGAAGCCGTTTAGGATATCTACTACTCAATCCTCATGCCCTTGGTCATGATACCGGTGATGCGGACCGACCCAAGGTCAAACTGGGATTAAGGGTGAAATAGTTCCAAAGAAGACGAACTGATCACCGGTCTGCGCGACTGCGTACGTCCCCACAAAACATACAGGACCTATATAATATACATCATGGCCTAGGTATCGAATTCGTCTTGGGTCTCTCAATCGCCAGCTCATGTTCGCCTAATGCCACTATACATCTAATAGTGGATTTTTTACTATGTATTGATTGTTTTTTTGTTAATCTGAGTCCAATTCGTATAGATTCGAAAAGCTGGCCAAGCAGGAGTACCCGCTGGCCATCCCGCACAGCGACTGGTCGCGCAACACCGGTCGGCGTGTCTCCGCACACAAGTCCGCCACCAAGCTATTGGCACTCGACTCACAACTCAAGGACAGCTCCGATGAACTTGCGCTTAGAGGTAAAACTATGGTCTCAAAAAAAAACAATTTACGATCTCGTTTTCTGTATGTGTTTTAAAAGGGGTACCAGTTCAGTTTACGACACTGACTCATCCCGTAGGCTAACTTAGGATATTTATTTAATGGGGTTACCATCATATTAAGGTGTTGTAGGATCCTCCTTGAATCCGTTGTCATGAAAACTAGTTTGTAATGCAACATTCTGGTATTCTTTCGGCTTTATGTGGACAGGCGCTCAATATCCCTCGCACGACCAATTGGTCTCTTCATATAGCAGTAAAAAAAAATTGTCACCAGGTTTGAGTAGGAAGCACCGCAAGCGGTTACTGGCGATGTCCCGCGCCGGAGTCAACATCGCGGACGAGGTGGAGAGAATGAGACAAAAGAAGGCCGAGAAGGAACAAGAAACTAAAACAACCGTGAGATTTATTTCAATTTTTGAAAATTTTGATCCCTCATGACTATTAGTAATTTAGTACTTTAAGAGAAATGAGGTATCACTACGGCTTATCAAAGTATAGACCTAGGATATGTATGATATGAGTGGAGTGGGATCCCAATAGAGTGTGACTGATGAGAGATGCAATACCTTTGATGTTATGCAATGTGCATAAACGTTAGAACCACTTGCTTCTATGTATGTTAAAATAGACATGACAATTTGTAACCTTTTCCAGAATGGTGGTTGGCAAGTGGAAGACTCAGAGCCTGAAGCTAAGAAAACTAAATTAAATGAGAAAAATAAGCTTAAGCAAAAAGATAAGCCACTAGAAAAGAAACGCAAAGAGCCTTCTACAGACGTTATTGCTAATAAAAAGCAGAAAACTGAAGCAAAGGAAAAGAAAGATAAAGAAAAGAAAGTTAACAATGTAGTTTTAAATGGTGCTGAAGATAGAGTAAGTCTTATAGGTGTAACAAATGGTAAAAAGTTAAAAGTGCAACAAAACATTGAAAAAAATAGTACAGATAAGAAAGAAAATAAGAAGACTATTAAAGCTAAGGAAAAGGAAAATGGAGGTAATAATGTAGTTAACGGTATAAATAAAAAGAAATTAAAAAGTTCTCCAAAGTTTATCAAAGATAACACAGAAAAGGAAGAAACTCATAAGGTAATCAAAAAACAAAAGACCATTGTAAATGGTGTCCATAAACATGAAAATCTGCTAAAAAGTCCTGATAAAAAGTTAGGCAAGGATAAACCCACTGTCTTAGTGAATAAAGTGAAAAATTACCAAAAGAGCACAAAAAGAGATGCAGAAAGGAAATTATTGACTACACCGAAAAAGGTGAAGTTTGTACTTAAAAATAATTCAATGCAAGGAGCAGTGGATTATTACAAAAGTGTGAGACAGAGTCCCAACATCCCTTATAACCCTAGTAAACAACCGACTAAAACTAATCTTAAGCCGTCTACCCCCTCCCCAATAAACCCCTTTTTTAAAAAGAAGTTGAAACTTAAATAAAACATACTGATTTTGTTTACTTCATTTTGTGATTTAAATTATGCACCTATTTCAAGTCTTCCGAGTAAATACTACTCGTGAAACGTATTATTATGGTTGATCCGATAGTTTATGAAATTGTTTGGATGTTTGTTAGAAGTAAACGCAGAAAATGAAGAACCGATTCGAACATTTAGTATAGAGATAGACAGTGTCCAGAAAAAATAATAGTTTCATGCAGGCGAAGTATAAGACTACCAAATGTAAAAGATCTATGTCTTGGTATATTTCAGCATCCCAGAGCAGAGTTTTGGCTGGACATTGACGAGTCAGTGAGTGAAATGAATTAGGACTTTTTAAATTTTACAAATCCGACGAATAAAATTTATCTGAATATTGTGCACCAGGCTCTAAGAACCTTCAACAATAAACATTTTAATTAATAATGAACTTAAACGGTATTTGTCCTTGACTGAATTCGTTGGTAGTAAAGAAAGAATAGAAGAGTAAGTGACAAACAGTGATTTTAGAATAATAAAGTTTATTGGTATGATGACTCATTTTCATAGCATTTAAAGAATAAACAAATCATTTACTCCAAATTGTAGTAGGTTGTATATTTTAAAACCAGCTTTAATCAAATTGTATTTGGTTTCATATTAACATAAATTGCACATGCATTTTAAATTCGAAATAAACGTGTTTTGGGGTGATGGGTCTACACCTACTGCCCCTACGGGTCATAACATACGAGACGTTGTATTCATGCAATAGTTGGGGCCGAAGCTGAGACGCCTATCTACAATCGTTAACGCTAGCGTTACGTATGAGAATGACATATCGCACCTTTAGAACGAAAACGACACAATTCAAAAAATAGAAAATTGAGTTGTCGTTTTTAAATGACTAAAAACTAGTCCCTTATTTATAAAAATACTAGCTTTTGCCCGCGGCTCCGCCCGCATTAAAAAGTTTTCCCGGGATAAAAAGTAGCCTATGTGTTAATCCAGGACATGATCTACCCGTGTGCCAAATTTCATCGAAATCCGTTCAGTAGTTTTTGCGTGAAAGAGGAACAAACATCCTTACATCCATACATCCAAACATCCATACATTCTTACAAACTTTCGCCTTTATAATATTAGTAGGATAATAAAAAGGGACCGATTTAACAGTTTCGTTCTTTTCCTGCTTGAATATGGCTGTGTTTGAACTATTATTGTATTGAGAACTTCGTTTTAAGTAATTTTATGACGATAACCCAATTTTCTATCTTTTTGAATTGTATTGTTTTCATCCTAAAGGTACGAATTATCGTAGCGATAAACTTATCGATAGATATGTAATTCCCATACATTTATTTTTGTTTTCTATCAGCGTAAATGATTGTTTAAAGATATCTTGTCTCCGGCTCCTGTGTCGCTAATTTATGGGCAGTCGTGTCTTATTTAGGCGAGTAACTTGCCCGATGTCGTTTTACATATCAGCTCAATTGTCAGATATATGCAGAATTATTATAATTATGTCATTCTTGTAATGAAATGAGTTGTTTAAAATACCAATGTCTAGGAAGTTCATGAGTATAAGGGCAGTTTAACCAGAAGTAACTATGTATGGGTAAGGGAATCGTAGGGCACTATGGGGACCTTAAACAAGAAACTGAACACTTGTCTCACAGCAGGTCCGAACCTGCGACCCCTGGCTTCACAGTCTAGCCGACATATTAACATGTCACAACGGCTTCATAGTTAAGTTTATAGAATAATTTTGTTAACGTTATGAAGTTAATACAATTGATATTGAAATTTATTTGTGTTTTATTCAGTCTGGAGGGCTTGTATAGCGTTGTATTTGGGATATATTATAAAGGTTCTCGATGGTCGGAATTTTGTTTGGACGACATAGCATGCACTGTGTAGCCCGTTTGCAATGCAACACTGGCGGTAGGACTCTCATATGTGTCGCTTAACTTCAAACTCGGATAAATCCATTCTACGTTCTTAGGAGATAATTAGAAAAAAGTGATAATAGTCTTAATTCCATGAATTTAAAGGCAGTATTTTTTTATTATGACAACAGTATTGAAGAAAACGATCCTGTTTAGTAAATTCAGTAATAAAACCATTAATTCTTTCAAAAATTTAATATTTAGATTGGATTTACCTTCATTTGATATAAAGGGATTCAATTTATCTATCTTTGAAAAAACTCACTGTGGATTTATAGAATTTTGATTTAATATATCTGGATTTATCTGGACTTGAAAAAATACGATTGAAATTAGGGATGTGGTAGTGGCGAAATCACAGTATACTATCGAAGGTCAAATTGTGGCAGCTAACTGAATAAAACGAAATATAATATAAACCAAATAAGGAAATCTAGTTTTATTTTCCAAAATAGCAGGTACCTAATTCAATTATTTTAAACAAAATTCAATATTTCTTCTGAGTCATCTTCTTCAATTTCTTCTTCGTGCATTGGTCGCCCTATCACATTCTCACTGTGAAGCACTTTTTTATAATAATTTAATTATGTGTACTTATTATTACCGGGTGGAAGGGAAACGCTCTCGGAAACGAATACAGGTGATAGTATTGGTGATTCCTGATGTGATGGCACTAACAAAATCGCGATTGCATTGTGACAATTTTAGTAGGATTTTCTCAAATGTCTGTACAGCTTCACGTATGAATAGATAAATCAAATTATTATTCTGAAAAACATAGTAAAAAAGGCCAATATTTCAAAAAAATCGTAATGAAACACGTACATCAGCTGACGGGTTAACGACCGCGTGGCCGCCTTATCAGCGTTTGCTTTGTAGTTTGTACCCTACCCAGTTTTGTGTACACTTTACATTGCGCGCGCATGAATTACGGAAATACTAAAATCGTAAGTATTATCGCTTAGCTATGCAAATGAATATAGTTTTTTTGTTAATGTTATGGTTCTTCTCTCTTACCGTTCCGGTATAGAGAGCGTTTCCATTCCACCCGGTATATCCTTACATACTTATGATATCCAAATAATTCTGTAACAGTAGAACAAAAAAATAATAATAATCGATAATGTAATTGATAATGGTTAGCACAACACTAGTGCCAACTCAGAATTACAAACGACCCATAGGTATAGGCATTTTAAACTTACCAAATTTTCGCTCTTTCCTCTTTCTTACGGCAAAGTTGTATATTAGGCCGCTTGCTGGGTTTACTTGGTGACACAATTTTAATGGAATTATCCATGGGAACTGTCTAAATAGCAAAAAGAAACAATAAAAAAGCGGGAGTATACAGTGCTACTGTCGCAGAGTTTACGTCAACGGACGGCCATGTTGAACAAATGCAATTAGCTGATTGGCTCTCATGGACTTAACTACATTTGAAAAAAACTGTCTCATGGATCTATCTGACTTAGATAAAATATTATGATTTTAACGGTTTATTTCTCAAGAACCATGCGGATTTTAACACAACTGATAAAATTGTATAAAAACATTTTTTTTACCCTTTCTTTTGATATCAAAATCTTAAAAATTCTCAGAATTGGATTTATCCGAGTTTGAAGTTAAGCGACACATATGTAAGAGTCCGTCTGGGTGGCTACCACCGCAATGTCTATTTCTACCGCCAAGCAGCAGTGTGTATGCACTTTTGTGTTTCAGTTTGAAGGGCATTGTAGCCAGTGTAACTAACTACAGGATATAATGAGACTTAACATCTTATGTCTCAGGATGACGAGCGCAGTGGAATGCCACACAGTACTTCGTAACTCGAGGTGCTGGATGGTGTTTCTACTGTTTATGGGTGGTCGTATCGCTTACCATCAGGCGAACGGCATGTTCGTCTCGCCATTCGATGCCATAAAAAAAAATTAGATACAAATTGTATTTTTCAATCCGCCGCCGCCTCGATTTTGTCAGAATAGACCTTATTAAAATTCACGAGCGCACACGAACCTTGCCTAACATAGTTTTTAATAATTCGTGTATATAAAAGAAAAAAAAAGTAAAATGTGTTATTTTTTTATTGTTCATCGAAACAACTTTCTTAATCTGTTGTGTGACCGAAGCGTATCCCCGCGCAGTTGTCCAGGTACGATTTGAACACAACTACAGATAACGTAAGTAATACTAAGTACAAATGAGAGAGTAAACGATTTATGAATATATAATAACACTGAGGCTTTATGCCGCAAATACATTTAAGCCAATAAAATTGATAAAATTAGTAAATACGACACCCGGTTCTATCATTTTCTGGCAATAATTTCCGCGTATGGCGACTCGTCGTTGACCTTAGGCATTCTTGCAATAAATCCGCCAATTTCCGCGTAGGGCGTCTCTTCGCTGCTTCGAAGATTGCTATAGTCACTACGGGGAGCTTGAGATAGTGCCAATTCTGCATAAATAAGTTGAGTGGAACAACTCTGAAACAAATTGCATGATAAAATAATTCACTAATACAACCAATAAAGTTCCTGTAATATGCGTTAACAAGAGTGAGAAAACAATAATTATTATGCACTAGTAGTGCTCGCGGCTCCGCCCGCGTGAAAAAGTTTTTCCGGGACAAAAATATTTTCCCGGGATAAAAAGTAGCCTATCAGGAGTTATGTAGCTTCCTATTAGTGAAAGAATTTTCAAAATCGGTTCAGTAGTTCCTGACATTAGCGCGTTCAAACAAACAAACAAACTCTTCAGCTTTATAATATTAGTATAGATAATGCGAGGTGCAGATTAGCAAGAAAACTCACACAAGGCGAGTTCCGCAAGCGATTTTTACCGGGTAAATAATAATGGCAACATAGAATGGCAAGCTAACTTCTGCAAATTTTGAAGCATGCGGGACTTGCGACGAATCGCATGTTACATATAATTATTGAAATACTGCTGCTATTGTAAACCCATCGTGAAGTTTTTGCGCAATATAATACTTAGACAACAGGCTAGTCTAATTTTAGTTACAAGTTCTTGCTGCTAAAGATAACTTCTGAAAGATTATTGCTAATCTAAATCCCTTATAGTGACTAGTCGGCGATCAACGAGATCTATACGTCTGCCATTTTTTTTAAGCGACTCCAAAGGAGGAGGAGGTTTTCAAATCGGGTGTTTGTAAGTACCTAAGTATATTTAGTTTAGAAAGGTACTCTGCCCTCGTAATTCTAAACGCAATACTACTTGCAAAATGGCGGTTATGAAAAAAAAGCGGTTAAACTTTTTTTTTAAGTCTACTCATTTACAAATCAAATTATTCATATCTCTCCCATTTTTTTTTTTTTAACCCAATGGTTAAATACGTGTCTTATGATGCCGTTTTGCTATAAAAAGAAAATGCAAAAAATGTCGATTACTGCATTCTTTATTACGACGGCAGTACTACACTCACGTTGATTTGCAATGGCTACCGAAAAAAACGGCGCCGTCGATCCGCTATAAAACTAGAATAACTCAATAGAACCTTCCTGTTTAAATACTCACGTCATTGTTAGTATCTTGGTTTGGCGATGGTTCGACATTAGGTATGTTCCTCTTGCACTTGTATAGTACCAAACCCGCTACCAGACCGATACAGATTATAGTCACCACTCCCACAACGATACCAATTTGTATTGACGAAAGCCCAGAAAGTTGTGGAGACGAAGCTACAAACGATTAAAATGCATTATTATGATTGAAAACATTCGTTGATTATCTTTTACATCAGATAAGCTACCGAGTAAGTGAGTGGCTTGGTGTTATGGAATCTCCACCCGTAAACACCTACCTACAATACCAGAGTGGATGTGCTGCCAGCTTTACAGGAAAGGCAATGGGGATAAAAGAGGTCTTTGAGCCTCCGAAAATCTCAACATACAAAACGTTATAGCGGTCTTCACTATGGCTGCTGTTGGACAGCTTCTTAGATAAGAGTTATTTAAATTATATTCAGTTTAGTAACTATTTGACAGCCGTTTCGCTGGAGAATTTGTTAGTATCACTTCGTGATAATTGAACAAAGTTGTACTGTAGGGGCAACGAGGGATATGACCTAGTCCAGTTGTATTATAGCTGAAGATTTCACTTACTATTGTGGATAGATGATCTAGTCAAGCATTCCGTAAATTGAAGGGATTTCATCATTGGAATTAATATCTAGACCAGTAGGTAGGTATATATTACACGCTGAAAGGGTCTTTTGATGACCTAGTTCATCAATTAGATCATTTGATTCATGGCTAATTTTGGAAAATTGACATATGCTTACATTAAAGAAAATTGCGGCACATTAGGGCGTGCGATTGTCAGAATGACCTTGACAGTGGCAATTGTGAAGTACAGTGCAATATATGATTTCGGCGTCTCAGTGCACGGACTGCTTTGCTGTCTCTATACAATTAGTCTCCTACTAATTGATAACATTTCAAAACCTAAACGTGTCTAAGACGAAAATACCGCTCCTTTTGATTTTTCGGTTCCGAATAAGTTTTAAATTTATTTTTGGCCCTTAATTTCGAATTAAAAAAAAATTGAAACCTTAACTGATTGATGACGTCATACAAACGGTCGAACGTGGTTTTTTCCTGGCTATTTATACTATTTACGTAAATATGTGTGCTGAGTGCCTGGGTATACCTATCGCTTCCTTAATTAGTAAGATTTAAATTGTAATTGAATCATGTTTTGCTTCTGATATCTGAGCCAGTCTCGACATTAAGAATAGCCGTGTCGGAGTATCATTACACAGAGTAGGTATAAATAGAGCAAAAACCTTTAGCGCGTTTTTAAATAATTGAGAGTTCTGTGTTTCCTTCGTTTTGCATTGATTTTCCGAATTGTGTTGACATTTGTCGATGACAATCGAATTGCATTCGTTGAGGACAGGGGCCTCCGAATTGCGGTGTGTTGGCATTCGTTGAGGACAGGGGCCTCCGAATTGCGTTGCGTGGTGGCATTCGTTGAGGACAGGGGCCTCCGAATTGCGGTGTGTGTTGGTATTTGTTGAGGACAGGGGCCTCCGAATTGCGTTGTGTAGTGGCAATCGTTGAGGACAGGGGCCTCCGAATTGCGGTGTGTGTTGGCATTCGTTGAGGACAGGGCCTCCGAGTTGAGTTGTGTGGTGGCATTCGTTGAGGACAGGGGCCTCCGAATTGCGTTGTGTGGTGGCATTCGTTGATTTCGCTTCGGGGCATTCAAAGTTTAGTTGGCTAGCTCAACAGAACGTTGTTATTACTCTGTATTGTTATTCAGACGAAATATATTCCGTTTATATGAGAAAAAACCGGCTTTTAATTATTATGATCGGTTCGGACGTCAAATTTAACTCCGGCTATTAAATATTACTTTTTAATTAATTATTGTTATGGTTCGTAATCTAATTAGTGCATTTTAAGGAAATAGTAATAATATTATAAGATAATACAAAATACATACTTAGTTCTAAACAAAATCTTGTGATAATAAGTAATTGAAATAGCAGTCACCGTATCGACCGTGGTCAACCGTCTCTTGAATTCAAACAAGGATTGGATTTTTATCACTTATCTGGCGAGTACAGTTTTATTTACAACATTTAACACAACACTACATTAGCTACTTTGCTCACAATTAGTGAGCCACGTCAAAATCACACGGGCATCGCTTAAGTCTCTTTCTATTTGACAATAGTGGAAATAGAATTGATGACTGCATAGCCAAATATTTGCCCCAGACAACAGCATACTACAATCAACTAAACTTGTTACACTAATTTAGTGTTTTGTAGTAAAACTCTTAGTCTTTGTGACTTTATACACTACCCCCCCTTAGTATAAAATTTTGTGGCTCTTTTCGCTGTACATATATCTCGAGTATTCTGTCCTCTCTTTGTTAACTTTCAGTTGCCCAAGCTCATAACTACATCATGCAGACCCGTAAAACCGCAGCTCAGGAAACTGAAATGAAGCTGAGGATGGCTCTTAAAGAGTTAAAGGCACAAAAAGACCAGTGCCAAAAACTCCTGCAAGAACGTGAAGAGAGTGAGGAGGAAGTCACTAACATTATTAAAAATAATACCTCACTCAAGCGCCAATTAGTGGAGATCCATCAAGAGAATGAGTTGATTGTGGAGGAACGGAACAAACTCCAAGCGGTGATAGATACCTTTGCAAACTGTAGCATATTATATGAGGAGGCTTTGTGTAGAATTAGGGACCTAGAATATGATCTAAATAATGCAAATAACGAAATAAATAAGTTAAATAGTGAAAAGGAGCAAACTGAGGTAGCGGTGAACCAAAGCCTTTATGAAGAACTTATGTGTGGTGGTTCAAATTCTCGTCCACTGAAATCAAACATAATTGTTGATCTCACTAAAGATGATTCAGTGGTAAAAAAATCAAACAGTTACAACTTGCATCGTCTCAGTCACAACAAATTAAAAAAGTACATAAAATTAACAAGATTCATTCAAAAATATAAAAAATTAAGTAATAAACAAAATTGCCATTCTAAATATATAAATTTAATTAAAGAACGTAGTTCATTATTAGACAAATTAAAAAACTATGAAATTAAATTAGAAGATAGTAAGCTTATACCGGGTGGAAGGGAAACGCTCTCTATACCGGAACGGTAAGAGAGAAGAACCATAACATAAACGAAAAACTATATTCATTCGCAAAGCTAAGCGATAATACTTATGATTTTAGTATTTCCGTAATTCATGCGCGCGCAATGTAAAGCGTACAAAAAACTGGGTAGGGTACAAACTACAAACCAAACGCCGACAAAGCGGCGGCCGCCGCGCTGCGCGGGCACCGGCCGTGCGTCCGCGGTCGTTGACCCGTCAGCTGGTGTACGTGTTTCATTACGAATTTTTGGAAATATTGGCCTTTTCTACTATGTTTTTCAGAATAATAGTTTGATTTATCTATCCATACTTGAAGCTGTACAGAAATTTGAGAAAATCCTACTAAAATTGTAACAATGCGATCGCAATTTGTTTAGTGCCATCACGTCAGGAATCACCAATACTATCACCAGTATTCGTTTCCGAGAGCGTTTCCCTTCCACCCGGTATATGAGGCTGACACACAGCGGTTATTGTGTGAAATTAAAACACTGGAACAGTCTCTGAGTATAACATATAATAACTTTCTTACTTCTAAAAACAAAATTGATGATCTCATGGCACTTATAAAGGATTCTAACAATAATTGTAGTACTCATTCATGTTCTGATAGTAAAGACTCTGTACACACTTCATCTGTGGTTGAGATGAACATGCCCGGCCTTGTTGACTCTCAGAGCGCTAACCTGGTGAACTCCCAGGTAGATGAGAGCTATCCTACAACTATAAAGGCTTGTAATGTACCTCCCACTGTTGTGTTCTCAGACAGTATAGGAAAAGGCTTTGGGGCATCTCTTAGCAATAACCTAGAGCACTCCGCTATGAGTTATTGCTTCCCAGGAATGCTCTATAAAGAGATTATAAAACAAGTAGTTAGCAAGACATATACTCCTGAGTCTTGTATTGCAATATTAGTAGGGAATAGTTGTAATTTGACCAAAAATGATATTTCAAACAGTATAGCCTCTATGATAAGCCTTAATTGTAAAAAAATAATACTTTGCGCATTTCCATATATGTCAAATGTGTCTGATAGGGTAAACAATCATATCCATACACTTAATAAGCAGATGCACTTCTTGGTTACTCATTATAGTGATAAATTTATATTTCTGGACGTCAATAATTTTATTGGAAAATGTAGTTATAATTTGACCAGAGATACAGTGTATCTGACAAAGACATGTAGACATTGTATTGCTACATTGTTAGCTTATAATATTAAGACAGTCATAAGTAGTATGACGAAGTCCTCGATAACTACATGTTTTAGTAGTACTACTAATACTATTGTAGTCAATAATTTAAACAATTAAGTATGACAACAGAGAAAGATGACATGTTTTTAATATTAACTCATCAAAACATAAATCGTTTCTCTGGCAAAGTCCTTGACATTGAATTATTTGTAGAAAAATATAATGTTGATATTTTGTGTTTTACGGAGACATGGTTGAAACCAGATAGAATGGCATTTAGTGTTAATGGTTACAGAGTTGCCAGCTCGTTCATTAGGATTTCAGCAGAAGGTGGGGGCACTATGATTCTCATCAAAGATGGTGTCTTGTACAAGGAAAGACAAGATATTACAAAGCTTTCTGTTGAACGAGTATGTGAGGTTGCGTGTGCAGAGACCGGAGATTATATCATATTATGCGTATATAGGCCTCCTACAGCTAACATATTAACCTTTATTTCTAAAATGGAGGATATTCTTAAAAAACTTAAAATGAATAGTAAGATTTTAGTCTGCGGTGACTTTAATATAGACTTACTGATAGATTCCACAGAGAAAAGTCTTTTCTTGACATTGCTTCAATCTTTTAATCTTAACTGTCACTTTCTAGAGCCAACTAGACTAACTTCAACTTCGGCCACTTGTATTGATAATGTAATTACAAATTTTAAACTTAATCATAAAGAATTATTAGCCGGGGTTCGCTCAGACCACATTTGTCAAATGGTCAAACTTAATTGTAAAGAAAATAAAAGTAAAAACATTATTAAATTTAGACCCCTTTCTCAACATCATTTGCAGAAATTTAGCACTAGACTTAACTCTGTGTTACCTATGCTGACTTGCGACTCAGACCACCCAAACAATATGTTTGAAACATTATTAAATGGTATTACAAATGTATTTAATAAGACATGCGGTGTAAAATCAGTACCACTAAAAAATAAAATATCATTCAGTGCTTGGGCAACAAAAGGTATAAGGCGTAGTAGAGATGTTCTTTACGAATTATATGATAGAAGGTCCTTTACACCCGACGTCAAATTTACTAATTACGTAAGATCATACTCTAATATTTTTAAAAGTGTATGTAAGTATGCTAAGGCTGCTTATATTAGTAGTAATATTAAAAACTCTGACAATAAAATTAAAACAACTTGGAAAATTATTAACACTGAAACTGGCAAAACTAAATTTAATGACAAGATTGTATTGAACATTAATGACGAACTAGTTTCAGATACAAATATTACGGCTAATTACTTTGAACATTATTTTACTAATATACCGTTTGAGACAACAAATTGTCTGCCATCCTCACCAGGAGCAGCTGAATCATTTTTAAAACGCAATTTAGATTTATCAATACCTTATTTCAAATTTGAGTTTGTTACACAATATGATATCATAAAAGTGTTTAAGAGCCTACACATGAAAAGCACTGAAGATCTTTGGGGTCTGTCTGTTAAAGCGTTGCAGTCAGTAATAGTTAGCATCGCCCCAATCCTTGCTAATATTTTTAATTCCTGCATTAGAGACGGCATATTTCCTGATCTTATGAAGATTAGTAAAGTAGTGCCAATTTTTAAAGCAGGTTGCTCAAACACTCCTTCTAATTATAGGCCTATCTCTATTTTACCAGCTTTAAGTAAAGTATTTGAAAAAATATTGCTTAATCAAATGCTGGTGTTCTTTAATAAAAATAGAATATTACATGATAGGCAGTTTGGATTTACAAAAGGCAGGTCTACACAAGATGCTGGACGTGCTTTAGTTAGAGCTGTATTGAATGCCTGGGAGGAATCACGGGATGCTCTAGGGGTGTTTTGTGATCTTTCCAAGGCATTCGATTGCGTCGATCACAGTACCCTTATTTTAAAACTTTGTTATTATGGTATTAGGGGAAACGCGCTAAATCTAATATCTTCATATTTAACAGATCGGAAACAACAAGTGTTTATCGACAACGTCTTCTCTGCAGGGTCCTTAGTTAGGATTGGGGTTCCCCAAGGGTCCATTTTGGGTCCTTTTTTATTTCTGGTTTATATAAATGATCTTCCCTATATGGTTAACAATATGGCTGAAGTTGTGTTATTCGCTGACGATACTTCGTTAATATTTAAGGTAAATAGAAGGGAAGAGCATCTTACAGAGCCAAGTAAAGTACTCAAATTGATTTCCGACTGGTTTTCTGCGAATAATTTACTTTTAAATGCGGCGAAAACTAAATGTGTCCGATTCTCGTTACTCAACAATAAAAATGAAGTAAATATTGATTTAGACGGGAATAAACTAGATTTAGTACCCTCAACGGTCTTCCTCGGGGTCTCAGTCGATAATAAATTGCAATGGGGACCCCATATTCAAAAAATTGCAAGCAAATTGAGTTCTGCCGTCTTTGCTATTAGGAAAATTAGACATTTAACTGACGTGGCTACGGCAAGATTGGTATATTTTGCTTACTTCCACAGTACTATGTCATATTGCATTCTTCTGTGGGGTTCTTCTGCAGATCTGCAGACCATTTTTATCTTACAGAAGCGAGCTATTCGTGCTATTTATAACCTTTGCACTCGCGATTCTCTTAGAGAACTGTTTAAGGAGATCAATATACTGACTTTGCCGGCCGAATACATTTTTCAGAATATTATGTATGTCCGCAAAAACCTTAGTACTTTCATGAAAAACAGTGACTTGCACTGTCTGAACACTAGAAATAAGAATAAACTAGTTGTTCCAAATTTTAGGCTCTGTAAAACGAGTAAATCATATTTAGCAAATGGAATTAAATATTATAATAAACTTCCCTCCGAAATAACCAGTCTACCCGGACACAAATTCAAATGTTACGTTAAGCGCCAGTTAATGTCTAAGGGGTATTATAATGTATCGGATTATCTTGATGATCAGACAGTTTGGAAAATTAGTCCTGCACACAATACCGAACCATGTTAACACATATTAGATGTTGATTGCATTAAATATGTTAGGTGTATCCATCTACAATATTGACATTATAATTAATATTAAATTATTATCTGACATTTTGGGGAGTAAGGGGAGAACGGAACCAACATCTTCTCCGGCCCAAAAGTCAACCTCACCTGCTCGCGCTGGTGGTCCTTTTCAGGATAGCCAGCGGCGTCGGACCTCTGGCCGGCGCGGTGCTCCCTGCTAGATAACGAACGAGGCTCTGGCAACCGAGTAATGGCGGTATAACCACACACCCGGCCGGGCAACCGGCTGGAAGAGGCGACAGCGACCTTGGAATCTAAATAATTCCTAAAATGCCTGGGGCAGAAGGCAACGGGAAACCACTGCTAACAATTCCCAAGAATGTCATCATGGAAAGTCCGAAAAATAAGATGATTATGTCGAGCGATCCGGCTAACGCCCGGCGCCACTTATCCGGGCAAAGTGGTGTGAAATATGTTACCGGCCATTCGGATGTGAACCATCAGGCGTCCAATGGAAAATATGTTACTGGTAAAGATAATACAACTAGAACAATTCGACACCCCCATCGCATTGGAACATGGAACGTGCGTGGCTTAATTGAACAAGGCAAACTACAAATAGTCGAGAAAGAAATGAAGCGCAAGGATGTCCATTTACTTGGTCTAACCGAAACACACTGGAGAGGTCAAGGGCATTTCACAACAGACTTGGGGAACACTATCTATTTCTCTGGTCCAGACGACAAAAGTAGCAGAGGTGTCGCTTTTGTAATTCCTCCTATGTTGCAGACATGTGTTTTGGGATATAATCCAGTCAATGATCGCATAATGACTGTAAAGATCAACACTAAGCCTTGCTTATTAAATATCGTGCTGGCTTATGCTCCTACCTCGAAAGCAACAGAAGAGGAGATAGAGCTTTTCTACGAATCACTGTCATCAATTTTGGCGCAGATTCCTCGGAGGCAGGTCACTATGGTGATAGGCAATTTTAATGCAAAGGTTGGCAAAACATCAGATGACAACCATCTTAGAAACATCGTTGGAAAGTTCGGTATCGGAGAACGTAATGACAGAGGAGAGCGTTTAATTCAGTTCTGCAGTGAGCAACATTTCACCATTACAAACACATGCTACAAACACCACATTCGCAGACTTTATACGTGGATTTCACCTGGCGATAGAACCCGAAACCAAATAGACTATATATTGATAAATCAGCGATGGAGGTCATCTATTACAAATGTCACCACCTACCCGGGTGCTGATTGCGGCTCAAACCACCAACTTCTTGTTGCGACGATAAAACTCAGACTCAAAAGAATAATTAGGCCCACACCAAATGCTTATCGCTATAGAGTTGACATGGAAGGCTTTAGGAAGTCATTTGAACAGAAACTACAGGACTGCTGTTGGCAGAGTGTGCCTGAAAGATGGGAACACCTGAAAATGACTATTAATGAGGCTGCATCCGAAAATCGGCTACGAAGAATACCTATGAAAGACTACATTACGACAGAAACGGCAACGGTAATCTTGGAGAGAAGGCAAGTTAAGGAAGGTGGGTTAAGTACAAAAGAAAAGCGGGACCATTACGCACATTTGAGTAGAGAGGTTCAACGGAGATGTCGCAATGATTACAACACTCACATCAATAACATCTGTTGTGAATTGGAGGAACATTCAAAGAATAACGAAACTAGAGATCTATTTCGTAAAGTCAAAGACCTCACCGGAACTCGGAAAGTAAAAACTTGTATCATTGAAAACGAGGAGGGGCATCTACTAACAGATGTTGAACAAGTACTAGACCGGTGGAAACGATATTGCGCAGACTTATATGACGCAAATGACCCTCTAATCCAGCACGTTGAGTGGTCATCAGAGGAGCCGGATATACTGCGTGCTGAAGTTGAGAAGGCTATTGATGCTCTTAAGCGTGGAAAGACGCCAGGCAGGGACGGCATCTCGGCTGAGCTGCTCAAAAGTCTCGGATGCAAGGGAGTCACTGCTATCACGGGAATTTGCAATGCCATTTGGAAGACTGGGAAATGGCCAGATGATTGGACAGAGTCGGTATTTATTACTTTACACAAAAAAGGCTCCATGAAGGAATGCAGCAATTACAGAACAATTGCACTAATCTCACATGCCAGCAAAATACTGCTGCATATCCTCAACAAGAGGCTTCTCAATCATCTCTCACATCAGATACCTGAAGAGCAGGCCGGCTTTAAGAAAGGGAAGGGCACTCGGGAGCAAATTCTCAATATACGCCAAATAATAGAAAAGAGTAGGGAATTTAATAGCTCCGTAATCTTGTGCTTTATAGATTACTCTAAAGCTTTTGATTGTGTGCAGTGGGACAATTTGTGGACCATTCTGATTGAAATGGGTGTACCTTGTCACTTAGTCGGACTAATTCAACAGCTTTACGCCACCAATCGCTGTTCAGTAAAAATCGGGACAAAGTTTTCTCAGACTTTCAAAACCAAAAAGGGAGTACGCCAGGGATGTATTCTGTCGCCAGCTCTTTTCAACATATATGGGGAATATATAATGAGACGAACCCTAGAAGACTGGGACAGGGGATTTCATGTCGGTGGAAAACGTATATCCAATCTCCGTTACGCCGATGACACTGTCTTGTTGACTACCTCGAAGGACGACATGCTGAAGCTGTTTCAGAGGCTTGAGAGAGAGAGTGAGAATATCGGACTCTCAGTCAACAGGGCAAAAACGAAGATCATGGTCATTGATCGAGCGGGGAATTTGTCAGATACGGGAAATATAATTCCCGGTATCCAGACGGTTGACCACTACATCTATCTTGGGTCCCAAATTTGCAATGATGGTAGTTGTGTTCCCGAAATAAAAAGAAGAATCGGCATGGCCAAGGACGCTATGGTTCGACTTAGAAACATATGGCGGAAAAGGGGAATTACTATTAAGACCAAAATGCGCCTCATCAGAGCATTAATATTCCCTATTTTCCTTTACGGTGTCGAAACGTGGTCAATCCTAGCTCGAGAAAGAGAGAGGATCGATGCGTTCGAAATGTGGTGCTGGAGGCGAATGCTGAGGATACCGTGGACCGCCAAACGCACAAACGAGTCGATTCTCTCACAGCTTAAAGTGACGACACGTTTATCCACCATATGTCACCAACGCATCCTTGCATACTTCGGACACGTTATACGGAAAGGCGACGAGAATCTGGAGAGACTTATCATCGTTGGCAACACCGAAGGCAAACGTTCTCGAGGCCGAGCACCAACCCGATGGACAGACCAGATTAAGGACTCGTCTGCCACCGAGTTCCATAAATTAGTCGAAGATGCGGTGAACAGAAACCGGTGGAGACAAATAATCCGCTCCAAATGTGGTACATCCAATGATGACCACGATCCTCAGTCATGAGGGACCGACTACAGAGAGAGAGAGAGATCTGACATTTTATAATCATTATATTATTATTCTCGCGTTGACATATTATCATTTTGTTAATGACGACCGACCGATCATTGTGTTGCGCTTGCCTGTTATTAAACTTATAAATTATTTTAATTGTGCGTATTGATGTTTAAATTCAGATAATAAATCAACAAAAATTATGTTTGTAAATGTAGGCGTATGCACGTTTTACACCGTTTAATTATAATTATTTATTTGTGGTCTCTCATTTTATTATGAAGGTATAGTGTTTTGTGTTTGTAAATTTCCTTCAATTGTATTTTATCCTTATTTAACGGTGATGTGTGTGCATTAGCTTATATAACTAATCTGACTTTGTATGCATAAGACTTGGAAAAAAAAAGAAATAAAAAATATCATATAAAGATTCAATGGACAATTGATGACAAAAAATTAAGCCCGGAGTTTCTTTCTGCCTTTCTTCTTCGGGTAGTCATCGCTTAGGTAGCTAGTGAAAGGCTGGTAGGTTAGCTAGGCTAGGGCCTGTAGTGTCCTCACCGGTGAGGATCGCGACGCGTGCCTCCCATTAATTTTAATAAAAAATATTCTTTTTTTATCTCTTTCCTGCCAGCCCGAGCTTGGCTTCTTTATATTTAGTTTACATTGAATTTGCTCCCTTTAAATGTGTCTTTAGTTATATAAGTGACTATTTGTAATAATAATTATTAATTGAATGTATCTTGACATATCATAAGTGCAACTATGTTCGCCTACGTGATGAATAAAGTATTTTACTTTTACTTTTATGGAACACTTAACTCATGACTAAGTCTAAAACATGGACATACCACCTTCGCCCGTACCTCCATCATCCAACTCTGAAATATATATATTCGTAACTAGCTTTTGCCCACGGCTTCGCCCGCGTTAATAAGTTTTTCCGGGCTAAAAGTACATACATAAAAACCTTCCCGTTGAATCACTCTATCCAACACATTTATTTGTATAAAGATTAATATTATGACGTTGATACAACTCTTAACAAATAATGCATTAATTTCGACCAAATTTGATTACCATAAAAACGGTTCTAGAGAGTTTATTTTAAAAGATAGACATATACTGTCGCGGACTTTTTTTTAGATCATTTCAAGAGGAATAATTCTTTCATACATATATTTTTGGTATCTTGAACCGTTTTCGCAGCGCACGCAATGGAAGCCCTCAAGGATGAATAATTTTCCCCGCATTTTTCACATTTTCCATTATTTCTTCGCTCCTAATAGTTGCATCGTGATGTTATATAGCCTATAGCCTTCCTCGATAAATGGTCTATTCAACACAAAAAGAATTTTTCAGTTCGCACCAGTAGTTCCTGAGATTAGCGCGTTCAAACAAACAAACAAACAAACTCTTCAGCTTTATAATATTAGTATAGATTTGTACTATCTACATTGTTCTTCGTCCACGGTTTAAATAATAATTTATAATCTACTAAACTTACTTTCACTTGATACCTTTGTAGTATACGTTAATTTTGTTTGGTTATAAATAATTCTTGTGTAAGATATTCCATTTTTACGAAGTGTGCGTATTTCTGAACACATCATTATAGAACCCGTGACTGACGGCGCCAAATCGAATTTCCTTCCTTTACAATATCGTTGAGTACCGTTCGTCATAACAATCAGACAATTATCTGAAAACAATGCATTTTACCGTTAAGTCTAGTTTAACAAAAAATATATAAACATGCTACCCATAGCTACTAACTATATAGGTATAATATTTTCTTTAATCAACTATCGATTTCGATTAACGTCCCCAATCCCAAATTATTTCTTACTGCTTTCTTGGTCGAATAAAACAATTTAAATTATTTGTAAAATTTGTTTGACATGCTTAAACAATACATTAACTTAAACAATACATTTTATTCTAATTAGTCCATTTTTGATCCGGACTCGATTGTTAGGGTCGTTTATTGAGTTCGGCCGTAAATTTCCGAAAATACTAAATGTTTCCACTCAATTAGACTTTACCTCGTTCGCTGCAAGTATGAGTCACTGTATTGCTTTCGATGTAGGAAACCTCGGGTATTGGGACATTTAAATGATTATCTGAAAGCAGATTAATATTTTAAGAGTTTCCTTCTTCCGTGGCCGCCGCTCGTCTCTTACTGGCTGCCAGAGACAAATAAACACTGGCTGCGGTGAATCTGAATAGTTCAACGCTACTACTAGAACGGTCAAAGATTATGATTAATGACAGCCACGCGGAAAAATACTCATAGTGTCCAAATTATTCAGAACATTAAAATTCAATACAAGGATTTGGTATCCTTTGATTTTTTTATTTAATAAGGAAGATTAAATCACCGGATTTCATAATCAGTGTCACTGGGGTACTGCAGTCGAAAAACTCAAATGCGGCTATCGATTTATTGAATGTTTCCACTTCACAGTATACTTTCGATTTATCATCGAAATCATAAGTTTGTATGGAGTAGGTAAATGAGTTGTTTTCATAACTTCCTTCTTTTGGTATCTTCAAATTAATTCCATCTGAAAAAGGTGAATTGTCTTCTTCAGTACAAATTGATAAAAAAAATAGCAGAGCAAATAAAAGTTGCAGGATTGCAAATTGATAAAAAAAATATAAGTATACACACTAAGGTATAGAAAAGCAAAACTATTTTAACAGACTTCTTTTAATTAAATATAAGTAGAACTCCTACAAATTCGTTTGTATTAGGCATTGATGTATTAAATACATCAATGGTATTAAGTGCATAAAGAAATACCAACATCCTGAAAGAAGATGAAGGCAGTAGCTGTTACTATCCTGTCATCATACATTATGTAATAGGTAATCTTACTTCTCTTCTTACTTATAAGAAAGAAGATAAGAAATAATAAAGTATATAAACCTTACGAATATTATAAATGCGAAAGTAACTCTGTCCGTCTGTCTGTCTGACGCGCTTTTACGCCAAAACTACTGAACCGATTTTAATAAAATTTGGTACACAGATAGTAAAGAGCCTGAGAAAGGTCATACATAGACTACTTTTTATCGCGAAAAAGGGTTAATAGGGGGGATGAAAAGTTGTATGGAAGTATCGTCATTTTTAGAGCTAGAAACTTGTTTTTTAGGCTGTTGCTTGATTGGATATACATAAATTTATGACATTCAAAGTCTGTAAAAGTTTTACGTTCAAGGGTGTAAAATAACAATAGGGAATAGAGGATGAAGGTTTGTATGGAAATATGTAAGTTTTATGTGCATGTTTTATAAGTTTGCGACAAGAGACAAATATGACACACGGGTAGATCATATTGTACTGGATTAACACATGCAGGCTACTTTTTATCCCAAATTGTAACGGGGGTGGAGCCGCGAGCAAAACATAGTTATATTATAAAAGCGAAAGTTTGTGAAAAAGTGTCCAGATGTTTGTTAGTAGTTAATGCAGCAACGCACATACCTACAGCTGAAAGGATATGATTGTTTGGTACACGCTTGGACTTTTTCCTAGACCAACACAGGGCTACTTCTTTCCTTATCTTACTTTTTATCCAGGGAGTTTGCTCTCATAGGAAATAATTGAACACTCGCACAAATGCGCACACAGGGTTCCTGCCCGGCGCGGCGCTGGCATACGATGCCGCACAGTCCCTTTGTACCCGCGAGACATGTAACACGCGTTTATTATAAATTAAAACAAATACGTGTTACTGTCGGACACGCCTTTCTTTTGGGGTGGCCGTCAAGCCCCGCTTATATATATAGATGTATGGGGAAACCCTATATAGGTAGGTATATGGACGCCGGCGTCCGCCGCGGGGCTTGACGAGTCAACTTGATTTTTCATATAGATTGCGCTGGTGTCGTACAGATGGCGCAATATATCGCTACAGTGATTTTGTAGCGAAAAAGCTTTTCACGAGGGCAAGCCTCAGGAAACACCTAGTAATATACCACCGCGTAATTATATAATTATTGTGCTAGTGCACTAACCTTACTCACCTTTCTCGTACACCAGACCATAAAATATATCCTTCGATTTTATATCAGGTCCATCACAGGATAAAATTAAAATATCGCCCACATTATAAATCACCTTGCCTTCTGATTTACCTGAGTCCCGAGAGCAAAAAACATTAATGTAATCTCCCCATGTCCTTGAAAATATCACAGTTGTGTTGTAGCTAATTTTGTTTTAACTTCCCACATGAAAATCAAATGAATGATTGCAATTAATTTCTAAACACCATTCACGAATATCTCACAACTGTGTTAAAAAATATCACTTTCTATGGGAAGAGTAGAAAAGGTTACTTAAGTAAGTATAAGGTAGGTACAGGTACTATTTCTTTTTCTGAATATAAGCACAATTCGGAATTGAATTTTGACACACCTTGTATACTGTATAGTAAGAATCCTACTAATATTATAAATGCGAAAGTTTGTAAGAATGTATGGATGTTTGTGGCTCTTTCATGCAAAAACTACTCAACGGTTTTTGATGAAATTTGGCACACGGGTAGATCATAACCTAGATTAACACATAGGCTACTTTTTATGCCGAGAAAATATAAACCGGGACTTTTATCCCGGAAAAACTTTTAAACGCGGGCGGAGCCGCGGGCAAGGCTAGTATTATATAATATGGCATCTCTTACAACTTACCTACATCGAGAAGGGAACCATCGTGGTCGAATTTCACTACAATTCTTACATTCGACGATCCTGTAAAAAGATTTGTTAACTATTAACCTATACTAGCTTTTGCCCACGGCTTCGCCCGCGTTAATAAGTTTTTCCGGGCTAAAAGTACATAAAAACCTTCCCGAGGAATCACTCTATGACTATGACGTTGATACAACTCTTAACAAATAATGCATTAATTTCGACCAAATTTCATTACCATAAAAACTATTCTAGTGAGTTAATCTTAAAAGATAGACATATACTGTCGCAGACATTTTTTTAGATCATTTCAAGAGGAATAATTCTTTCATACATATATTTTTGGTATCTTGAACTGTTTTCGCAGTGCACGCAATGGAAGCCCTCAAGGATGAATAATTTTCCCCGTTTTCTTTCACATTTTCCATTATTGCTTCGCTCCTAATATTTGCATCGTGATGTTATATAGCCTATAGCCTTCCTCGATAAATGGGCTATTCAACACAAAAAGAATTTTTCAAATCGAACCAGTAGTTCCTGAGATTAGCGCGTTCAAACAAACAAACAAACAAACAAACAAACAAACAAACAAACAAACAAACAAACTCTCCAGCTTTATAATATTAGTATAGATTTCCCTCGATGACGCCTCGTATGCCAGATTCCGAGTGTGTGGGTACTGGGTAGGCAGGTGCTATGTTCCGGTTTGAAGGACATTCCAGCCAGCATAATTACTGAATATTATGAGGTTTGACACCTCTGGTTTTTATTGTCAATAAAGCCTAACTAGTGTGTAGTACTGTGGTACGCTGTGCTTTGTTATTGAAATAGTTGTCACGAATACGTGAAAGGTATGCTCATATTGTTATTCAGTTAAAAAAGATGTAAACTACAATAACAGCATCCTTTTGAATTTCGCTGGATATATCGGACACTGTAAATACCTAGGTAATACCTACGAATTAATGGCTACGATAGGTGGCTATCGATACCGCCTGCTTTATAGAACACAGGTGGCACGCTCTGCGGGCGCAAGAAGCTGCAACTTGTATTTGCATTTGCATAGATTTAAATAAGTTGGTTTCATTAAGCATAAGTCAAAAGTATATTAGTTATTATGATGGCTGTTGTAAGTTCTTAACGTGTATAATCTAATGCTACGATTTTTTTTATTAATTGCTAGAATACGTATAATACAATGGAAATAACCTTACCAGCTTCGATAAAACTTACTATAACACAGAAGATAATAAAAGACAAAAAAATATGTTCGTCAGGCATTGTAACTATTACACAAATAAAATACTTGGTACATTAATGTGATAAGGCCGGCCGCACTTTACAATTTAGATACCTACGAATTTTATTCGCACAAATCGAGCGCGAACAATTAGTGCGTTTATGTCCGTATTGATCAGCCCCCTTATCCTCTATGACAATGTTAACTCGTAACGCGGCCACGTTACTTTAACTTCTTATAGTTAGCGTAATTTTTTATTTTTTTTATGGCTTCGAATGACGAGACGAGTATGCCGTTCACCTGATGGTAAGCGGTACGACCACCCATAAACAGTAGAAACACCATCCAGCACCTTGAGCTACAAAGCACCGTATGGCACTCCACTGCGCTCGTCATCCTGAGAAGTAAGATGTTAAGGCTGGTATTAATAAATTAATATCAAGTTTGAGTTACATCTCAAGTAGACATAATGTATTGAACTTTTAGGGCGGTATTAATAAATCAATCTCAAGTTTGAGTTACATCTCAAGTAGACATAATGTATGAAGAGTTCAATACATGATGTCTACTTGAGATGTAACTCAAACTTGAGATAGATTTATTAATACCGCCCTTAATAAATGAATCTCAAGTTTGAGTTACATCTCAAGTAGACATAATGTATTGAACTTTTCATACATTATGTCTACTTGAGATGTAACTCAAACTTGAGATTCATTTATTAATACCGGCCTAAGTCTCATTATGTCCTGTAGCTACAATGCCATTCAAACCGAAACACAACAGTGCACGCACATTGCTGCTTGGCGGTAGAAATATACATTGCGGTGGTACCCACCCAGACGGACTCTTACATACGAGAGTCCTACCACCAGTAATTTGTAGGCCTATTTCCATAGTGATAATCGCGATGAGGTACACTACGTCATACCCCGTTTGGGAGCTCCTTTAGCATTTTGATCGTTGGGAACCAGTTTGGACGTCTTAATTTCGTACGAAAACACACAAAGTGCGCTCGGCCTTATTAGAGGAAAATACGACTCATAATTATGGTATTTTAATATGAGGGAACGACTTTTTGTTGTTTTCCTTGTACACTATTTTATTAAATGATATAGGCTGAATGAACAAATGAAGTAGAATTTGTCGTTACAAGGACACTACTGTGCAGCATTTATTTTTCATATTTAAAATAAATAAAAAGGCCGTTTCATATGGTATTAATATTTACTCCAATTTAATTACAAAGCATAATTTGTATTTTATCTCAAGGTAAAAACTTAGGACTGCCTCGGTGGCGTAGTAGTATTACAGTACGACTGCAAACTTGAGGTCTCGGGTTCGATCCCCGGGTCGGGCAGTGATATTGAGTTTTTCTATTCAGTATCAGCTCGGAGTCTGGAATTTGTGCCCGATATGGCGATAGGCTCGCCCCCTATCACATCATGGGACGGAATAACGGCGAAAAGTGGGTGCACTAGTTGCACCTCTGCCTACCCCTTCGGGGATAATAGGCGTGAGTGTATATATATATGTATGTATGTAAAAACAATTTTATGTTTTGGTAAATTAGCAAATATTTATCAAGAATCTTTGCATGCTTTGTAGTAGCTAGCTTATGTTTTTTATGCAGGTATACTGGAACTGATGAGTCTCTACCTACAAAAGCGTCACCGATAGTCAGACTTCAGGTTGGCCTATGATTCAAGTTTCTGTGCGTCAGAAAACACAGTACCTACATCAATTTTATTTTATCCTACTAATATTATAAAGGCGAAAGTTTGTAAGAATGTATGGATGTTTGTTCTTTTTTCACGCAAAACCTACTGAATGGATTTCGATGAAATTTGGCACGCGGGTAGATCATGTCCTGGATTAGCACATAGGCTACTTTTTATCCCGGAAAAACTTTTTTACGCGGGCGGACCCGCGGGCGAAAACTAGTTTTCAATATCTCAGAGCATTTTCTTTCTACCATATCTTAGAAGTGGAAAATATATTTCAACTCCTCCCTATCCTTCTATTTGATTAACTTCGTTGCGGGTTAAGACTAATTAGTGCTCCCAGACTCGCCGAGCTTTACCGCTCGGTGTCATAAAATGCGTGCCACTGCCGATCCTGGCTTACAGGATTTACAGTGGCGGGTGTGAGGGCAGGATACTCTCACTATACCTTAGGCGACAAATAAAACACACATGAACTTGATACATCGCGCTATATATACCTGTAGAGTACATATTTACACTCGTTAACACTACACTGTAGTCAATGACGAAGCACTCTTACGTAACGTAAAAACTAACAAAACATTCATTTACAATATAGCTCTTATACATTTTAACGTAAAGCCGGTATTAACTTGGCAACATGTGGAATGTTGTGCAGCGTGCCCGTCATACTGGTGCAACGTCGCTAAACATACAGCTTGTTGCGTGTGATGTTACCAAGTGAATACGGGGCTTAAAGATCACCAGACACGAGTTGTTACAAGTCAGGGGGGCTAGGATGTGGAAAAAAAACACGATGCGTCTCCGCTTCGTTTTTTTGGTTGAGAGACTGACGTATCGGTATTTTGATGTTTGTGGTTGATCGAGAGACCGATGCGTCAGTCTCTCAACCAATCACAATAAAACGAAGCGGAGACGCATCGTGTTTTTTTTTCACATCCTAGCCCCACAGGTCTGTAGTGTCACTGTGCGCATTGACAGTTGATGAGCTCAATGACAATGCACTTTTGGTTCATCATCGCCTAGATGTGCCAATACTTTTAATTGGAACTTTATATAGACATTGACGAAATAAGGAATATGCATTCTTTTATATCATTTATATTACATTAGAAAAATCAATTGGTATGTAGTAACAAATTTACATTTTGAACGTTATAAATAACATGAAATAGCTGGTTTGCCTGTAACGCATCTGAGTCATATTTAACCTACGTGTATTATCACTTAGTCACTGAATTATGCTCTGAAAACAATAGAAATACCATTTATAATCAGCTCGTTGAAGGTATATTTTAATTATTATCTCAAATATACAATGCTAGCGTAGGTTTAGCCTGAGTAAAAAAAAAAATAAGGAAAAATTTGTATCAGGTAGTTATTTTTCGTAAACTGAAATAAAATTTGATAATCAAAAAATATCTGTTTTGACAAGAGGTAAATTAACGGCAGTTTTCAGAAAATGATCCTAACCTTAATCCGGTCTCGAGAATAAACCAACTAAAATTAGTCATTTGTAAGTATGTCAAAAACCTTTGTTCTAATTGGTGCATTTTCGTGTTGGATCGAAAAAGAGATTGGGACGGTTATTCAAAACGGCCGCAAGACAGACTTTGGCTAAGATTGTTTTATTTTATAGATTTCAGCTCTACCTTGATCAATGCTTGTCACGGTTCCTTTACATTTTATGTTTATGTAGGTAATTTTTTTTACAATTTCATATTCCCTTTAAATCTGGCCTTAGACAATTATTTTATAGATCTCAGCCCTACCTTGATCTTGATCAATGCGTGTCACGGTTTCTTTACATTTGATTGTATAGGTAAACATATTTTTTAACAATTTCATATTGCCTTTAAATCTGGCAAAAAATGCGTATATTCAACCCATGTCTGCTGATCCGTGTAAGCAGCGGGCCATGGTCGACACAATAATTACTGGATTACATTTCATTTTACATTTTTAACACGTACTTACATTAGGCGGGTAACTGACGTCAGGCTACGTGGAGATCTGACGCTGAAATGCTGTCTTGTTTCACTTTTAAGCCAGTTATAAAACACTGTTTGCTTCGAGTTTAAGCTGACAATATACAATTGATTTCCGTCAATGTTGACTGATCAGAAACGACCAGTCAACGCCGTCTTAACTGACGTCAGTCGCCCACAATTATTTTTACATCAGCTACAAACAGTATCAATTATTACAAAAAATACAATGTACATAACTTTTTTATTCTTTCTTCGTCCAACAGTCATATCCAAGCATCAGTTTGTCGTGGCAACACCATTTATTGCTAGGATGTTGCCATGCGACAAATTACGTTAGCTACTTAATTAAACTTTATACAACAAAGTCGACGGCATCAGGCTATCCCCTCTCTAATGAGGGGGTGACTCGCCCCTCTGCCGCCTGACGAACACTCATTCACTAAGCACTACTTATTTACAATGCAATAATACATAAAGAGCTGTTTCACCACGTCAAAGTTTTACCTACCCATAAATAGTAGCAACATCAAAACTTGGAATTAAAGCACTTTACACATAGTATTTCATAGTTACTTTTATATTCTGGTGTTGCTTTTGTTATATTCAGGTGCTTACCATCAATTTATCCATTTTCGTCATTCAGTTACACATCAAAGGACTAATTTAGACCCTCGATATGCACCTGCTAAATAAAAAAATAATCGATTACTTTGAGTTGTGACAGCGACTTTTGCTTTTGGTAGGGTTATATTTTGGACATACTTTGACACGGTGAAATAACCACGGTTTCATAAAGCCTGGAATAAACATGCTACAAAAGCATGCGTTTGCTATTATAATTCGTTCATAAATATATTATGTCATCGCTGACAGCCACGCCCCTTGAACAATAGATGATGCGAACCGACTATCGACTGAAAGTAGCTTACTTCTGTGCGTATTGAGACATTTTTGTTATGTTTTATCACCACCTGAATAGGGACTTTACACAATATGATGTGTCGCTGTGATCCATCAGGGCCAATACTACAAACTTATCAAAACATGAAAAATAACAGATAAAACACTTCCATTTAATTTCAGCTGTATATCGAAGTACATAAGGTTGAGTTTCAAATATTGTAATAGGATGTCATTAGAAAGGCGTAAAAACCCGGTAATATATATTTTCTCCTAAGTTATGCTTATACTGATTTACCACAGCGGGAACCTTCTTGCAAACTTTTTAAACTTCTTCAAATTACCATAGGATATTTCTCCGCAAAAAAGACGGCGTACTTCCTACTGCCTATTTTTGTTTAATTATTTCCCTGGTGCGGCGTACATAATAAAATACCGGGTGATAACACTTGGACACTAAATTTGTCAATGTTGCAAGAAATTTCTAATTTGCATATCATTTACAAAGTTGGAAGTCCAAATCATAAAATTCTCATATTTATAAACCATAACAATCAGCATGTCCACGAGTCGAATAACAATTGAATACATATACAGGGTGTTGTTACGATTGAAACACTTGTACTATAGTATAGACAGATGAAGTTATAGGTCGGCAAATAAACTGACACGTTCACAGAAATTACACCAAAACAGTTATACAGTATGTTAAAAAAATATTACTACAAAGATGCAAACAAAACAACATGCTGTATACATTTACTTATTGATGTGTGAGCATTGCGTCATAACGACTGGTGTATGTTTATTCACGGACACTACACACGTACCACATATGTGTTGTTTTAGATAGTCGACGTATATACAGGGTGTAGTGATGGTTAGAGTAGTGTGGAGTCGCCGGCAGTGGTCCGTGCGTGTGCGGGGGGCGGGGGCGGCGGGGGCGGGGCGCGGCGCTAGGTGCGCGACACGCCCGCCGGCGGGGGCTTGGGCGGCAGCCGCGGCGCCAGCGCACTGCGGGGGGAACTTATAACTTTAAGCTGTGATTCCACAGAACGCAGACGGCAACAGCATGTGCCGCGACGCAGACGGCACTATTATGCAGTATTAAATTGTATGAGACCGATTAGTATAGTAGTGCCGTCTGCCATTGCGGCACAAGCCGTCTGCCGCGTCCTGCGGAATCACAGCTTTATACTCACTACAGGATGTTACATAAAAGGATACTATAGCCTAGTTGGGAATGGAAGTCTGCAAGTTCAAAATCCTAGACTTTCGAAGTTACGTGTGGATTGTATCAATTATCATTCGCTTCACGGTGAAGAAAAATATCGTGAGTAAACATATTTTGTTATAAAAGGCTACCAGCCTTTTACAATTTATACACAGACTCACTCACGCCTTTTACCCCCGAAGGGGTAGGCAGACGCGCAACTAATGCACCCATTTTCACCGTGCCTATTCCAATGATGTGATAAGGGGCGAGCCTATCGCCATATCGGGCACAAATTCCAGACTTCAGGCCGACACTGAATAGAAAAATCCAATATCACTTTACCCGACCCGGGGATTGAACCCGAGACCTCACTTATATTTTATTTCAGCTACTAAAAAAAGTTCTAAGGATTTACTTACTACAAGCTTTTCTACGACCCTAATATCAATACTATGCAAACTAACAAACAAAATTTGGCCACACGTTACGCATAGCAATATGCTAAGAGCCTCACGATTCAAACGCATCCAATCACCAAAAATAAAATTAAATATTTGCCCAACACCCCTGTCTTTAATGCTATTATAGTCACGTTAACGTAGAAACAATAATTAAATATGTATGTGTACACTTACGTATTATTGTGATGCCGCCTCTGCAGTATGGTGGAGTGCGCGGGGCGAAGCAGCTCGGGCGCGGCGGGGGGCCGCGGCGGCAGAGGGGGAGGGGGCGGCGCCGCGCACGACGCTGGGGGGGACGAGCCACCCGCGGGGGGCTGCACGACAGTCATACGCTATATTGACGAGTCACGAGTACCGGAGGTGCATGTCATATTTTTATTCAAATAGCTCAGGTATGTATACATATACACTGACGCCTTTTATCCCTGAAGGGGTAGGCAAAGGCGCAACTAGTGCACCCACTTTTCGCCTTTATTCCGTCCCACGATATGATAGGGGGCGAGTCTATCGCCATATGGGGCACAAATTCCAGACTCCGAGCTACTGAATAGAAAAACTCAATATCACTTTGCCCGACCCGGGGATCTAACCCGAGACCTCAGCACTGCAGTCATACCATAATACAACTACGCCACCGAGATAGTCAGGTATGTACTTTACTAAAATAAATAATGGATTGCGTTTCTGGTCCTTAAGGTATGCAATCAATATTTACCAACGATTCTCCCAAACGATGTTATTGATTTAGGTGCCCCTTTTTGAAACATGCTATATGTACAGGATCATTTTGACATTGCGTTAATAAATAAAACCACATACTCGTCTTCGCTTTCGCTAACATTGTGCCAAAAATCATCCATGAGAAACGAATATTTTTACCAAAAATCTCAATTTTACTTTCCTGATTTTTTTATAATTTTGTAGTTTAGTGCGAATATAGCGTGTGGGTGAATGTTTTTCTGACTGAAAGTGTAATGTAGCTCTAGCAACGAACCCTTCTAGAGTAGTAGTAGTGTCATTAGGGCATGTAAGCTTAAAGGTACTTTTTATTGATATTTATTTTGTTCGAAACTTACACTTTTTTATTTTACGTCTATGGTTAAAATAACTTTATGGAAAGTGTTATTTTCAAGTAGATAAATATGTGGCTTCATTTAGCAACGCAATGTCAAAATGACCCTGTATATACACAAGATTATAACTAAAGATATTAGATTATTCACGGTTTGTAAGTTTGATGTTGATACTTACCCCGTGCAGAGGCGTGGGAGGAGCGGGCGAGTCGCGGCGACGTCGGGGCGGCAGCGGGGGAGGGGTGCCGCACGACAGCGACGCTGCAATACATTATAGCTGATAGACACGTGTTACGTATACCTACGAAGGAAGACGCCGACGCTGCACCACAGGCCACTACCTCGTTACACATTGACATTTACAAGCAGCAGTGTACATGCACTGTTGTGTTTCAGTGTGAAGGGCATTGTAGCCAGTGTAACTACAGGACATAATGAGACTTAACATCATATGTCTCAGGATGACGAGCGCAGTGGAATGCCATACAATAGGTACTTTGTAACTCAAGGTGCTGGATGGTATTTCTACTGTTTATGGGTGGTCGTATCGCTTACCATCAGGTGAAAGGCACGCTCGTCTCGTCATTCCATGCCATAAAAAAAAACCTACAAAGGAAGATGCTGACGCCGCACCACGGGCCACGAGCTCCAGTCTGCGCGACCGTCGATACTTCACTTTATGATCAAACTTCGATCGGGTGACTAGCTCTAAGTCCTAGCTGTAATTATTTCACTCTTGAAATAAATTAGTTTTAAATACATGTCGTTTCTTTTTGAGTCCTCCGGCAGCGACTGACGTGATTCACGTATAGGATATATTTGCAATAGAACATCTATTGCATTTTAAGGCGCGATTCTAATAGGCAAGTTACTTGTATGCAAGTTTGAAATTGCATGCAACTTAAAAAAACCTGCATACAAGCCACAACTTGCATGTGGGCAATTTGAATTTGTACATTTTCATTCAAGTGACGCACAAATTGAAGGAGTACAGGTAAGTTGCATGTTTCGAATTGCAAATGAGTGACATTGTGTCTTTTACTGTACAAATTATCGAAACATAATGGCTGTTAGGTGGGGACACGAGAAAAGAATTATCTTTATTGAGGAGCATCACATAAACGAGTGCCTTCCACACATGATTTCCTACTCAATTTTGAACGTCTCCACTTGTATCCTACTAATATTATAAAGGCGAAAATTTGTAAGAATGTATGGATGTTTGGATGTATGGATGTAAGGATGTTTGTTCCTCTTTCACGCAAAAACTACTGAACGGATTTCGATGAAATTTGGCACACGGGTAGATCATGTCCTGGATTAACACATAGGCTACTTTTTATCCCGGGAAAATATAAACCGGGACTTTTATCCCGGAAAAACTTTGTAATGCGGGCGGAACCGCGGGCAAAAGCTAGTATTCAAATAAAACTTGCAATTTGCACTCTCGAGAACATGTTTCCAATGTAAGCAACTTGTACGCAAATGTGACGTCATACTTGCATGCAAGACTTGCCTAAGGGAATCGCGCCTTTATAATAAAAAGAATCCTATGCTGATGCCATCTTAATAGGTGCAACATATTTGATAACTACCGAAGGAAAAATGTCTCTCGAGAGTATACATTATACAGATGTTACCGCGAGATCATCAGCTATAACATAGACCGTAAAGACTTCAGATGGACTTGTCAAAAGCGGCCTGCATCCAGCGTACAGATACTATATGTTAAATTAAATATTTTACCCGCAATCAGTAACTATTGTAAGGTACAAATAGTAATTTTAATTTTTAAAATACCTACAAAATAAAACCACTAATATGTAGGGTAGTTGAACAATGTACTCACGGTGGTGGGGCGTGAGCGGCGGCGCGGGGGGCGAGGGAGTCGGCGCGCCCCGACTCGGGAAACTGAACGCGCTCGCTCTGCGGACAACGTATATTTAATCGGAGGATTGCTTACATAATTACACGTTATTTCATGTCAAATTAATATGTATAAAATGAATATAACGTTATTATGAAAAGCCTTACCTTTCAGGTGGTACTAAAGGACTAGGCGGCGGCTGAGGCGCCGGAGATCTTTTTGGCGACATGGCGGGCATTCTGAAAACGAAATTATTCTTTATTTTTTTGTACAAAAACATAATTATCGGAAACCCAATAACAAAATTCTTAATCAGACACGAGTATTCCCGGGCGATAAATTATTCATACTGTTTCAACTGAAATGGCAATGTAATTCTATTTTTTTAATGAAAAAATACAATTGCACTATATTCAAAGAGAAATAAATGGTTTCATATACCTATTTATCCCTTACCATCTAGTGGAAGCCCCTGTTATTCGTATTTAAAAGGGTCACCGTGCATATGTATTATCTTTTATGCAATTATAAAAAATAGTTCCAATTTATGCATTGCTAATCGACTTTCTTAATGGCACTTCTAAGTCTTCAAATAAAATTACTCGTATGATTCAGGTCTATTCAGTCTGTTCGACAAAATTATGAACCCTAAACAAAGAGATATTGAAATGGGACCACTTCGAGACCCTTATTTACTAAATGAACAAGGAATCAAGGAAAAACTCACAATTTTCAGAGAAATCAGTGTACATACATAAGGAAAAAAATACAAGCACACGAATTGAGAACTTCCTCCTTTTTTGAAGTCGGTTAAAAAGGTAAACAAATGCACACGCACGTTTCAGTTGCTCTATTGAACTCAGTATAACTGACTGACTAACTAAGGTATTATTTGAAAAGAAATTATTGTTTATCTTATTTTCCTCTGAATACACCGTCTGAATGCATTATAAAATAATTAATGATAAACTAGAACCTGCACACGAGGCAGCCACAGCACGGATAGAACGCAAAAGACCGAAACAAACACCAGAGGTCCGTTATCATACAATTACACTTGCGATAATAACGTATTATGACATTTGGTGTAATACGATATCGTAACACACCAGTCATGTTTTTAGGATTGTGTATCTGTTAGGTGCTAATATGACCGTTTTACTATAACTATATCGTCTATCTGCATGTTAGAAATTACAGGTTATAATATCGCACCTTTAGAACGAAAACGACACAATTCAAAAAATAAAAAAATGAGATGTCAGTTTTAAATGACTAAAAACTGCTCCCTTGTTTATAAAAATATAATGAAAAAGGGAGCGATATAACAGTTTGGTCCTTTGCCTGCTTGAATACGGCTGTTTTTGAACTATTATTGCATTGAGAACTTCGTTTTAAGTAATTTTATGACGATAACTCAATTTCCATCTTTTTGAATTGTGTCGTTTTCATCCTAAAGGTGCGATATTTTGAACCGCAAAAGGTATCTAACTTGGACACATTTACTTGCTATTACTTTAACCCTTCAAGCCCCGTTTATATATATATAGATGTATGGGAAAAACTTATATATATATATATATATATATATATATATATATATATATATATATATATATATATATATATATATATATATAATATCCACCGGTGTCCATATATATATATATATATATAGAGATAGCTTGACGGTAAATGTTGATCAGAGGCGACTTCACGCGAGCACTTTGTTGATCCAAAAATCTATGTTGATCCGCCGCCTTTTGTTGATCCAATATGCATTTCTGGTAACTAATGTGGCTCCAACCGGATCAACATCTACACTCACGGGACTGCTTGCTAACGTTTGCCGAAGTTGATCCGATATACAAATCCACCTTGCGATAGTTACGGAAAATGTTGATCCGATTTAAATGAGCCAATCAGAGCACAGCAAACAGTCAGATTCAGATCAGATTGGCTGAGAGCATCCGTGACGTTTTAAACACATCCAATTAATGATATTTTTTTCACAGTATCAACATGTTACTAATACGGTGTCACTGAGCCCAATTGGTAATCACACTAATATTATAATGGCAGAAGTTTGTGAGAAAGTGTGTGAGCATGTTAGTTAAGTCTTCACGCTCAAACGGCTGGACCAATTTTGATGAAATTGGATATAGCCGTAGTTGACACCCTGAATTATTACATAGACTAACTTTTATTCCGAAAAGTATTCCTGCTGGAATTTAAGCCGCGACTAACACCGCGGAGCGCAACTAGTCAAAGTATAAAAAAGTGATGCTATCTAAAGTGTCGTAGATTGTTTTATACTCCATGTGAAAGAGATAATTTATCTATATTTTTTGACTGTATTTTTTACTCTGTGATACAGGACTCTTACATTCCTTCAAAAGCTATTCAACTTCGTTCTGCTCCAGGGTACAACGCCCAAGGCATGGAACAGGAGTGTGGTGGTATTGTTCTTAAAAAAACGGTGATAACGCCTTTTTTAAGAATTACAGACCCATCTTCTTGAGCCATTTTTACAAGTTGTTCTCAAAAGTCATCACGAATCGTCTCAAGCGCTGGCTAGATGACTTCGAGCCTCCCGAACAAGCCGGATTCCGTAAAGATTATAGTACAATAGACCACATCCATACGCTGCGGCAAGTTATACAAAAAACTGGGGAGTATAACTTGCTACTTTGCTTAGCGTTCATGGACTTTGAGAAAGCCTTAGATTCGATCGAGACCTGGGCTGTGCTGCAGTCTCTACAGCGGTGCCACATTGATCATCGGTACATCGAAGCGTTGAAGTGCTTGTATAAAACGCCACCATGTAGGTCCGAGTACAAGAACAGAGTTCGAAAGCTATTTCACTACACAGAGGCGTGAGACGGAGATGTTAACTCTCCGAAACTGTTCACTGCCGCGTTGGAAGATGCTTACAAGCTCTTGGACTGGAAAGGACTCGGCATCAGCATCAATGGCGAATACATCACTCACCTTCGTTTTGCCGATTACATCGGTGTATTGGCAGAATCGCTGGAGGGTCTGACCACAATGTTCAACCGAGTTTCTCAACTGGTGGGTCTCAGGGTGAACATGGACAAGACCGAGATCATGTCGAATGTTCATGTTGTGCCAACCCCGATTATCGTTGGGAGCTCAATTCTCGAAGTTGTAGACGAGTAAGTCTATTTAGGTCAAGTAGGCCAACTCGGTAAGTCCAAATTTGAGAAAGAGATCAATCGACGAATCCAGCTCGGATGGGCAGCGTTCAAGAAACTAAGCAAGGTCTTCTCGTCCAAAATACCTCAGTGCCTGAAGACAAAAGTCTTCAATCAATGTGTGTTACCAGTAATGACATACGGCACTGAGACGTGGCCTCTGACTATGGGCCGCCTAAGATGGCTCACGGTCACTCAGCGAGCTATGGAAAGGGCTTTGCTAGGTGTTTCTCTACGGGATCGAATCAGAAATGAGGAGATCCGTAGAAGAACGAAAGTCACTGACATAGCACAATGGATAAGCAAGCTGAAGTGGCAATGGGCAGGGCACATAGTTCGAAGAACTGACGGCAGATGGGACAAAAATGTTTTCGAGTGGAGACAACGTACTGGCAAGCGTAGCTTCAGCCGTCCATCTGCAAGATGGACCGATGACTTGTTAAAGGCTGCAGGAACGCGCTGGATGCAGGCCGCTTTTGATAGGTCCATCTAGAAATCTTTGGGGGAGGCCTATGTTTAGCAGTGGACGCCATACGGCTGATAATGATGATGATGATACCGGATAATAGACCTCGATGATTGTTCTGTGGAAATGGACTCACAAATTTGCTGCATGAGAATGGACGTTTCATTTTTGTCTCCCACGAAAAGTCGCCCCTTTCTATCACACTAAGTTGTTTTAATACCCATCTGCTTTTTTTTTTTTGTAAGGCCATCTTCGGCGCATTAGGGACGGCTGCGGGCTTCCTCCGACTCACGTCTAAGTTGTCGTCCGCAACCGCCCCTGCGCGTACCACTGTTGCGGTTCTTCTCCTGCTGTTGCGGGGGCTCAGAAGCCCCCGTACACCGAAAGACGCCCTTGGTGTCCGAGGCAGTGTGAGACACGCTGCCGTCCATCACAGGGGTCACAGAAGTTGGCTAGACTAATAGGTGAGCGGCACCTCCCGCCCACCCGTGACCCCCGGAGGCTCCTATTAGTCGCCTTTTACGACAGGCAAGGGATACCGTGGTGGAATTCTCCAAACGCCCCCAATCCACAGGGCGGACCCATCCGCTTTAGACTTGAAAATGTGTTAAATGCTCATAAAACATTTTTGCAAAACAGAAAACGCTTAATTATAAATGTGTTACCTAGTATTATACTAAACTTTACCTTATAAGAGACTGAAATCTCAATGTTAAGAAGTTCAAAATAGCGACCTCTTTTCTTAAGCCTATTATTAGATCTGTCTTTTACTATCAATGGCATGCCCAAGTATCGATTTTGACGTCAATTGTCCTTAAAACAAAGAAATTCAAAATGGCGGCCACTTTTTTCAATTATAACATTGGATCTGCCCTTTGTACCTAAGGCCATGCTCAGATATCGATTTTGAAGTCGATTGTCCTTAAAAATAAGAAATTCAAAATGGCGGCGATTTTTTTTAAATTTAACATTAAATCTGCCCTGTATGATAATTCTCCCGTGAGAAAATTTTGTGTCACACATGCGCGTGCATCGTAAAACTTCACTCCCATAATTTTTTCATAACGCGCTTAAAGAAGTATAACTTCAAAAACAGGAGAAAACAGTAAAACAGATTTTGCCGCTTTGTGTTTCAGTACCTATTCGTCAATTTTGGCTCCGGATCAACTTAGTCAAAGTAAATGTCGCATATAAGTTAAATATATTCTGGATCAAAGTAATCACATTCAGTATCATTTTTTTGACCGTTAATGGATCCACAAATGTTGGTCAAAACGTCGACGAGTATGTTGAAAACCTGTGAGTGCAGATCCACCGACGTCACACGCGCATCAAGCACGGATCAAAGTATATCAGTTTGCGAGACGAGGAGCGGAGTATACAGGCAAAATAGGTGGATCAACATTTGTTCTAACTTCACACTGGAGCAACATTTACCGTAAAACCGTCATTATATATATATATATATATGGACACCGGTGTCCGTCGCGGGGCTGGAGGAGTCAAGTAATATTTATGAGATTAAAATCCTTATCAACTTAAAACTTTGCGCAACATAATATATTTCACCGCGTAATATTAGTGAACGTATATGCATATTGTTATCTCATATACAAAATTTCTTCTAAGTCATGTGTCAGCGTTGCGCAAACTACTTTTAAGCACGTACTATTCCGTACATCTGCTATCGCATGATTTAAAAGCAATCAGTTGCAAAAGTTTCCTATGTTTGATTTTGTACATTTCATAGGTAACAGAAAATAATACGAAAAAGAAATTATTCTGTGTACATATACATATACACTCACGCCTTTTATCCCCGAAGGGGTAGGCAGAGGCGCAACTAGTGCACCCACTTTTCGCCATTATTCCGTCTCATGATGTGATAGGGGGCGAGCCTATCGCCATATCGGGCACAAATTCTGGACTCCGAGCTGATACTGAATAGAAAAACTCAATATCACTTTGCCCGATTCGGGGATCGAACCCGAGACCTCAGCATTGCCGTCGTATCATAATACAACTACGCCACCGAGGTAGTGTGATTCTGTGTAATCCATATCAAATTCGTTGAGAAATAAAGCAATCAATCATTTTTGAAATATTGTTGGAAGCAAAGTTTGGGCCGTGGTGATTTTGCTGTTACAGTTTGAATTTGCTGTTATTGGACAGGTTCCCCTTCCACCAGATTTCAAAGCTATATAACTAATTTATTATTACGTGGATTATTAAAAAAAAAACAGTTCATTCTGAATTACATACATTTTTGAGAAATGTATTTAAAAAAAGTAATCAACTATCTATTCATAATATACCCAATATCAACAAACTTTAACTTATACCATAAGCAATGACTTATATGTAAGCCATTAAAACTTGCTCTTAACATCTGCATTTTGGTCCTTCGAGCCGGAACTAGCCGGTTAGTAGGGGTGAGATGGTATATAGATTACTTACTTGAACAGGTCGTGGTGTTTCGGACTCGGCAGGGGCCGGTCCGGCGGCTCCGGCGGCTGTTCCGATACTGACGATGCTACACAAAGACGTGACCATAAATAGAGTGATTTAATAAGTATAAGTGTTGCTAATGTTCTCGTTCTTTTTGAAGTTGCAATGACCGCGTGATTTCGTATGTAGTTTAGTATAAAAGAAGGCAAAGCTCAAACAATGCGATAACGACATCTTCATAGTGAACAAGAAAATTGATAACAGCGATACAATTTTAAAAAATAACATTTATGGTTTCATGTTAACAAAAAAAAATGCTCACACCTTTTTCTAAGGATACAGATGCAAAACCATAAATTGAGATCATATCACGCTTATTGCCACAAAATCCCGCGTATATATATAATATAGAAATGAGCATAATAGGGTAGTTTCCTATGTTTGATTTTGTAATTTATTTTATATGTAAAAGAAAATAATACGAAAAAGAAATTCTTCTGTGATATCAGCATCAAAATTGGTTGAAAAATAAAGCAGTTATTCATATTTGAAATATTGTCGTGGGGATGTAGAAGAATATAGCGCTTTCTCTTTTGCGCGCCCGCAGCGTTATGGCCGGCGACTCTCGGTGACGTCACGTGTAATATTACTGTATCTGACAACTACCCCTCCATCAAATTTCAAATCTTTATAACTTATTAATTATTGCCCCAATTTTGCAAATTCTTTTTCCGTTAGATTTTTTATAAATTCATTTTTAATGTAAACAAAGAACAATTAGCCGAAAGTAATCAGTCGAATTATCGTAACATAAGACTATTAGCTTGATACAAAATCATTGACTCGCCAAGCCCCGCTAGGGACGCGGGCGTCCGTGTACCCATACATCCCCCATACATTATTACATACATTTCCCCATACATCTATATATAAGCGAGGTTTGACGGGTTAAGTAAAAAAATAAATAAAGTGTTATATTATTTGATATACCGTTTTGTTTTTGTTAATGGCCACACCGGTCTGTAGGGTGAACGCAGAAGGCGCTCACAACTCCTTGAATTAAGTGACCATGCTGAGGGCAACCCACTAACGGGTTACGAACCTTGGCTCAGGACGGCCACTGAGAGAGGATGAGACATCAACGATTAGGGATATAGTGTGTATGAACCTGAGTGGTTGTGATTGTGGTTGTGGTGCGGGCTGGTGGGCCGGCGCGGCAGCACGGGCGGCCGCTCGTCGCGCGGCAGCGTGCCCGTGGAGCCCGCCCCCACCCCCACCCCCGCACCACACACACCCCCCGCACCACCCGCGCCGCCCGACGCGCTGCTCAGTGATCGAGGCAGCAGCGGCGGCACGCGCTCCTATACACACACACATAAACAAAAATGGGTGCGTGTACTTATGTACGCGCGTGAGAAGTTATACTTCTTTGGCATCATTAAATAATAAAAGGACTGGAAAAAGATAGTCAACACAGTCAAAAATTCAAAATGGCGGCCACTTTTTTGAAATCTAACATTAAATCTGCCCTTTATGATATGATGCCCTTAATGAGCGATGTAGCGGGCAACTTCTCCCGTGAGAATTTTGTGTCACACATGCGCGCGTATCGTACAATTTCACTCCCATAAATTTTTCATAACGCGCCTATGAAATATAACTTCAACAATTACACCTCACACCACGTCACGGTCACTAAGGCTAAGTTTAGAATACCAAGTTCCCGCAGCAAATAGCAATAATATATTGAGCGATTAACACTAGCGGCAATATTTCGATAGTTCTAACACTTGCGACTTGCCGCTAGTCCAGCATGATTCAAAATTTGCTTGCGGAAATGAACTTCTGTAAATTCATACTTCTACATGAAATAAACCGGAGAAAGAAATGCGTTTAATTTACAACATAACATTGTCCTACGATTCGTTGCATTTGATTGCATTGCTGGAATATGACTGACCTGTTCCTGCTTCTTGTTACCCAGCAGGTCGAGGCTCTGTCGGCTGGTGTAGAAGTGCTCGGCGTCCACGATGGCGCCGCGCGGGGACAACGCTTGCGGCTTACGCTCTGCGCATGGTGGTTGTCTATGGACAATATGTTATCTGTAGTCAGTACTTACCTTCGGATCTGGGAGGAAGGAATGCCATAGGCTTTGAAAGTTGTCAGGCTCAACTTAGCCGAAAAAGTCGCCGAAAATAGGGCATAAATTTCCAGGATAGCTCTGGCCGGCTCTGTCTGTATATCAGTCGTGTGAAACACTGTCCTGCTTCAATACAGATCTCGTTTACTATTGAGCTTGGGTCTTTCGTCCGTCACAATGGCCTAATACTAAACATGACTTCATATCAGAAATTGTCATAGAAACAATTTTATATTTAGGTATAGGTTGCTTCACAACGTATACTTTCACTTTTAAACAAGAAATAAATTGATAAACATAAACATGAAATGCGTGCCAGTGCGTACGTGCAACAAACTTTACACCGGTCTGATTAATTTGCGTATTGTAACTAACTTACCGGTCGTGTCTGGGCGAATGCCGGTCTCTTGGCGATGGAGGTTCGTCGCGTACATTGTTTCTGAAAATAGTTCATGTATTTAATATTGTGTATAATAGTTTTAATATGCGGTCTGTTAGTAAATGCAAATTGATTTTATCTATTCCATACAACGCCTATACAATAAAAAAATGCATTATCAACTCAGCTGTGGTAGTCACCATGCCTTAAATAAACAGAATATAATTTGACAGAATAGGACAGGGGGCTTAGGATGTGAAAAAAAAATCACAATGCGTCTCCACTTCGTTTTATTGTGATTGGTTGAGAGACTGACGTATCGGTATTTTGATGTTTGTGATTGATCGAGAGACCGATACGTCAGTCTCTCAACCAATCACAATAAAACGAAGCAGAGACGCATCGTGTTTTTTTTTCACTTTCTAAGCCCCCTGGTTGGATTTGAAAGAGTCAAGATAGGATATGATGAGAAGCATCATCAGCCACGTGATATCCACTGCTGAACATAAGCCTCCCCTGAAGACCTGATTGACCGGTCAAAAACGGTTTACATCCAGCAACAGAAATGGGAAGGTAGATGGGAAGCACAGTGTATAATAATATTAGAATACTTTACTAACTTGTGCTTGGACTTCTCGAAGAGAGCGAGCTTCTTGTCGAAGAGGCTGATCTGGCTGAGCTGGCTGAGGTGCGCCAGCTGCCCCAGCGAGCGTTGCTCCAGGCGCGGGCTCACCACACCGCGCTCCTCCGCACCGCGACCTGCACATAATAAATGTACTTACTGTCAGTACCACACCGGTTTCGGTTCCCATTGGGGTATTGCAATCAGCCATTTACATATAGCCTTCTGCTGAGCACGGGCCTCCTCTACTACTGAGAGGGTTCAGGCCTTAGCCCACCACGCTGGCCTAATGCGGGTTGGCAGACTTCACATACCCTCGAAATTCTTACAATGAATAGGTTTCCTCACGATGTTTTCCTTCACCGTATAAGCGAACGATAATTGATATACAATACACACGTAACTTTGAAAAGTCAGAGGTGTGTGCCTTGGGTTTGGAACCTTCGGACATTGTCTCGGCAGACCGTTCCAGTCCCAACTAGGCTATCGTCGATTTTTTTTTTTTGCCCATTGGGGTATTAAAATATCTTAAATCCGGTCTACGATATATTTTACATAAATTCACACGGGAGAAGCCACGAGCAAAATCTAGTAAATATTTAATGTTGTTACCTCTATGCTCGTCGTGGTGTATGGGCAGCGAAGCGACCGACGCGCCGTCCCACGTACTGCCACTTGTGGGCGACAGTTGAGATACACCTGCAAGGAACACAATAAATGAATAATACATCCAACAACACATAGTTCTGAGCTCACACTAGAGACCTTTGACTCTCCTTGTCTGGTGAACACTGCTTGCCCAACTGGTGGCAGAGTTAATATTGACGGAATCTAAACATCATATAATTTAACAACAATTTTACAATTTGTGTTTCACACTTATATATTTATGACTAGCTTTTGCCCACGGCTTCGCCTGCGTTAATAAGTTTTTCCGGGCTAAAAGTACATAAAAACCTTCCCGTTGAATCACTCTATCCAACACATATATTAAAGATTAATATTATGACGTTGATACAACTCTTAACAAATAATGCATTAATTTCGACCAAATTTGACTACCATGAAAACGGTTCTAGTGAGTTAATCTTAAAAGACAGACATATACTGTCGCGGACATTTTATTAGATCATTTCAAGAGGAATAATTCTTTCATACATATATTTTTGGTATCTTGAACCGTTTTCGCAGCGCACGCAATGGAAGTATCAGTAGTTCCTGAGATTAGCGCGTTCAAACAAACAAACAAACAAACTCTTCAGCTTTATAATATTAGTATAGATAGGAGTAACCGAATATTCTTGTGATGGTACTCACTGAGGTTATCGTCGTTGCTGGAGGTCGACTGATGGATGGTTTGGTCGTGGTGCGTCCGCCGGGACGCCTTCACTTGCTTTAGGGACAGTTCGGGATACTTCCGTGGCTGTGGACAATGTATATTATGTACTGTGCTAATACTTGGCATGCATTACAATAGAATATTCTTAGGAATGTATTAAGTTTTATAATCAAGTAATTTATGTTATAGAACCTCCTTTTCTTCCTTCTTTTTTTGGGTTCTTTCGCTTAAACCGAAAGTCTCATCGCATCAGGCCGAGGCTCGCACATGATTAATTACATTACCAACAGTATTACCAATTTTATAACGATAAATACTCACAAACTTAGGCATCTGTTTAACAGGCGGTCTGGGCTCGATTTCTAGACTTTTAGCGTACAGATAGTTCGTGATCTCGTTGTCGTCTTTCCCTGGGAACGGATCCAGTGACTCTAAGAACGCCTGGAACAACATTTTTTATTGAGTCGTGTTAATTACATTGCACTTTTTTTATTATTTAGCTTCATTATTGGTTTATTGGTAACTGTGATAAGCAAGACGTCTCTAGCGATGATCGCCATCATTATACCATTGTGTGTATACTTGCCTTGGAGTCAGATTGAAAAGGCTAAATATAGTAATAAAGCTGGGGTCTTAGAATGTGAAAAAAAAACACGACGAGTCTCCACTTCGTTTTAATGTGATTGGTTGAGACACTTACGTCACTCAATCAATCACAAATATCAAAATACCGATACGTCAGTTTCTCAATCTATCACAATAAAACGAAGCGGAGACGCATCTTGTTTTTTTTTACATTCTAAGCCCCTGAAGACACTAAATGATAAGTCTAATGACGAGCTCAATACTGTACATCAGTCTGTACGCCAAAGTTCTTTTGTTGCTATTCTTTAGGGACAGGCGCCTACATACATACATACCATCACGCCTCTATCCCATAAGGGTAGGCCGAGACTATGGATTGCCACTTTGCTCGATTCTAGCACACTACTTTCGCTTCCTCTACCTTTATCAAACTTTTCATGCACTCCCGCCGGTTCAGGGTACTTTTGACCTGGCCTTTACTTAGAATGTTAGATATTTGACATTCGAAGGTTCGGTGCGGTCGACCCCTGCCGGCCCTTCCATCCACACTCGCCTTATATATCCTCATTGTCAGTCCTCCTATGATGCATCCTTCCCAAATGCCCAAACCACCTTAGCATACCCTTCTCAATTTTGGCCCATTGTACAGTCACTAGCATAAGTATCTGAACAAATTCAAAATTTCAAATTAACTACATACTTTTGTGTTCTTACTAATCTTTTTGTCTCTTCACAAAAACAAAATAATAGACATTGGCTTTATTTCATACGAAGATTTTTTTTCCGTTTAACTTAACGCCTATATTATAGGCGATTTGAAATTTTGATTTTGTACAGATATTTATGCTGCTAACTGTACATAAAGGTAATACTTTATGAAGCCAGAGTACCGCACATCTATTCAGTTATAATGTATCACTCACCCTTGTCCTAGGTTCGACAGTGAGACAGTAAGGTTGATTCTGATACTGTTGTATCTCGCCAGTGATCTCCGCCACTTTCCGCCGTTTGGAGAAGTTTATCAACTCCGAGTTTTGAAGATAATCTGCGAAATAATTAAATGACTAACATTTGCTCGCGATTATGCCCTGTTGACACAAGGATTTTAGATACGCAATCACGATAGCTATCTTAAGATCGATCGCGAAAATAAACCAATCTACATAGATAGTAAATACATGAGCGTCAGGGTCATACCTGATTAAATCAATTACCGTAATCGATTCGCAGATATCGATTACAACGATCGATTAATCGAGTATAAAAGATTAATTTCGGCCGAACTCTAGGATAATTTAAATCGACTCACCAAGATTCCCTTCTTCTATATGGAGTATGTTCGTCAGATACATGCCGAAGAAGGGCACGCACGGTGGGTTTATACTTCGCAACCTCTCCTGATACCTTCGGAAGTGGTCAGAGTTTAACTCCCGAAACTCTTCTAATGCTCTAACCAGTCGAAGCGGCACCATCTGTGGTTTAAATGACATCATTAGTGGATTATCGACTTGAAATGTTTTGCGATAGAGTCGATTATAGGCTACTTTTTTATCTCAGGTAAGTCTACATCGGGTCTTATGGCTGGATCATTCACAAAAAGAACGAAGGCGAAGCCACGAGCAACATCTAGATAACAATAAAAAATATTTCATCCATCCTGTAAATAACGCAAATGTGTACATAATCTTTAGCCAACACCATGTAGAGGCCCTAGATAAGCTTTCACTTGCCTGGAATGTAGCCCTCAGCCGGTGCACGGAGGCGGACCCGCAAGCTGCTACGACCCCGAGCACGCCGTTGAAGTTATTGAGGTCCAGCAGACCCACTGCCACCTCCAGGAACCGACACACAACGCCGACCCTCTCCTCCAGATTCTCACTTTCTACTATCCATTTCTCCATCCATCGCGTAAACTAAAAAAAAAAGAATATTGATGTGATAAAGCTTTTTTGGAAGCTTTAATGCCTATTGTAAGTAGTAAAACTGTGACATTGTAGATCAACTCTCCTATTAGCACAAAGACATAGCAAGCTAGGTATTTTATTTACCGTTTGGCCAGTAACTTCCCCGGTGGCACAAAGTCCACTTGAACACCCAAAAGTTTATTTGCTTCTTGAAAAAAACATGAAGTAACTTACATTCGTCGTGTGTTTTATTATCCTGAGCAGATTTGGACTTGTTTTTTCTTTGTCTTTTTTCGTCCAAACCGCACCCACCAACTCTGACGGCTTCACCTGAAAACAAAATATATTTTAGAATTCAAATTAAAAGTATGATGCGTCCCTTACTAAGCGAGCGCCTTAGAGCTCAGACACAAAACTCGGCTTAAACGCCGTGACGTGTACGTGTACACTGAGTATGACGCCGCTGTCTCGGGCATATTTCCTATTCCCCTTAGCTCACTCGCTCTTTGCTGTCCCTGGCTGCTTGTCACGGCGGCGAGTTTTATCGTTCATGATTCTCCATACACTTGTATCTCATCCCATAGTGTCATGAACAGATTGTAATAAGCTCTATCACCTGTCTGTAGAGCTGGAACTCGAGCAGCGTGAGTTGCCTTGCGAGCTCGAGGGGGTGGAGCGCGAGCGGGTGCCAGCCGTGTCGCTCGGGCGGCTCGGCGACGTGCCGCAGCACGGCGGGCGGCGCGCGGTCGAACACGTGCGACACGCCCGCCAGCATGCCCCCGCCACCACCCCCACCACCGCTGCACTCCAGATCCACACTCTGACCGCTCTGGAACAATTAACAAAAATAATCTTTTATTCTGGCACAATAGTGCACAATATGTCTGCGAAAAAAAGTTAAGTCTGTAGATTACGACGTCAGCCTGTCTCATACTGGTTGGAACAGTAGTTAGCGCATACGACCTGGAATGCCCTACTTTGAAAGTTTTCTCATTATTTGTACACTAGACGCCATCTCTCTAGATAGAAAATATATCAGTTAGTAAGCATATAATTTTTTTTTATAATAAAAATCGTTACAAATGAGTTCATGGTCTCTGTAAAATCAATACAATATACAATGATGACTGACCTTCCTCTGCAAAGTTTTGAGCACACTTTGAACCCACTTCCTCATCGGCTTCCCGTCCACGGACTCTAGGAACTCTCTGAGCCTGGCCAGCAACGCGGGCTCCCGCTCGAAATCGTAAAAGTGCTGATCCACCCAATGTCGTATTACGTTTATTACCCTGAGGACAAAGTTGCAAACATTGAAGAATCCATGAAAACTCGTATAATTTATGAAGTCTTTAAGGGGAATATGAAACATACCGGGACGTTATACAGGTTGTTCGGTATCTTAAGAAACGGTAATTATATGTTTACTTACGCACAACATAAACCCACGCCTTTATAGAGGGGCAGGCAGAAGAACAAGTAGTCGCATGGCTTACTTCAACGCTATGCATTGTGTACCGTATTATTTGTTAAAACTCATACCTAAATTTTACCGGCTGCTGAAACTCCTTCCTGTACCTCTTCCAGTCTTCCCTCGCTGTGTTTTTGCTCAGTTTCTCCGCGTCGCTGCTCGCCACACTCTCTATACTTTCTGTTGTAGACAATGCTGGTATTAGTGCATTGCATTTATTTTATTTAACTTGTATGTAGGTTTTTCATAGATGCAAACATAATACATTCATTTTAATCAGTCAATTGATAGTTATGACTAACTTCCATAAAAACCTTTCCTACCCCAGAGGTCTTTTAAGTAGCACCTTTTAAAAAATTGAGATTATGGGGACTTCCGCAGCCTCAATGACCATCTAATTTCTACACCGAGCCTCTCCGAGACTTTAGCACTAGTTATCAAGTATGCATTCTGTAGACAATACTGTCCACAGCATGTTTCTATAATTTATTAATACACATACCTAAGCTAATTACATTACCTATATCGATCTCTAGTAGAGACGAGTTCGGACTGATGTCCTTTTTCGGCGTCTTGATCCTTGTGACTTGCGTGCGAAGATAAACACATTATAGAATATTTATTTTTTTATAAAGAGGCGCCGAGTCATAAAGCGACCATGGTTACTCTATAATCCGTTATCGGCCTTCATCGTAAAAGGGTCCTTCGAGCCGGACCTGCACTCCAAAACCCAAGATCCATCTAACTATATTCTTAAACGATTTATCTACATATTATTCACCCGGCTTCGTTATAAACTACTGTATTAAACACCGGTACGTAAATCCCGGTCACACTTACCGGTCCGCGGCGTGTCGTACACCTCGCTCGGCTCCGGAATGTGGAACCTCTCTATGAGCAGGTCAAGCAGCTCGGACGGCGAGCAGAACGATCTGTAGGTGGTGAGGAACGTGCGAACCAGGTTCAGATCCGCGTATATGTGGTACGTGAGCCGTTCGACTAGTTTCAATAGTGTTGCGCCCTGGAAGGAATATTATATTTTTTTAATATCGTTATTACAATATCTGGGGGCTTAGGATGTGAAAAAAAAACACGATGCGTCTCCGCTTCGTCAGTCTCTCAACCAATCACAATAAAACGAAGCGGAGACGCATCGTGTTTTTTTTTTCACATCCTAAGCCACCTGATTATATTTTAGCTGAATAATTCTATAAGGGAAGAACTTCATTTAAATAATACTAAATAAAAATATAAAGTTAATAAACTCCTGACACGGTAATGGTTTATTATATGTATACTAATTGAAACCACTAATTTCAGCTGACAATATTAACATCAATTTAGCCATTCAAACTAAATAAACCATAGATACTCATTACGAAACATAATAGAAGGAAAAACTATCGATTAAAAGACAAGAACGAATGACTGAATGAACAATACCTTAATTAGAGGGACGGACGCGTTCCCCTGATGGCGCGCGCTAGAGTTGTGGTCCTCCAACACTATGTTGTCCGGAGAGTCTGGCACCGCGAACCGGTACAGCGACACCGGAGGCAGCTTCAGCGGATGCCGTTTCTCTAAATCTAACAGGATGCTGAAAACATTGAAAGCTATGATGTAATAGGTTTCTTTTATCAATTTTGTCTGATCACAGCAACATGTCTACACTGCACTTCATAATAAGTACAATAAGGCACAAATATAATGTCGTACAACGGGACGTACTACGCCACAAAAGTTATATCCAGCGAGGTGGTAATATGCGCGTGCGCACGTTTACGCCACGATATAATTTAAACAAGTCCAGATACCGACCTGTCAAGTGTCCTGTCCAGCATCGGCTTGGTGTTGAGCATGACGAGGTCGCACATCCAGTTCCACTTCTCGACACAGGAGCCGCACGCGAGCACCACCGCGGGACCCTCGCGCGGCCACAACTCCACCAGGTGCCGACCCTCTGCGAACAACGGTTTGGATTCAATGGAGCCACAGCTGTGCAGTCCGTGTAATATCAGTGAGTGCATACATTTTATGAGGTGGTAGCATGCTTGTACCCACGCAACAGCATGTCTAAATACGAACCAGAGCTTCATTGTTGTACGGAGCAGTAGTGCGCACTGTTGTTTCAGGTTTACTGATATAGCCAGTATGATTACTAGGCATATATCCTCACATACTTTTATAATTAATACGTTATATATTCTTTAACTCATCATACCACTTAAAGAAAAAAATATTAATCTTCAGACTGGATTTCAGAACGAATCCGTCAATTGACCCAAGAAAATGCTTACCGTCAGTGTCTGGTCTATCGACGAGTTCTAATTTCCTAACGTGCAATTTTTCCTTCAGTTTGAGTTGTTGCGACCCTCCCGAGCCCCCTCCGCCGCCCCCACTGTTAACACCCACCTATAAAGAAAAAAAATAGATTGAATGAAATGCAACATATCTCAGTTTGAAATCCAGTTGGTGACTGTGGTTTATTAATATTATGGAAAATCATGAATGTAAATAAATAATATCTGTATTTCGTTTCCGGCCCGCGTGCCGATGACAACACAATCTAATAGGATTAGGCCTAAAACCAATCTTTCCTTAATCGTCGATGGCTCATCCTCTCTCAGTGGCCGTCCTGAGCCGAGGTTCGTAACCCGTTAGTGGGTTGCCCTCAGCATGGTCACTTAATTTAAAGGGTTGCGAGCGCCTTCTGCGTCCACACTAAAAACCGGTGTGGCCAGAAAAGACGACTCGCGTCAGGCTACTGTCAGTAGGGCCAATAACAAAGAAAAAAAATAGGGCCATTAACAAAAAAAAAAAAAACAATTTCGCATGAATCCAAAAACTAATTTTACCACTTAATTAACTAACCTCCGAAAAATATACTGAACACATAAAGGAAAAATCATTGAGTATACATCTCCTGTATCTTACGTATTTAAAAAAAAATACAATGAAAACGGCAATGGAGAGTAAGAATGCGAAACTTACCAAACTAGTGATAGGTTTGCACAACAAGAGCAACCCGTCAAAGAGATATGCGCGCCTCTCCGCTATTCTCTTGCCGGGGCCCACTTTGGATAATGTGTTTTCTGCAAAATAAATTAAATATCTAAACAGTTTTTGGCTAAAATCTAGCTGAAGATTATAATATTAAAAAGGAGGAGGTTCTCAATTCCACACATATTAATTTTATATATGTATACCGATTACTCTGACATTTGTGGGTCAAAATCCTTGATTCTCTTTTTATGAAATATAAAGGAAGGTCTCGAGTTGGTCCCATCACAAAATAACCTTCTTCATCATCTTATAAACCTAGACAGAGCAAGGAAAAGCGAATTTATATGGCAAAAATCTACTAAAATGAATTATAACATATCTTTGAGTCCATTAGTTTTCTAACAGTACTCAATAATATGAACATTTAATTCGTAAAAAATAAGTACAAAATCACAAACTATTCTTACCTCTAATGAACTCATTGCAGCACTGCGCTATGTCTCTGTTGTCCCAGTTCTCCACTATCCGCGCCAGCTCGTTGCACTTCTCTATCGCAAGTTGCCGCCGCGTTTTGCTCGCCATTCTTAACGTCGCATCCCTACAATAATATTTTACAATTATTTTCGGAAAATAACGAGAGTTTTGATGGTAAACGCCTGCTAACATTAGCATCATCGCAATAACAGTACATTATACACAGTACTGAATTGCACTGCCCGCTGTGTTTTGTGAAAAGACTAAAACATAAGTATATCCCAGACTGAAAGATCCATGAAAAATAGTTTTTTTTAACACTTCATAAAAAGCATAATATTCTCCATCAGTAAAATATACTCACATCTTTGGTGCATTTCCTAGTGCTTTAATTAACAATTTCTTTATGGGATGCAGATTGCATTCCACCTGAAATAAAAAAGTATGTTATGGATCAATGAACCAGCCCTTCTTACTAGAAATACACTGGTTGATAATGGAAAGGTATTGGAAACAAGCCATTCTTGACTACGTAATCTAGTCGGTATCCAGCGAAAAAAATATTAAGTACTCAAGTTAAAAAGTTACATCCTGCGACCTTCATCAGATCGAATGTCATTATAACCGTACAGACAGCTACATAAGTAGCTGAACAAATTCAAAATTTCAAATCGCCTATACGCATTAATATTTCATCGTGTGAAGTAAAGTAAATGCCTTATAATTTGTTTTTGCGACATACAAAAAATGCCTCGGTGGCGTAGTTGTATTACAGTACAACTGCAAAGCTGAGGTCTCTGGTTCGATTCCCGGGTCGGGCAAAGTGATATTGAGTTTTTCTATTCAGTATCAGCTCGGAGTCTGGAATTTGTGCCCGATATGGCGATAGGCTCGCCTCCTATCACATCATGGGACGGAATAATGGCGAAAAGTGAGTGCACTAGTTGCGCCTCTGCCTACCCCTTCGGGGATAACAGGCGTGAGTGTATGTTTGTGTGTGTGTGTGTGTGTGTACAAAAAATGCGTGTAAAAAGTTTTAAATTTGTCCAGCAACTTATGTAACTAACTGTACAGTCACCAGCATAAGTAGCTGAACAAATTCAAAATTTCAAATTGCCTACATACTTTTGTGTTCTTACTGATCTTTTTTTTTCTCTTCACGAAAATAAAATAATAGAGATTTGCTTTACTTCATACGAAAAAGTTTTTTTTTCAGTTTAACTTAATGCGTATATAGACGATTTGAAATTTTGATTTTGAGAGATATTTATGCAGCTGACTGTACATCAAACGCTATATCTGCCGACACAAACAGGCTATGAAACGCAATTTCTTTTTTTTTACATCGAACCTGTTTGAAGCTCTCCCTGTCGTCGGAGGCGGGCGCGATCTGCAGCAGCGCCAGCACGTAGTTGTGGTAGAGGAACACGTGCGCCACCGGGGCCAGCAGCAGCTTCGGCAGGTAGTACTTCACGGCCAGGCGGAACCCGTGACCCGCCGTGTCCAGACGCTCCGATAGCTGGATAGACGGTACATTATTTCTAACTGCCTCGGTGGCGTAGTTGTATTACAGTACGACTGCAATGCTGAGGTCTCGGGTTCGATCCCCGGGTCGGGCAAAGCGATATTGAGTTTTTCTATTCAGTATCAGCCCGGAGTCTGGAATTTGTGTCTGATATGGCGATAGGCTCGCCCCCTATCACATCATGGGACGGAATGGCGGCGAAAAGTGGATGCACTAGTTGCACCTCTGCCTACCCCTTCGGGGATAACAGGCGTGAGTGTATATATGTTATTTCTAACGTATATAACAACCAAATATAATAGCGCGGTATCATCAAAAACTGAATGTCATAAACAATACTTGCGTCATAAAGTGAATAGTTGCAGAACTTTTTTAGCCAATAACACTTATTTTTTGGGGCTCTAAGTTTTTTGTAACTATGGTGATGAATTTTAGCCAACCATGGTACTACTATATTTTTCAGAATTCGACACGTTACTCACCACAGGGTCGTCGACAATATTTTGAAGCGCTTCCTTGGACTCCTTTCTAGTGACTATATTTGCGTAGCGAACGTACGCTCGGAACTCTTCCACTTCTGCCAAATCTGAAGACAATATTATTATTATTTTTTTTTTTTTTATTTTATTAAGCAAAGGAAAACAAACAGTAGCATACAATAGTACAACATATATAATCTAAATATTATATAATTAATAATACATGCTACCATTTTCCACAGACATTTTCCACAGATTACATTTAAAGGTATAGTTGTTGTGAGCATGTGAGCCATGTTCAAGAATTACTTAAATGTAATATAAAAATAAAAATTAAAAATTTAGGAAGATAAAGACAATACAATATTTAGAATTTTAAAGAAACAGAAACTATAAAAGTTATACAGTGCCAATAATATTGTACTTAAAAAATAGGTAAAACGTAACTTTATTTTATTTCAGCAGAAGGCTTACATTGTCTGACATTGTCTGATTATCATATTATTAAAATAAGATTTGAAGGACACTAACCGAATATTATAAGGCATATTTTATGAATTATATTCGATTTACACAGGAAACAAACAATATTATAAAATTGAAATATTCCCAATTTATTATATCTATGTACCTTCAAAACAGCTGCCTATGTAGGGCGTAGGCGAGTCCTGCGACATCTCCATGGCGTCCTCCAGGTTCCCGAGCAGCGTCACCGTCAGCTCGTATATGTCCACTATGTTGCCGAATATCAGCGATATCGCCTGGAACAACATCGCCTAGCTTCGTCTCATCTTATTAATAATTTACATTCAATAAATGTACACTATTTATACATACTATATGTATAATATATCTGAATATCATCTCATCTCATTCTTCAACAATATTTATGGACATCACCAATCACTTGTTTTACCATCTTTTTTTTTTTTTTTATATGGCCATCTTCGGCTCATTAGGGACGGCTGCGGGCTTCCTCCGACTCACGTCTAAGTTGTCGTCCGCAACCGCCCCTGCGCGTACCGTTTTTTGCGGTCCTTTTCCTGTTGCGGGGGCTCAGAAGCCCCCGAAACACCGTACCGTGTCCACCTTTTGGTTTGTTTTACCATCTGCAGTACACAAAACTGTTAAAGCCTATATGCCCACTCACCCGACTATCCCTATCCAAGATCTTCTCCAGTTCATCCTTGAACACTCTGATGATTAGGTGCAGGTCGCGGAGGAAGTTCTTCTCGTCAGTGAGGAGATCTCGCACCAGCTCCGCGTAGGAGAGGGAGCCGCGTCGCCCTCGCCTCTCCGTGCCAGTGGTGGAGTTGTCTGTTGCCGCCATCTCTGACTCTTGGTAGAACATGTCCATGAGCACCTGGTGATGGGAATTAGGTCGGAAATATAACATGGCTAAGTATAAATGGAAACAGGAATCTATCAATGTGAGTAATGTGTGAGCATATGTATGATTCTGTTTTACTTTGTGTCCCCCTAGAAGATCCTAGATTAGTCCATTCAAAATTCATCATACCAACCACCCCAACTCCATATTCCCTTAAGTTCAAAGTCAATAAACAACCCCAATCGCTATCTTTGGATTAAATAATCAAAATAGATCAAATGTAAGCATGTCAAAAATACCTTCTTCTGATTGGTTGAATGGCACGTTCGATCGACAGATAGCGATCGAAATAGATAAACACTCACCTTATCAGCGCACATGGCAGTCTTGATATCCCGGCAAGTGATAGTCTCGTATCCCGACTTCTGCGAGATCTTCTTCACGAAGTTCCCGGCCAGCTTCAGAATGTCGGCGCTCACGTACTCCAATATGGCGCTCATAAATATTGAAACCGATACGTCGATTTTGTATAAGAGTACCTCCTGAAACAGAATACGATCGTCACAACTACGTCATTTGTATTCGGAGGTGCGAATAACGACAGCACCCGTAATTCCTTAAATTGAGTGGCATGCTGTTGTTGACCTAGATCTATTGTAAATTTTTAGGCAAATTATAATTCAAGGCGCAAAAGGATCTTGTATAGTCAAAAGTTCCTTAAAAAGATAGGGGATTGGAGAGGAGAAAGACAATTAAAATGCCGAGTTCTAGATAGACTAACCATTAAATTTTCTTTGTAACTTGCTCACAGTATTTATTTACGAGCTGACTTTGTATCTACCTTCTGCAGCATGTGGTGCAGTCGGTCCAGGGGCAAGAGCGCGCGCCTGCGCCGTGAAGCCGCGGCATCGCGTGCGTCAGCGAGCGCCCACTTATCCAGGGGAGTGGGGAACGTTCGTGCCACGCGTTCTTCCACGTCCTGCACACAAAACATATATCATTCATCGAAGTTTTACCCTGGGAGGAGGGTACCCGAGTTATTTGTAAAAGGAGAAACCGGTCAGGCGACGTCCGACAATGGAGGCAAGATGTGAGCTGATAGTATATTCGGACTACAATAGTCTTAGGACTATGATCAATCTTAGCCATGACGAGAATAGTAAGCAAAGTCAGCCTACTTCAGGACATACGCCTCTCCAGGTCGCGCCACCATTTATAGGTCTCAGGTAAGCGCGATGCCATCTAGATAGAATATCGAATAGCAGCAGATGGTTGTCTCATGCCATTTGGAACAATCATGCCGGCCTACTGAGCTGCTTACATTAACAAAGTTAAGTCTACAATCACAATCCGTCATTTACCTGTACTGTGAGAGGAGTGGGCACCGCACACAGCATCGCCAGTAGACGGAGACACAGAGACTCGACATATTCGAGAGCGCTTTCTTCTGCATTCAATGTAGGATGAACTTGCTCCAACACCTGTAAAAAATTATGAATAGAACCTTTTGTATATGTGATGAACTGTTCCCTTTTAAGATGTGCTGGTTTGTTAAAAATGTATATCAGTCTATACTAATATTATAAAGAGGAAAGATTTGTATTTTTGTATGTTTGACAAGGATAAACTCAAAATCGATCCACGATTTCAAAAATTTTTTCACTATTAGAATGCTCCTGTACCCCTGGGTAACATGGGCTACTTTATAAACCGGGAAAATTCAAACCGGGACTTTTATCCCGGAAAATATTTTCTTGTGCGTGCAACCGCAAACAAATAAGTACGGAGATAGTTTGAGACCTAGGGAAGGACACAAGCTACTGCTTATCCCGGAAAAATATAAACCGGTATTTTTAACCCGGAAAATATTTTCTTGCAGGTGGAACCGTGAGAGAATAAATATGGAGATAGTTTGAGATCCAAGGAAGGACAGGCTACTTTTATATTTTTAAGGATATGTCTTTACATCACTACATATTATAAAACAAAGTCCCCCAATCACATCTGTTTGTCTGAACGCGATAAACTCAAAAACCACCAAATGGACTTTCATGTTTTTCACCAATGGATGCAGTGATTCAAGAGGAAAGTTTATGTGTATAATTCATAAGTATTTTGTAGAACAGAAAATTAAATGTAATATGAATATTATGCTTTGCTACCTGTGCGAAGCCAGGGTGGGCCGCTAGTATATTATACAGACATGCACATAAAAAGTAGCAATGGCCATCTGAAAGTTCTATTAAAAAGATTGTATGGTCTGATTCTGGACTCATTGTTGAAATACCAGTTTTGTCCGTCACAATGCTTAATAATTTCACTGGCCTCAATGTCATTCATACAGTAACACAACAATCAGCACAGTGGTGTTTGGCAGCAGGAATAATAATTTGAATATGAATGACCTATGACCTAACAGATGGTAGCATTGACTCTTGTCTGAAATCGAAGCCTGTTATGTGCTATCCAAAGTATATACTGACTCATATCCATACCAATTATGTTTATCTTTACAAGTAAGGCCAAGCAGTGTGTGAACAAATCTAAGCATTGAATATCACATATTTCAGACAAGATCTTCAAATGGTGCTTCATCTTATAACCTACTCCAAACAGAGTGTTAAATCACATTTTATGACTTCTTGATATATTTAATCAGCCATAGATTATGGGTTAATCATACCTTTTTGATATCTCTATTGAATAAGGAAGTTTTTTATGCAATGTGCAGTAACAGCCTGATACAATTTTCTTTTCATCACCGAAGTTCAAATTTGTATAAAATAATTATCCTAAAAAAATTATGAGGGTGTGTTAATTTTTCAAGGTCTGAATCTGCTGCAGAAACATTAAGGCAATATCTGATTATTTGCAAATAATAGTCAGTCAAAATATAGGATTATTCTAAAAATTACAAAATCACAAATTTTTACAAAATCCTCCATATTTAGAAAATGGTGAGACTTTTATAGAGGTCATTTTATCATGTTTGGTTGAGCACCATTCAAGCTATCTTTGTTTTAAGTTTGATTTACCACTGTATGCATACATACAATAATAAAATCATAGCCATCTTATTTACAGAAGTCTCTGCAGCATGGAGACATAATTATTACACTTTGAGTATCTTACCTATTACAATATAGCAATAATGTGCGAACAATTTTTTCTGCCAATTATGATGGGGACGAGGTAGACATGGATAGCACACATTTAACAAAAAAAATCCACACGCATGTGTGTCATGCATAGGACTGAATATAATGTTGCTTTATACACAATAACAAACAAAATTCTCAATTTCTGTGGTGCATGCTTAATGTCATTATCATAGAATGTAATGACAGTGATTGCAAGTCACATAGGTTTTCATGAAATTTTATGACCAGCTGCGCATGTATGACCAACGAAGAGTTCACCTGGTCATCCCATCTCCTTTTCATTGCTACATACTCAAAGATATATGCATGAAAATGTCTTTAATTACTTCTGTTAAAAAGTGTATCAATTTCAGTTACTGTATTGTTAATAGGGGCAAGCAAGTAGTTAGGTTATATCTGAAAACCTCAAATAATTTATCAAAAGTTATTTGATATTGTGGTGAGTATTTTTGTGTGGATGGCAAGCACAAGCACATCTGCTCCTAAGCAGTAACAACAAAATTTAAATACAAGGTGCTGCATGGATCTGTCCTTAACAGAATCCTATTATAATATGTTGTCTATTAATTATTAAGTTTAATTGCACTAGCTAAAATACCTTTGGCTTCGGAACACAAAAGGGCCTACACACTGACCTGCCTGAAGGCTCAAATAAGAAAATGTCGTAAAATTCCCTATTCTAACATAAAAATGAGACTAGAACAACATTCGCGGCAATAAAACATTGCGAATAATAAAAATCTATCATTTACTATCCAAACGGGCTACGTTATATGCTGATAAGATACCAGAAGACCTTGACTCCGATACAAGGAGAATGGCACTTCACCACATCAAAATATTTACTCTAGTCACATGCCAAATACGGCAAACAACAATTCTACACTAGAAATTGAAGTTGTGCATTTTTTAACACGTTCTAAGAGTTCTTTGAGACCAAAAATAAAGTATTTCGCAACGAACCAACAACATGTAATAACACCACACACGAACCTTTCTGAGAGAGTTTACGAACAATCCACGCCATTTCTCAGCGTTTTCCGAGTCCTGAAAGTCGTACCCTCTCGTCTCCTCCACTGTCGGCAGCATCTTAACCAGCAAACCCACTCCGAATTCATGTAAACACTGCTGTTATCAATTCAACATAACATATGAATCCATGCCGCTTTAGTGCGATTTAAACACTTTATACAATCACTTAAAACGATGTAAACACTTTTTAACAAACAATTGTGATTTAATATCAACGTTCTGTGTAATTATAGCGCAACGTAGCCTGAAATCAATTGAAAAATAAACTCTTTGATTCATTTGGTCGGATAAACGACGCCATTTTCAATTTATAAATCATTGGCTTGTTCTTGATGTCAGTACTCAGTCAGATTGTCCATAGACATTTTTTTTTTTTTTTTTTTTTTTATAATTTTCCCTTTAGGGAAGGCAAAGGGTTCGAGCCCATACAGCCTCGTCTTAAGTAATATTTTTGGTTGACTTTTTTTTTTTTTTCCTACGTACTATGTCGTAGTAAAGCAGTGGCTACCTTACCAAGACTTTATCAAGGAGTTTTGGCGGCAACGAAAAAACACTTGATTGGCACAGTTATTTCAATTCACTTCATTTGAGCACTTTAATAGAACTATATTGGATAATATACCACCATAATTATGCAATATAACACTAAGTATCACCAAAATAATGAATTAAAACAAGAGCACCTCATGACACTTCTACGTTCCCGCCAAAACTCTTGTCCATAGACAAGTCCAATACAATCATAGAATCAAGAAGTTTATAATATTATCTAATGGAGAGAGCGGTACACACATTTTTGTGAAGACAAAAAAATTACCTTTTGTGTTGTTTTCTATCTCACTCACTCTTTAACCTATGTTGCCAAAGCTTACGGATTATTTCCCTACCCATAAAAAAATATCAATACCGTTATTGTCGTCTCAATCATGTATATATAAATATTTCCAACATATCTTATATAATGATATAAGTACTATTTTCATTTCAGAATTATTCTTGTTGAATAAGATATCCTTAAGGTTTTTTATCCTTATTAACATTTTAGTTTAAAAAATTTCCTCATTTAATTGGTAATTGCGAATACATACTTCGGCAACACTGTTATAAAACGTTAAGTTCGATGTCAATATAGTTGTCAAATAAATGTTCACTTCGAAATTTTCTCCGTAATTATCTACAATAATAAGTGTGATTTAGTGATATTTTAATGTGAATTGTGTAGTTCACGTTTGCAGAAATATTTGGTATCCATCATTTAGTGTGAAATTCTACAGGTAAGTTCATTGTAATCAATATTGTGTAAATATTATAATTTTATCAATATTTATACGAATCGTAATAAAATACGTGAATATTTTATAAATGAACTGTAGAAAAACCTCGCTTAATGTGATTTGCTTTATATATGACTACTTTTTTCATATTAACGTAATGTTAAATGTGATTTTTTGTATTGTAAATAGTGCATGTAAACAAGAGGCTAGGGTGACCATGGTGTAAGCTTTGGTGGACCGGTTTGACAATGGTGCTAGAGTATTTGTAATACTAGCCGCCTTACTTATGAATATTATAAAGCTTATTAATCTTTAAATAATCATCGTAAATAAAAACTGAGGATCAACAGTTACAATCGAGTTCTCAGTGTATCCAGCATTGATTTATTGAAACTTTTATTTAAAATAAAATCGAGTTTGTATTTCTCTTTACAGATTTCTTAAAGATCTAGATAAGCAAAAACGTGGTTAAATATAAATACCATTAAAAGGTCAATTTGATGTCTGCAAGAATTACTACTCAACATTTAAAGACAGAAGATTATGATTCTGAATGTGATAATGTGTCTTCTACTTCTGGGAATATGGCAGTAGATGTCAAAAATAATTATTTATTACCAGAAACTTATGCTGTAAGTATATTATTTTTTATCATTTCACTGGTATAATTATGATCCACTTAGACTTTATTATTTACTAGCTTTTGCCCGCGGCTCCGCCCGCGTGAATGTGTTTTTCCGGGATAAAAGTCACTGTTTATATTTTACTGGGATGAAAAGTAGCCTATGTGCTAATCCAGGACATGATCTACCCGTGTGCCATATTTCATCGAAATCCGTTCAGTAGTTTTTGCATGAAAAAAACATCCATACATCCAGACATTCTTACAAACTTTCGCCTTTATAATATAATAAGATTAGTAGGATAGGGCATTAAGCTTGCGACCCACCAAATTTTATAACGGCGGTACATTGGGTGATATCTGAGTGTACTAAATGGCACCTCTGCCTCTGTCTAAAATGTATAGGTACTTAAATATATTATTATTGATTGATATTTACTTTTTACATTACATGTCAGCGAAATGAATATGAACCACCATTGAAACGTCAAGACTTGAAAGATTTCAATATATCAGTTAATGTGAAGACATCCAGTGAAATAAGTTTAAAGAAATAAAAGAAAGTATTGCAGCAGAAGATGAAGAGATAAAAGAAGAAAATTAATTACAAGTTATTTCTTATTAAAGTTGTTCATTTGTCTGAAATTGAAAATATATTGCAGTGAAATTTTGCTAATATTTGAGATTTTTTTTAAAAGTATATTCCAAGTAGCAAGCAAAGAAAAATTACATATAGTGATGACATAAAGACTTTTGCTTTAACATTACACTTTTAGTCGCCGAAAACATTTTTGTTTTATAAATTCAAAGATATATTTGCCGAAAGAGAGCACATTATGGTGATCTTTAGCAAACTTTAATTGTTTTGTTGGCTTCTTCACAGAAGTTTTAGAATATTAAAAACCTCACCCGCAGAATGTAGCGTTAATTTTTGATTCCATGGCTCTCAAACAAGAATTTATTTGGTATTGTAATTTGTAAAACATCCACGTGTTTATTACTTTTGCTATAAATATCTACACAACTTTGTTTACAATCAACTTACCTATGGAATTTCACACTAGATGTTGGATTGCAAATAATTCTGCAACCATGAATTACACAACTCATAGTAGAATATCTCTAAAACACAATATGTATTATTATGGATAATTACAGAAAAAAAGTTCGCAGAATACTCGCAAAAATTGTAAAATCACACAAAATAGATATTCGTAATATTTCAAAATTACTTACTGAAAATTAGGTTATTAACTTCCTAAATGTGTATTATTTTTTATGTATGATTGTTTACTTTTATGAGTATGTTTTTTATTTTTTTTTATTATATTTAAATTTAACAATAACTGTAGTTTTCATTTTTAAATGTCCCAATGTTTTTCTGTCTAACCTTACAGTCTCCATATTTGGTTATAAAGGCCGGCAAACAACGTGAACATATCCAGTCGCGGGGGAAAGTAAAACATATACAATGTGAGGCTGTGTGCCGAGCAAAAAAAAAGCACGCGGGGCCCCGTGCGAAGCAAATAATTTTTTTTAACAGCTTTGTAAGTAAGGTGCCAAAAAACGGGCCCCCAAGGAGCTGCAAGATGCCCCTGTAACTGCGAGGCCCCAGGCGGTTGCCTGGTTCGCCCCCCTCCTCCAAGGCCGCCACTGAATTCACCACCGCGTGGTGAGGTATTTTTTTTATGTAAGTGGAACTAGTAGTTCCGAACTACACATACCGAAAAAGTATGTAAATATGCCAATTTTGTTTGGAATAAACTTTCTAACTCAAATTATATTTTTTAAATATCAACTATTACTAGCCGCTGTAGTTGGTTTTCATAATTAATTTAAACCGCATTACTTTATAGAGATAAAAATAAATATTATGGTGCGATATCATATTATTACACACTCACACACTCACGCCTCTTATCCCCCGGGTAGACAGAGGTGCAATTAGTGCACCCACTTTTTGCCGTTATTCCGTTCCATGCTGTGATAGGGGGCGAGCCTATCGCCTTATCGTGTACAAATTCCAGACTCCGAGCTGATAATGAATGGAAAATAATCACTTTGCCCGACCCGACTAACCCGGGGATCGAACCCGAGATCTCAGCATTGCAGTCGTACCATAATACAACTACGCCACCGAGGCAGCCATATTATATCATATCATATTATTATGGACAGTTAATTATGTTACGTCCTGGTTTTGAAAATAAACCTTTGTCACTCTAAAGAGAGAGACAGCAGATAGCTGTGACGTCACATTTTATTCTTCAGTTTGTTAAACGGAATGAAAAATCCATATGGGTATAACATTCTTGCATAGAATACATTTTTTTTTTTTTTTTTTTTTTTTTTTCCCCTTTGTTTTGGGAAGGCAAAGGGCTCGAGCCCATACAGCCTCGTCATAAGTAATATTCATATTTGAAATTCCGTGCATTAAGGCCTAAGCCAAGTCTTCATAATATTATTTCCATATTTGTAGTCTTATATTTAGGCCTAAGCCAAGTCTTCATTGTATTATTTCCATATTTTTAGTCTTATATTTAGGCCTAAGCCAAGTCTTCATTATATTATTTCCATATTTGTAGTCTTATATTTAGGTCAAAGCCAAGTCTTCATTATGTTTTCTTCATTTTTAGTTTTGAGCGAAGTCAAGTCATTAGACTGCTATCTATTATATCTTTATTTTTCCCTAAATATCCATTACCGTATGGCATATATATTCATAAATAGCTTTGTATGTCTCTGGTCTTTTAAGTATTTCTTGCATAGAGCGCGGGACAAGCTCAGATTTGCCGTAGGTGTTAATTAATTTATCAATAAGTATAATTCTTTGTATGTTGAAAGCAGAGCATTCAAATATTATGTGATTCATTGTTTGTTCGACATTCTGATCGCAATCTGTGCATATGGGGGACGAAATAATGCGCATTCTGTTAAGATGGGCTTTAAAACGACCATGTCCAAATCGAAGTCTATTTAATATAGTATAAAATTTTCGTTGCATGTTGAATTTGGATCTACAAAACCAAGGACTCTTTCCCACATTAATATTGATTGCTGCGTAATAGGCACCTTTAATCTTTGTTGTAGTCAACCAATATTCTTTCCATTCATTAAGAATAGACTCTCTTATTAGTAGCTTTAAGTCCGAGAATGGTATGGCAACTTCATCAACAGCTTTCACACTGTCGCCGCTGTCATTGTCAACAATTGACTTGGCTAAAAAATCAACTTGCTCGTTTCCGATTACTCCCACGTGCGCGGGTGTCCATAGGAATTGTACTTCTTTGCCTTGATTCTTCAATTGAAACCAACGACTCTTGATGTTGTATATAATGTAATTAATTTTACAGTCTAAATTATTACTCTGTAAGGCACATAAAACACTCATACTGTCCGTAATAACAAGCCAACGTTGATCATTTGCTTGACCAATATATTGCAATGCAAATAATATTGCCAAAGCCTCAGCGGAAAAGATACTCAACTCGCACGAGAGTTTGCGACCAAATCCTAAACGCAGATGAGGAATATAGAAAGCCATCGATACGTTTCTCGACTTGGAACCATCAGTAAATATTTTTCTATATTCATTATATTCAGCCAAAACATTGTTTACCTCTTCTTTATGCTTCATATTGCTATTTATATTTATCTCTATAGAAGTAAATTTGCTTTCAAAACTGTCAGTATAGCAAGCCCAGTTCTCAGGTCTATGAATTTTATATTTTTGATCAAGTTGAATCATAAATGAAAAATCATGAAGTGCATAAGGTACATTAGTGGTTGAAACAAAGGAACATTGACTATCAAAATGTTTATATTTTCTCAATAATAAATTATTAGCCATAGAAAATAATTTGAGAAGAAAACAATATTTTAGATACTTAAATCTATATGACAAAGGAGGAGTATTGCACTCTACTTGCAATGAATTTATAGGGGTCGTCCTCATAGCACCAGTAATTAATCTCAGATTTTTATTTTGCAAAACATCCAATTTCTGAACAAGTTTGTCATTAGATGCGAAACACAAAAAACCATATTCAAAGTGACTACGGACAAGTGATTTATACAACATGAGCAAAATTTTTGGGTCAGCACCCCAAGACGTTCTTGCAAGTGATTTTAAGATATTGAATGCCTTACCTGCCCTTCCGATAATATAATCAACATATTTTTTCCATGAAAGATTATTAGTCAAAATTACCCCTAAAAATTTAACTTCAGACACTTGTGGAATTTCTCTTTGATCATAAAATAATTTAATTTTAAAGGGACGAGTTTTGTTAAATACCACCATTTTGGTTTTGTCAATATTAATATCAAGATTCAGATATTTAAAGTAAATGTGAAGATTCGTCAAAGCTGCATTAAGAGTATTGACAATAACATTTACATTAGACCCTGCTGTATAAATAACAAGATCATCAGCAAATTGTAAATTTCTAACGTCTGAACCTAATATTAAATTAAGTTTATAAATATACAATATGAATATTAAAGGGCTTAAAATTCCTCCTTGACACACACCTTTGAAAGACACTCTAGGTCCAATAAGTTGATTTTGAAATTTGACGTACACTACTCTACCATGTAAAAAGTTAAAAATCCATTTCACAATTTTTTCAGGAATACCAATGGTCAATAATTCAGAAGCTAATATGTGATGATTGACATTATTAAATGCTCCAACTATGTCAAAGAAAATACCTATTAGAACTTCATTGTTCTTGAATGCATTGAAAACATCAAAATGTAAATGAGAAATACTTTCACGACAAGAACGACCTTTGCGGAATCCAAACTGGTTTGATGGTAAAATATGATTGCTTTCTACAAAAAATTCTATTCTTTGTTTTAACAACTGTTCAAATATTTTTCCTATGCATGAAGTTAAAGCTATTGGCCTATAAGAATCAGCAAGTTCTTTCTCTTTATTGGGCTTTAAAATTGGTACTAAACAATCTGTTTTCCAACTTGAAGGAATGATTGAATTATTCCACAATAGATTATAAATATTTAACAAAACATGCTTTGAAGTATTTGATAAATGTTTAAGTACTTTATATGGAATTCCGTCGAGGCCAAAGGCTGTATCACGTCTAGAGGAAATGGCTGAATTCAATTCTGCAAAAGTAAATGAATTTGTAAGATAATCAGAACTCGAAGCAGTAATGAAGTTATTATTTAAATTTAATTCAGCCTCAACAGTGGAAGGTGTGTATTTTCTAATAAAATCAAAAATCCAATCTAATCTCTTACAGGAGTTATAGCTTGTATTTACGTTTTTAAAAATTTTCATGTAGTACCATATTCTAGATAAAGGAGTAGTTCTATTAAAGCTTTCACAAAGATTTTCCCAACTTTTTTGTCTTTCTTGCTTCAAGGTCAACTTTTTAATAGCTTGCAACTTTTTGAAATGTAAATAATTAGATTCAGTTGAATTATGTCTAAAGTTTACATATGCATGTTTGGCCTGTTCAACAGCAGAAGCACACCTGGCATTCCACCAAGGTAGAGGTCTTCTATTTTTATTAAAATAAGTGCTGGAGTGACTTTGAGCATTAGGACGAAGTCTAATTGACATAGATAACTGAATAGCTGTATCCAAGAGACTCATTAATTCTTCATATGATTTTAAAGGATTTTCTTTGTTATAATGAAAATTATGCAGGAAACTATCTGAAATGGTTCTAAACGTATCCCAATTAATTTTACGATAATTGTGTTGTTGAGGATATTGCTTACTATCGGGTAATAAAGTTTGTTTGTTACCAGAAACATTTCTAACAAAAACTTTTGTTATTACAGGTAAGTGATAGCTTCCTAGAGGGTCATCGTGCACAGACCAATCACAGGAAACTGCAAGATCAGGAGAAACTATTGTAAGATCAAGTGCATTTTGTCGCCATTTATGGGAACCTACTGTTGTCATTTGACCATCATTCAGAATAACTAACAAATTATCATCTATACATTCTAATACTTCAGATCCACGAGTATCAGAAGTCATGCAACCCCAGCTATGGTGCAAGGCATTAAAGTCTCCAGCAATAAGCAAGGGCTCAGGTAGACTTTGAATTAGGTTGTTCAATTTATGTTTAGAGAAAGATGGAGAACATAGTTTGGGACTGTAAAGAGAAACTATGGTCAGTTCCTTATTGTTACCGTAATACAAACGAATTGCGCTATTTTGAATGGAATTATCGCTAAAAGTATCTAATTTCTTAAAATTAAGGCTTTTGTGTACTAAAATAGCAACGCCGTTATGATCGTTGCCACTGTCTAATCTCACCATCTCATAATTTTTAAAACTAATATGATGATGTGACTTCAACCAGGTCTCGCATATAATGGCAATATGAATGCTTTTCTCATAAAGAAAATGTGAAAAAATAAGTCGATTACTCATTAAACTCTGGGCATTCCATTGTACAATATTTATATAATCCATAAAAGAGAGAAAAAGATTTAAGAGGAGATTTTTTGATCTTGTATGTTTTGGATGAGAAATTCTTTGATAGTTTTACTACAGATGCTAGTTTCATTTGCTTTGCTCATGGTAATAATTTTTATAACTGAATCAACTAGTACTTTCAAAAAGTGATCAGAGTCTAAAAGTGATATAAATAGTTCATTAGGACTTTTTTTCCTGCCACCTAGTGAAGGGAATGATTTTTCATTGACAACATCCACAAATGATCTTTTAATAAACTTTTCTTTGTTCTGTTTAATTTTTTCTTGTTTTACTGGGCACTCTGATGAAATAGCAATATGGTTTCCTTTGCAATGAATACAACAAGCATTAGTTGGAGCAATAGTGCAATTCTTGAAATTGTGGCTGCCAGTACAGATTGAACATTTTTCTGAGTTCTTGCAAAATTTAGCTAAATGGCCATACCGGAGACAGCGCAAACACTGTTTGACTGGAGGTATGTATGGTGCGATCTCAAATCGCCAACTATTAAGATCAACACTGTCGGGTAAAGTTTGGCAGGAAAATGTAATACATATAGTTTTAGTGGGTTGTAAGTTAAAGGTGCTGTCAACATTTTTAATTCTCCTCATGATTCTACGTATAGAAATAATGTTTTTTGTTGTTGTTAATGCAGTATAAATTTGTTCATTTGATAGGTCAATCGGAACATGATGTATAACACCTGTAGTCTCGGTAGCGGCAGCCGGTATACTGGCTTTAAGCTTATTCATGTCTAGAAATTTTTTATTTGATAATGCAGCATTTGCAAGTGTTGCACTGTCGAAAATAGCGCCCACCTTATACTTATTCATGCGCACCAGTTGTTTTATGCCCTTATTATACCTTTTCAGATTATTTGCCAGAGACATCATATCTCGGTCCCCCAGCGGTTTATTGTTTTCAATACTTTCTAAGAAAACAATAAATTCGACATTACCTGTATTTTCTGCATACAGTCTGTGATAATTGGGTATTTGGAAAGTTCTATACTTATCCACAGCATCCACGGATTTTTGAGACGAAGAATCCGACGCCTCCAACTCCGCCTCATCATGCCCTGACTCATCTTTTTTCTTACGTTTTCTTGTCCCCCCCATTTTGGACAAATCTCTTCTTCAACTACCAAGATATAAATATGTACAATTATTTATACTTTACTCGTATAAAAGTTATTTTTAATAAATAAATTTAAAAATTGCGCCTTTTCTTTTAGACGTTCCCGCCTCATAGAATACAATACATCTTCCGAATCGAAGCTTAGTGCTTAGCAGAGACTACGTTTAGAGAAGCTTAGTGCTTAAGTCCTAGAATTAGATTAATTTCCGTAGTATTGTTCTTCTAATCCTATACCTAGTTAGCACTCCACTAGTGCAACAGTTAAGAAAATAGAAATGCTGACTTAGAATAATTATGAATGGCAGAGGTATGGAGAACCATCAGTGTGTACGAAAAAGTAATAATACAAATAACCCTCCTTCTTTTGCAGTCGGCTAAAAAGAAAAAAATACTCTGTGAAATCAACGTCGTAATTAGTTGAAAAATAAAGCAGTTATTCATAATTGTAATATTGTTGTGATTGTGAATAAAAGCGAGGGTGTGGTGGGGATATCGCACTATCTCTTTCACACGCAGGCAGCTTTATGGTCGGTGACACTAGTGACGTCTTATTGAGCACCTACGTCCTAGAAGGAACCCCCATGCAAAAGGAGACGGGCGAAACATCATAGAACCTTGGGTTTAGTCTAATACAGAGATAATTTATGCATTATATAAAATAAGGTACAATAGAACCATTAAGAGAAAAAAAACTGCCTGTTTAATGGGAGTAAAGAAATAATCGCTGTAGAATGTAGCGTAAAATAACATTTTTTTGTGAATAACTTTTTATTTACCTGATAACACAAGATGTTCACAGCATCTAACCATTGCCATTATACTTTATAGTCCGTCCAACCATTTATTTAACTTTTGACATTTCGGTTTCTAATGTACTAATTCGTTACCGATTCGATTTCTCGAAAGTTGAAACAATTCATTTAATTTATAAAAAAGTTTTTATCGATTAAACATATTGAAATGCTATTTTTGCTCAACATTTTGTATTGTTTTATAAACATGTCTGGGCGTTTATGTGTGTATATTTTCTGTTCATAAATTTATTCTGTAGGTATAATATTATATATTATGTTCTATATCTAATATAACTTTTGTCAGTATTTAACTTAGTTTATTAAATTTTGGTTATTGTTGGTTATCATATATGTAGGCATATACATATATATATATACACTCACGCCATTTATCCCCGAAGGGGTAGGCAGAGGCGCAACTAGTGCACCCACTTTTCGCCATTATTTCGTCCCATGATGTGATAGGGGGCGAGCCTATCGCCATATCGGGCACAAATTCAAGACTCCAAGCTGATACTGAATAGAAAAACTCAATATCACTTTATATCACTTCATATTTAGGCATATATAAAAAGAAAATATTTAATTTACACTGCCAAATTTTATTTTTCAATGAAAACGTTTTAAATTATCTTTGTCACATAATCAGTGGGCTTAACGAATATCAATCGATAATTAATTAATATCGGATCTGAAGGGCAAGTCGCTTCACTATATAAACAAAAAATGGCGTCCATAAAGTAGTCAATTATTTTGTTTTCCATTCCTTGTCAACAATTATAAAATTTCTTGGCGTACATGTCAAAAGTTAAATAAATGTTTGACATGACATAACTGATGATAAAATGAATATTACTGCAATTAAAATTCCGGGACAAAATAAGATTTAAATCGATGCTACTAATTCGTGTTAATAACTAGCAACATTGTAAAGGACTGTGTCTGTTATCCCGATACAGGAAGTCAGTTATTAATAAAATAAATTAATTTTCTTTTCCCCATTGTAATACAATCGCAATCCTACTAATCCTACTAATATTATAAACGCGAAAGTTTGTAAATATGTATGGATGTATGGATGTCTGGATGTATGGATGTTTGTTACTCTTTCACGCAAAAACTACTAAACGGATTTCGATGAAATTTGGCACACGGGTAAATCATGTCCTGGATTAACACATAGGCTAAATTTTATCCCGGGAAAATAAAAAAAAAACTGAGCCGTCACGGGACGCCTGGCAGATGTGAAACATCGACATTATTTTGTAAAAGTAATATGCAGAAAAGAACAGATTGTGATAGGAACTAAATATTATGTCATAATGATAAAATAAAATATTATTTTTACGGCACGTTTAACTGATCTTGGTGATGTCCAGTTTCAATAATAATATTTTGTGACCCCTGTGATGATTGTTGGGTTCTGAAATATTTATAAAAAATATGTTATTAAAATATACAGAAAAAATTAAATTGGCTTCAATATATTAGTAAACTCAAGAATCTTAGCTAGTTATTTCAATATATTACTAAAGATCGTAAATTATAAATATCAATAATGAATGTTCATATTTGATTATATTTAAGCGTCAGAAAGAAAATTTAGTTATTATGTAACATCGAATTTTACAGAAAAGGTGCTAGAAAAACTCTTATGGATTGTATTTATGTAATCCTAGTCATTCTAGGTATTTAAAAAAAAAAAAAAACTGAGCTGTCACGGGATACCTATATATACCAAAGAGCATTATAATACTACGGAAAATATATACCATCATATAGCATGGCGACGGGTCGCCACGCCATCAGAAATCGGTTATACGTGCGGCTATAGATGTTTCACATAAAAAAAAAAAAATACTTTATTCATCACGTAGGCGAACATGGTTGCACTTATGATAAGTCATACATTAAATTGATTGTAATAATTATTATTGATACAAAAGGTCACTTATTTATTTATTTATTTACACTTTATACCTACATGGAGTAAAGGCGGACTTAATGCCATAGGCATTCTCTACCAGTCAACCTAAAGTAGTGCAGAAATACAAGAGGGCAGGTGCGTCAATAATGGAAAATTAAATGAGGATTGAGGAAACAAATGTCTTCAAAGTATACATCCTACTGAATAAACCTATAAACAAAAATGAAAAATACTAATAAAACAATACAATAAAATACTAATAAATATACGTATAAATAGATAATGAATAATATATACATAAATTATATACAATATATACCAAATAAGTGATGATAATCACGCCAATTTTGCTGACAGTAGTTCTCGAACCTTCTTTTTGAACGCATAATGATTTGTGGATGTTCTTATTCCCAAGGGGAGTGCATTCCAGAGAAGGACACTTTGGACAGGAAAAGGAGAATGAACGAAGTCAGAGGTGTGAGAGGGACAAAGTAGTAAAAGATTATTTGAAGAACGTAGATTTTTCTCATGATTTGAGCTAAGGTATTGAAAGTATGCGGTCAAGTAGGAAGGCGTCGTAGTAAACATTAGTAAAGAAAAGAGAGTAGTAAGAGCACGCAAATTACGCCGCTCACGAATGGGCAACCATTTGAGATCAGAACGACAAGCAGAGACATGATCATATTTACGAAGGTTAAAGACGAATCGAATGCAGTTATTGAGAAGTCGGTCTAATTTGTTAAGAAGATCTGCATTCAGGTCAAAATAGCACACATCAGCATAGTCGATTAAAGGGAGGATAAGGGATTGCACAAGCATTGTCTTGGTTTTGACCGGGAGGAAGTTCTTCAGACGATAAAGCGCACGCAGAGTACAAAGTGGCTCCAAGGGATATTAGCTCCATCAAATACTAATAAGGGTAAGGTCGTGACATCTAGTTTACCTAGTAGCCTTGGACTCCCTACAATAATGGCCTGGCGTTTGGTCGGGTTTACTTTTAAACCGAATTTGTCGGACCAAATTTTTATGGCTGCCAGATCCAAATTCACCATCTATATAACTACCGACAATTTTATTGAGATTAAAAAAAATGATAAAAATTAAAAATCAAATAGCCAGCTCGGACTGGCAGGAAAGGGGATATAAAAAATAAAAGATCATTATTATCATTATTATTACAAAAATTATGGGAGGAACGCGTCGCGATCCTCACCGGTGAGGACACTACAGGCCCTAAACGCGACACTAAACGCGGGCGAAGCCGCGGGCATAAGCTAGTATATAATAATAATTGAATATTGATACATGTTTCATAAGTGTAAGGTCAAGCCCAATTTCGCCCGTCTCCTAGCGACTTCAGAACGAAATATTTTTTATGAAAGCTGTTAGCTGTCATTGATACAAATATTTTGAAGTTTTTTACACTTGCGACTTTGCTTTATTTGTTAAGTGTATAATAAAACTATATATTACTTGTTTGTTTAATTTTTTTACAATCATAATAGAAGTTTTCGAAATACTACAGAATGAGGTGAATTATTCAATTTTACTTGTAAGAACTTATAAATTAAATAATATTGCCTTTATTTATTAAATATATTATAGTGTCTGTGATATGTCATGACACAAAAAAAACCTTCAGTATTTTTCAGATTTCTCAGTAACGAGTGTATTTAGTATTATTCTGTCTTCGCGAGCCTAAACAATAAAATAAGTAAGATGTTTAAACTGATTTTACTAATAATTATCTTCGATAATGCGTATTGTACAACGAGAAACATTGCTCTGTCGCAAAACAGGACTTTTAATTATGGCATGTAAGTTTTGACGTTTGTGCACCTTTTAGTATAAATATTGAAAACATTCTTTGTTTTTAAAGTATTCTTTAGAATTACAACTTGCTTTCTTTACGTTTTTTATCACGCGCATACTCACGCCTTTCATCCCCGAAGGGGTAGGCAGAGGCACAAGTAGTGCACCCACTTTTCGCCGTACGTATTCCGTCCCATGATGTGATAGGGGGCGAGCCTATCGCCATAACGGGCACAAATTCCAGACTCCGGGCTGATACTGAATAGAAAAATCCAATATCACTGTGCCCGACCCGGGGATCGAACCCGGGACTTCAGCATTGCAATCGTAGTGTGATACAACTACGCCACCGAGGCAGTCAGTCAGTTCTTTGTCACAGCTTGGTAAAATTAACAAAGTTAAATGTTTGTCACCCATTACAATCTTATAAGAAAATGCATTCAATAATATAGTTCTTGGGACAAAAAAAACCTATTTGTAAGGAAAATAGAGTTAAAAGACTTATGGTCGAACTAAACTAACTTAATTTATGAAGTTTACTCAGATACACATTAGCCATACTAAAAAAAGAGAAGCCTATTGCCATATCATGCCCAAATTCGAATCTAAGTTATTTGATTTGGTATCAGGAAACAATAGAATATTTTTAAAGAATAGCACAATTTTTCTGTAATAAACAAACAGAAATATATTATGTAAATCTAAAGTTAATATATAAAAAAAAATTATACTCAATATGTTGTGCAATGCAGTGGTAATTATTATGAAATCCTCCTAGCCAGTTTCGGCCACGGCGGCCAATCTCAACGGAGATCAGCCAGGTACGCAGGAGATATTATAGTGCACAAGTGTGTGCGCAATACACAGGTGCACTCGCTATTCCTTCACTCTCATAGTCCGGTGAGACGGCAATCCGACATGACCGGAGAGAGATCAGGCGCAGGACCAACGGCTTTACGTGCTTTCCGAGGCACGGGGGTATCACACCGCCAACTTCCTGACTCCGAGCTGCGACTGAGTAAATTTTTAAGATGGAAAAACCCAGTCATAATTTTTTTGGCTCGACCTGGGATTCGAACCCAGGACCTCAGCGCGCAAATCGTACTCGTAATGCGTACGCAATACCACTACGCCACCGAGGCAGTCGGTAATTATTAATAACTAGCTTTTGCCCGCGGCTCCTCCTGCTTATAATTTTTTTTCTGGGAAAAAGTCCTGGTTTATATATTCCTGGGATAAGAAGTAGCCTAGGTCTTTCCCAGGGTCGTAAACTATCTCCTTACTAAATTACATTCAAATAGATTCATTGGTTTGGTCGTTACGGCTCTAATGGCGATATTAAAAAGTCCGGGTTACAATTCCTGGTGTATGTTTTTCCGGGATAAAAGAAGCCTATGTCCTTCTCTGGATCTTAAACTATCTACATACTTATTTTCTTGCGGTTCCACTTGCATAAAACGATTTTCCGGGATAAAAGTCCCGGTTTATATTTTCCCTAGATAAGAAGTAGCCTCTGTGTTAATCCTGAACATGATCTAATTTAATGTGCCAAATTTCATTGAAATCCATTCAATAGTTTTTGCGTAAAAGAGTAACAAACATTCATACATTCTTACAAACTTTCGCATTTATAATATTAGTGGTATATGTAAGTGTGATAATTTATAAAAAAACTAGACAGCATCTGTTCATTGCTGACCAATAAATGTGTGTTATTTTTATGCATATTTATTCTGATAAGTCCCCCACATAGTAGGTACCCACCAAACGAGACTTTAACAGTGTGGCTTCTAGTAACGAAGGGTCCATACAATCACAGTTAAGGAAATAGTAGAAGTGACGTTTCCCAATGTGAAAATTTTCCTTCTTTGCTTCTGGTAGGTTCAAGACTATGTGTAAGAGTGATTGATGTTATAATTTAAATAGAGGTGAAATCTATGTACAGTCAGCCTACATATGTGTCTAAACAAATTCAAAACTTCAAATCGCCTCTACACTTTTGTGTTCTTACCAATTTTTTTTCACTTTACAAAATAAATTGAATGAGGTTGACTTTACTACACATAAAGAAAAAAGTGTAAATTAAACTCAACGCGTATAGGCGATTTGAAAGATGTCCATTTTTTGTATGGGGGCTGGGCTTCGCGTGACGCATGAGCCGCTGCAAGCGCGTCCAGCTTAACAACACTGAGGATTAGCCTAACTACAGTTGAAAAATCCCAGTCTAAATGGGCCAAATATGGATCATGGATTCATTAAAAAAATATTTTTGGACCCCTGCATTTATAAATAACCTTTTTAAAACATTATGTGTAGTTAATATTATGTGTAGTTTTTAAGAAAAATAAAATTACATAAACCTCATAATCGGAGCTCTTTGAATTTAAATGATTTATTATAAATGGCTAGTATTTAGGAGTTCTATCCAAATATAAATAAACCATCTTGCTAATATAACTAATTTTAGGCACGTTTTTGGACATGTCCTTTGAATTTATTCAGCTACTTATGTGGTTGACTGTACTTTAAATTTATACAAATATTTGTCAGCATCAAACATTACTCTGTACGTATTCAATTACTAATTATATTTCTCAATTGTAATAACCAACTTTTACATTTTGACTATCAATATATATTTTTTCCAGCTATCAATATGATAAACTGTTAGAATTGACACTAAACAGTTCAGTGGAACAGATAATGGATTTTTCAGAGGTAAGTTAACACATATTTTATTTTCAGATTCCTAGTAAAATTAATAATGATAATAAAGCCGTTTATTCCATATCTGCACTTTCATTTTACATTTCTGTATTTGTTAGTAGGTTTTACCGGGGGTCGCGGGTGGGCGGAAGGGGCCGTCCACCTATTAGTCTAGCTAACTTTTGTGACCCCCGTCATGGACGGCAGCGTGGCGGCGGTTAGGCCTCACGCTGCCGTTGACGCCGAGGGCGTCCTTCGGTGCGCGGGGGCTTCTGAGCCCCCCCCCCCCCCCCCCAACAACAGGAGACGGACCGCAATAGCGGTACGCGCAGGGGCGGTTGCGGACGACAACTTAGACGTGAGTCGGAGGAAGCCCGCAGCCGTCTCTAATGCGCCGAAGATGCCCACCGCGGAGTTTTGGTTGGTATGCCGTGCGGTGTACATAGGTTAGGGACTCGGCCCGGCGGTCGCCCGACGTTTTCCATCTCTCCGGGCGGCTCAACGTCGGGTAGAAAGGCACGGTGAACCCAACATAACCGCTCAGTCGTTCCCCTTGAACACTTTTTTTTTTTTTTTTTATATGGCCATCTTCGGCGCATTAGGGACGGCTGCGGGCTTCCTCCGACTCACGTCTAAGTTGTCGTCCGCAACCGCCCCTGCGCGTACCGCTGTTGCGGTCCTTTTCCTGTTGTTGCGGGGGCTCAGAAGCCCCCGCACACCGAGGGACGCCCCCGGCGTCCGAGGCAGCGTGAGACACGCTGCCGTCCATCACGGGGGTCACAGAAGTTGGCTAGACTAATAGGTGGGTGGCACCTCCCGCCCACCCGTGACCCCCGGAGGCCCCTATTAGTCGCCTTTTACGACAGGCAGGGGATACCGTGGTGGAATTCTCCAAACGCCCCCAATCCACAGGGCGGTCCCCTTGAACACTGGGCGGTAGTAATAATTCACTTACTCCGCGTAAACAAAAAAAAAAAAGTTTGCTTAAAATTACAAAGAAAAGAAAATACTTATAACTAATGTTAGTATTGTTTATGAGATATGGACCCCTGTTTGGGTATAGGCCTCCTCGAACCTTTTCCATGACTCCCTGTCCTTGCCTAACTTTATCCAGTAGTTTCCTGCAACATGTATTATATCATCTGCACACCGTTGTAATTGTTGGCCAACATTCCTTTTCCCTTTTGGTCCTTTCCATCGTGTGGCTTCAATGGTCCATCTTCTGTCTGTGTATCGTAAAAGCATGTACATAGCCAGCTAAAATTGTCTTAACTCTTTATCATTCAGTCAAACGTAGCATATGTGTGGAAGGGAAACGCTCTCTATACCGGAACGGTAAGAGATAAGAACCATAACATTAACGAAAAACTATATTCATTTGCAAAGCTAAGCGATAATAATTACGATTTTAGTATTTCCGTAATTTATGCGCGCGCAATGCAAAGCGTACAAAAAACTGGGTAGGGTACAAACTACAAAGCAAACGCCGACAAGGCGGCGCGGCGGCCACGCGGTCGTTAACCCGTCAGCTGATGTACGTGTTTCATTACGATTTTTTTTGAAATATTGACCTTTTTTACTATGTTTTTCAGAATAATAGTTGGATTTATCTATCCATACGTGAAGCTGTACAGAAATTTGAGAAAATCCTACTAAAATTATAAAAACAATGCGATCGCGATTTTTTTAGTGCCATCACGTCAGGAATCACCAATACTATCACCTGTATTCGTTTCCGAGAGCGTTTCCCTTCCACCCGGTATGTATAGAAGCTAAGAGATCTAGCGGAAGTCTGACACAATACTGTCATGGCCCATTCATGGTTTGGATGTGCACAAATAATAAAATACATATAGCTATATTATACATCGTTATTTCTCTTAGATAACAGACAAGTCTTCAGGCTACCCTACTCGTGTGGAAATCTTCACCAATGACACAATCACCAGTGACTTTCCAGTGTTCATCACGGCAATGCAGCAAAAAGGTTTATAACTTAAAAAAATTACTAACTCACATCTGTGTTTTGCTAGACAAAAAAAAATCCTACACGAAATAAGTTTTAATGTCCCAATAGTACCAAGACTATATTTTTTAAAGTTTGTCTAAATTCTAATTAAAATTTATGTGTTATTTTTTTATTATTATTTACTAAGATTACGATTAAAATACAAAGGATCCAAATATAAATCAATGAAAGGCGTTATTTTTTAATTTAATATCTGAGTAATACATACATACATATACACTCACGCCTGTTATCCCCGAAGGGGTAGGCAGAGGCGCAACTAGTGCACCCACTTTGCGCCGTCATTCCGTCCCATGATGTGATAGGGGGCGAGCCTATCGCCATATCGGGCACAAATTCCAGACTCCGGGCTGATACTGAATAGAAAAACTCAATATCACTTTTGCCCGACCCGGGGATCGAACCCGAGACCTCAGCTTTGCAGTCATACTGTAATACAACTACGCCACCGAGGCAGTATCTGAGTAATTGTAAAATATTAAGCAAAATGCTTGTTTCGTTTTAGACAAGTTCTGAAAAAATACTATGGTGCACTGCTGCCTACCTCGTACCAGACGAGTCTATAGCCATATTGGGCCTTAATTTCAATCCCTTAATAATTCAGTGCTTTTGTGTTGTCGACTCACACCAGTTGCTGCTCTGTTACGATGAGGTATGAGCTTACATTATCATTTTTCTGCAGGCGTGTCCTCGTGGGAGCTGCCTTTAGTGGTCCAAACAAATGACTTGCATCTGATGTTCACCAACATGGCAAGGACTCTGTGCCCACACGACGCGGGTCCTGGTAACTACATTACGATATATAATGTATAAATAATATACGATTATCATTAGAGATCGTAACCTGACAAATCTTCGTATTCATTATGAATTAAAGTATTTGACTGTTCTGAGCTATTCTTTAATACAACACCTCAAAGGTTTGTCATGAAGATTTAAAAATAATGCCATCCACGATGACGCGCCCCACCATTTTTTCAACGGAATTTTCGCGGTGTAAGGGGACTTTGATTATTCATCTTAATGTGCGTATACTTGTATGTAATAAATGTATTGTTAGGAAACAATTATTTGTAACGTACTGACCAGTTACTAAAACCAGTCTAAATGTCAAATGAATCGTGGAAGTGGTAGTTGGGTGTATTAAAAGGGTGCCATATCGATGTTCGCTCTCTTTCGCGCTCAGTCTCGCAGTCGATCTCAGTGGCAGTTGAGTAAGTTTATCTTTGACTTTCATACTGGTCGGTTAGTTGCAGATATCTTTGAAAAGTATTTCTGTTAAATATCTTTATGTAAAACCAGTGATAAATGTTTATGTAAAATCTGTGATAAATCGTTTTTATTTAAATCCAAATCGCTTCAGTTTCTAACAGTATATTATCAGAACTAAAAGACAAGCGCAACGTTACACATTTGAGGCCGAATTAATAGATGGAACTGAATTTCGGAAGTGCAATATCAGCTGAGAGTTGAAACGTTGTCATTATCTTAAGATAGCCATTAAGTTCAGTATCTTAAGATGTCGCTCTTTTATAAACTCATATTAACATAAAATGAAATGACATCTTAAAATACGTATCGGATTTTGACAGCGAAGGACTCGTTTTTTCAGCCGTGGCTATGTCTTTGTCCGGGTTTCAATACATTCAATTTCTACTTGAGATTTTACTCAAACGTGAGATTAGTTTATTAATACTGTCCTTGGACTGTAAGCGATTAGCGAAATTAGTTAATAGTTTGGCGCGTCATTGTGGATGGCTTTATCTATACTGCCCAGTTAATCGAGAAATGTCGTGTATGATTGTACTAATCGTTGATGTCTCATCCTCTCCCAGTGGCCGACCTGAGCCGAGGTTCCTAACCCGTTAGTGGGTTGCCCTCAGCATGGTCACTTAATTCAAAGGGTTGCGAGCGTTTTCTGCGTTCACCCTAAAGACCGGTGTGGCCAGAAAAGCTGACTCGCGTCAGGCTACTGGCAGTAGGGACACTAATAAAAAAACATTTATGATTGCAGATATACAAAAAGAGAAAAGTCCGACGATACACCTCGCCACTTCAAACGTGATTAACTTGACCTTGAGCATCCAACTGACAAGGGTCACGGACTTTTATCTGGATGTTAATAAGGTAATGATTTCTACGAGATTGGGATGGTAGTTACTAGTCGGTGGCATAGCGTGGTGGGTGCGGGGAGGCGGCACTTTAGGGGGGCGGCAAAGTGCGTAAAAAAACCTTTTACAAAGGACATGACCAAAAATGGGCCTGAAAATCTAAACAATACAGTTTATGTATATTTGGATAGGACTCCTGAAAACTAGCGTTTTGCAATAAATTGGTTGATTTTTTCGAACTTCACTGACATAGCCCAATGGATAAGTAAGCTGAAGTGGCAACGGGCAGGGCACATAGTTCGAAGAACTAACGGCAGATGGGGCAAAAAGACCACGTACTGGCAAGTGCAGCGTCGGCCTCCACCTGCAAGGTGGACCGATGACTTAGTAAAGGCCGCTGGAACGCGCTGGATGCAGACCGCTTTTGACAGGTCCATCTGGAAATCTTTGGGGGAGGCCTATGTTCAGCAGTGGACGTCATGTGGCTGATGATGATGATGTTTAATTTAAAAGACCTCCGATTTTGAGATACACGTAATTTTGTTTGGCTTGAAAGCTACACTTAATATGAATGTTTTCAAAAAAGTTGTCTATGAATGGAGGGGTCTAAAAAATTATTTTAATGGATCTAAGTTCCATATGTTGCCCCTTTCATATCCCTAAAGTTTGAACCTGTTTAGATTTTGAGCCCCAGCAAGCATATAAAAAGCGGACATCTCCTTTAACTTTGGTGAAAGGGGGGTGGGGGTTTATGCACGCGTACACACGTATTGTTATAATGAGCACATTTTTGTTGCCTTGGGGCGGCGAATTTGGGGTCCGCCCCAGGCAGGAACCCACGCTACTCCACTGTTACTAGTATACATTTATCTTCATGACGCGCACTTTTCATGAATACAGGAGGTGACACTGGTGGCAACGCCAAGTACCCCACAATATTATTACTTTTCGTTTGACCGAAACCCTTGGAATGTTACCGACGAAAACTTGCAAGGTATTGGCAGGTAATATATTTTCCCACTTAGCTTCGTACTTTAAGTTAAAGATCCTTTGTGAAAATTAATGTGCTTGTAAGAGAGGGAAATGCACGTAGACACATTATACTAACTATAATTACATTGTCTCTGCATTAGAGATTAATCTCTTTCTGTGTACCCTTGGATGCAGAGACCATGGCATGCGGCATGGAGAATCACTTTTGTATTCTGATTTGGAGAATAGTGTAGACAGCGTACTTTTTGGCAATATATATTATACTTGTTTGATATGGCGACTTGAATGGTGTGTGGTGACTGCCTCGGTGGCGTAGTTGTATTACAGTACGACTGCAAAGCTGAGGTCTCGGGTTCGATCCCCGGGTCGGGCAAAGTGATATTGAGTTTTTCTAATCAGTATCAGCTCGGAGTCTGGAATTTGTGCCCGATATGGCGATAGGCTCGCCCCCTATCCCATCATGGGACGGAATAACGGCGAAAAGTGGGTGCACTAGTTGCGCCTTTGCCTACCCCTTCGGGGATAACAGGTGTGAGTGTATATGTATATATGTATTTATATTGTTTGATGTTTTAGAAGTCAGGCAAAGCGCCAGATCTTTATAATTTTAATATCGGTATTGCTATTTTTTATAGGCAGGCGCTTATAAGTTTTATTTATTTATAAAAAGTGTATTTTGTCCACAGATTTAACTATACGATACCAAAAAGCGTCATACTAGTGATAGAGTCTGATGATGAACTGTGTGCAACTGTCTCTATACAGGACAATTCGGTGAGTACCCAACAGTAATATTATCATTCTTGATTAGTTTAATATGGCTCAGTCACATCTATGGAGCTCTTATTGGACAATTTATATTCAGAGGCATAGTACTGATGTCATAATATGTTTCAGTGTCCAGTATTCGACAGTGAAAAGGAGATCCAGTATCAGGGATATCATCTAACTATGGCCACTAAGGGTGGTATAACTTTGACAGTAAGTATATCCTAGAAAAAATATTCTATATCATTTTTATTTCATTTTAATGACAAGACGAGCATGCCACTCGCCTGATGACATAAGTAAGCGCTACGACTGACTATGAACATTAGCAACGCCGCACAGAACTCTGAATTACAAAGTACTGTGTAGCACTCCATTGCGCTGGTCACCCTGAGACATTATATGTAAAGTCTCATAATGCCTAGTAACTACGCTGGCTACAATGTCCTTTAAACCGAAACAAAACAGTGCTTGCACACTGCTGTTTGGCTGTAGAAATAGACATATATAAAGTGTCAGTGTGCCACTGTGGCACTGGCTACGTTGCTGACAGTTTTTTTACAACTTAATGACGAGACAAGTGAGTCGCTGTGTTTAAAAGCGCTAAGACAAATGGCCAAGCCTAACTTTAATCAATACTAATATTATAAAGCTGAAGCGTTTGTTTGTTTGAATGCGCTAATCGCAGAAACTACTGAACCGATTTACAAAATTCTTTCATTAATAGGAAGATACATTAGTCCTGAGTGCTATAGGCCAATTTTTATCCCGAAAAAACTTTTCACACGGGTGGAGCCGCGAGTAATACTAGTTCAAGATAAGCCCAGTAATTACATTATTTACAATGTTGTTCAAACATAAGGAATATAATGCTCCTATCTAGACGGTCTTTTGCCTACGATAGACCCAGCAAGCCTGTATTTATACTAATAAAGGCTTAACTATGTTTTGTTTGTTGCAGCAATCGATGTTCCCAAACGGGTTTTATGTTGTTTTTGTAGTAAGAGAGAGCGACGACGCATGTACTGGGAAGAAAGAGACACAAGATGGATTCGGAAGGCCTCATTTATACACTGAGGGACGGCACAAGAACTTCAGGTCAGTGTACAATCCGGTTCGAAGGACCAATGACAAAGGATGGGGACGTGTGCCAACACTAGAAAGTTGAGAGGTCTACTCGTGACGATACAACATGGAGTATTTCAGGTTAGTGTGTATGATCCGATTCGAAGGAATAACAGCTGACAGCGTATACACATCGTAACATGAAGAAGCAAAAGTTTTACTCGTGTACATTGACGGCTTCGTGACAACTTCAGGTCAGTGTTTATGATCGTGTTCGAAGGACCAATAACGGCAGAGCACAAGATCGGGTCGTATACACAGTCAGACGGCGCAAGAATTTCAAATTACATCTTTTTAATCCGGATCGAAGGATCAAGGATTATTAGTTATTGGCGTGTCTAAAGTAAATTACCAAGATGCCCAAATCCCAGCATTTCCTAAAAGGCTTGTATGTTCTCAGATTCAAGGTAGTGGCAACGATATCGTATGCAGAGTACGTGGTAGGCGCTCTGGTGACGCTGGCGATGGTGGTGCTGGTGGCCGCCTTCGTGGCCGCCACGCTGCTACCTTACAGCTGCAAGTGCACAGGTGTGCGCACTAAATGATATATTTTTTTATTGCATCGAATGACGAGACGAGCATGCCACTCGCCTGGTGGTAAGCGATACAACCACCCATAAACAGCAGCAATATCATCCAGCACCTTGAGTTACAAAGTACTGTGTGGCATTCAACTGGGCTCGCCATCCTGAGACATAAGGTGTTAAGTCTCATTATGTCCAGTAGTTACACTGGCTACAATGTCCTTCAAACCGGCATGCACACTGCTGTTTTGTGGTAGAAATAGACATTGCGGCGATACCTACCCAGACGGCTTCTTACATACGAGAGACTTACCACCAGTATTTCTAGATGTTATTTGACATTAGATGGTATCTTTGACGTTTATAAAATTACTTTACTATTAAGATAGTCGCAGGAACTATGACATTGAAACTACAACATAAAGATTTTAAAATTTATAAATGAAACTTGATTCATCGTTTTACGAAATTCAACTTCTTAGCGATGGCAAATATGTTTTTAGTGCGTCTAATGCGATAAAAGAATGAATGGACTTAAAAATGTATTCACGAAACTGCACAAAAAATGTACCAATTAAGGCGGGAAACAAGGTCGCGCTTTTCATGCATACTTAGTTATAACCTAAGAAACTATTGTCATTAGAGGAAGAAATAATTATAATCGAAGAAGAAGCAGCGCCTTCGACGTCGGGCAGTAGGTGCGACGAGCCGGGCACCAGCGAGACGAAACCGATGGTGGATGATGACGACGACGATGGTAAGTGGTAGGCACAACAGTCGTGTTTATTATTTCACACATACACACACACACACACACACATACACACGCCTGTTATCAGGCCTGTAGGCAGAGGCGCCACTAGTGCACCCACTTTTCGCCGTTATTCCGTCCTATGATGTGATAGGGGGCGAGCCTATCGCCATATCGGGCACAAACTCCAGACTCCGAGCTGGTATTGAATAGAAAAACTCAATATCATTTTGCCCGACCCGGGAATCGAACCCGAGATCTCAGCATTGTAGTCGTACCATAAAACAACTACACCGAGGCAGTCAGTTTATTATTTCAGTAGAAGCATAATTTCGTTAACTGACTTCCAAAGTATATATTCGTAATTACCGTTAAAAAGCCTTTATTTTGATACCACACTGGATGTATTTTGAATATATTATTTTTTTAGAGATTACTTTTTGCCTCCAAAAATCCTTAACTTTGTTTTTTGTTTATTTTGATGTACCCAGTGTCACTCGAATCTATTGACATCACTCACATAAAAATACGACAAGTCGTTTACACTAGGGCGTGCCAAAGAAATATACATACATACACTCGAAAAACTTAACCCTCCTTCTTTCGCAGTCGGGTAAAAAGGAGGCGGTTTGCATTTTTTTTTTTTTTTTTATTGATTCACAAAACTAGGCCTTGCACATAAATACAATTAAATAGAAACATGGAAAACATGGATTACAATGTTGTGTATGCCCTTCTAGAAGTGAATACAGCATGCTCATAAATGTAAATGCTTACATTTTTTTATTTAACTTACACTAATTATACTAAATTAAAAATGTTATAAACTAGTTCTTTCTAAAAATTTAAAAAAATGATGTTTTAAGGAAGAAATTGATACATTGAAAATATCTAGCTCTTGACAAATGTTATTATATGAGGAACACATGCGATATAGAGGTGAGTGTTGGCCATAATTTGTACGACGTGAGGAGAGGTAGAACGTTATTCTATTTTGAAGACGGCTATTTGAACGAGGTACGGCTATATTCAGTTTCTCAAGTAGATGAGGACAGTCAATTTGCCCATTTACTAATTTAAGTAAAAATACATTATCAGCAATGTTCCGCCTGTAATGCAGTGGAAGCATTTTAAAATGCTCAAGTCTTGAATTGTATGATCTAAGGCTGGTACAAAGATTATTTGCGTAAGACAAATGGTAAAGAAATTGTTTTTGCAAATTTTCAAGCGGATTAATATGCACTGCATACGAGGGATTCCAAATTGGGCTACAATACTCCAAGAGTGATCTTACGTAACAGTTGAAAAGAATAATAGGTATTTCATAATCGTTGAAAAATTTTGCTTGACGTATTGCGAATCCAGTCAAACGTGCTCCTTTTCTAACTATGGTATCAATGTGTTCACGAAAATCTAGTTTAGAGTCAATTAAGACACCCAAGTCGCGTATGCTAGAAACTTCAGTTATCGGTGTGTTATCGATGTAGTAAACAATGGGCACATTATTATTCCTTTTTCTGGAGAATTTAAGGTGGTAACATTTCGATGCATTGATTGACATGAGATTTAAGGAACACCATGCGTTTACACGGTTAATGTCCCTTTGTAAACAAATCACGTCCTCGCGATCCTGAATTACTCTGTACAGCTTGAGATCGTCGGCGAACATTTCATATTTGGATGTTATGTCAGTACACAAGTCGTTAATAAAGATTAAGAAGAAGAGAGGGCCAAGATGTGAGCCTTGGGGTACACCAGATGGTACCAACCTAGCTGGGGATAGGAAGCCTCGGACTACGATAAGCTGTGATCGATTTTGGAGATAAGACTCACACCATCTCAGTAAAGAACCACAGATACCGGCGTGACCCAACTTTTGGATGAGTAGGTTGTGATCCACGACGTCAAATGCCTTGGAAAAATCCGTGTAGATGGCATGCACTTCATGCCTGTCTTCGATTGCATTAGTTATGTCACTAACATAGCCCAGAAGATTTGTTGTGGTTGAACGTCCTGGTAGGAAACCGTGTTGATGGGTATTGAATTGGTGCTTCAAATGGTATTGTAATCTTTTATGGACCAATGCTTCGAAGAGCTTACCTATGGAAGACAAAATCGAGATTGGTCTGTAGTTGGCAATGTCGCTTTGGTCTCCTTTTTTGTGAATAGGTTTGACATATGCCAACTTCCATTTCGTAGGAAATACTCCACATGAAAGCTATCTATTGAAAATATGGTGAAGAGGTTCCACCAGTTGACGTGAACAGGTTTTTAAAAACAATGGAGGTATACAGTTAGGACCTGGTCCTTTATTGATGTCTAGGCTATTCAGAGACTTGAGTATGTCCGATTCCGAAAAAAAGCAAGTAGATAAGGACTCGCTTGTGGATATGCATTTATCAGACAACGCGTTGGGCATGCTATGTTGTTTGGCGCTATAGGTTGAATGAAAGTATTCAGAGAATAGGTTGCTGATTTCCTGCCCACCGCGGACCACTTGAGCATTAAGGGGCGCCTATACCCGAATGACGTCACGCGTTCGCTTCCCCTCAAGACTAGTCGTCACTACACTCTCCTCATATCTCCACATCTAATATTACGTCAAATTTGACCGCCATCTAGTGAAAATTAGGAAACAACTTTCAGCGACTATAGCGATTTCACACCATGAACCTAAAAATATTAGATGCGGCATAATATTTCATTTTTCATTTTAATTATATACAAAATCAGAATGAATCGTTAATAACCTGATTTGATTGTTTAATTACTTGTGATTATTACATGATCTTTTTATTTGCGAATTCGACCTTGCTTAGGCGAAAAATATTGTTAACTTCGTTTCCAGCATTATAAAATATTTTTAGCGCGACCTGTACTTTGTCACTCTAATTACAATACTGTTGCGATGGTGCCTTATTATATATGGACATGTCAGAAATAGTGTTTTTCAGGAGAGCGAAATAAGATTCAAATCAATGTACAAGAAAATATATTTACTTAATAAAATAGCGAACGTTTACGAACTGTAAATGGAAGTACAAAACCGACACAAGAGCCACATGTGGATAAAAAAGAAAACTTTTACAACCTATAATTTAATTAGTTATAATATGGTAAAAAATATAAAATATGGCTTCCAGTCGTTTATTTTTTAAATCAGCGTGGCAGAATATGCTTTATTTTTAGATGATATTTGGAGTTTTTGTATATAATTGAAGCAAAGTTATGAGGTTATGTTCCCTGAATTTTATATTTGTTTCTATTGAATATTTACTTCAAACCTTGTTTAATTTTATAAATTATTCAATGAGACATTTCTAAGTTCTTTTGGACCTTATACTTATGTGTGTTTTTATAGCTAGCACAAAAATGTTGCGTTACATTACTATTTTGAATAATCATAAAATGGTTTTGTAAGAAAACTTTCTTCTTCTTCTTTTTAAAAATGGCTTCACCGTTTCATATAGTATTGCATGAGAGATATCAAGTGGCGTCGTGTACAAAATGTATGAGAAATTAAATTATCTTCATAATTTTTACTTTCGTGAACTCATCAAATCTTTTATAGTTATTCTGCTATTTGGGACTTAGACAAGTTATAAAGGGTTTAACTAACACGACTTTGTCATATCTTTACACTAGTTTTTGCCCGCGGCTTCGCCCGCATTAAAGAGGTTTCCTGTATAGAAATTACTTTATATACAAAAACTATATTTTTTTTAACAGTATTCGTTACACATACAGATCGAGAGATCTTGCAATATAGTCGGTCAGCGACACTTTGGTACGAAACGCCTTTCCGTCTAGTATAAGCAGTTCCCCGACTTTTGTCAGAAAGGCACTCGCGGTCACAATCTATTGTGACCGCGAGTGCCTGGTGTATGTTCTAACATACAAATTATTTCTCTACTATATCATGCATGTATTATACATATAAACCTTCCTCTGGAATCACTCTATATATAAAAAAAACGCATGAAAATCCGTTACGTAATTTTAAAGACCTAAGCATACATAGGGGCATAGGTGTTACAAATATTAATATTGTGTAAACTAAACGTAATTTTAAATGTCATTGTCAAATGTGCCGTTTCTCTCTCTCTGTTCTGCCTCTTTCCCCGTCAACATGTAACGTTGGATATTTAATTGTTTTTTCTAATATAAGCAAGTTAAATCCTCTATGGCCGTAATTATTTCACCAACATAACCTACAATAGGGACAGACAGAGGAAAGCGACTTTGTTTTATACTGTTAAGATATTATAAAATAAAGTCCCCCGCCACACACTAAACCGTAACCCCCGATTTTATAACATTAGTTTTTGAATCGTCTTCCATTACGGAAAAAAAATTAAATACGAATTTACATGAAAAATATAATATTTTGAAAACCAATAAAGTAATTATGCTGCATAGCCTTGTAAAGTATAGTAAAGGGGCTAAATTTTAAATAAAAATAAGCGATAAAATAACTGAATAGTCACCTAATAACATGGTATAACGATGAGGGGAAAGAAAAAAATATAACAAGGTGACTCCTACTATGCGGCTACTTACACTTAAAGCAATATTTGAAATGTTAATTATTCCATATTTTTTTAAACAATTTTGATATTTTCACAGAAGAATTTATTTCATTTGCTGTTTGTCGCCACATGCCACTTCTTAAATATCTTTGTAAAACAAAGCTCCGACATAGTTATTGAATTGAATGAACATTGATTATGGCCATATTTTGAAGTTCTAAAATTTATGCCTATTACCTACTACAGTTTGTGGCCGGTCATGCCCAGCGGTTTTTCATTTTGAAGCCCTTAAAACGAGCAAAATCTAAGTCCTAGCAGCTTTGTTATTATTTAACATTGGATATAACTTATGTACACAAAACAGTGTCCAGATATCAAATTTGAGGTCAATTGGACTTAAAACAAGGAAATCAAAAATCGCGGCCACTTTTCCATTCTGACATTAGTTCAGTCTTTTATAACCAAAGTTATCCCAGATGTCGATTTTGAGGTCAATTGGCCTTAAAACAAAGAAATTCTAAATGGCGGCCACCTTTTTGAATTCTGACATTGGTTCAGTCTTAGACAACTTAAGTTATATCCAGATATCTATTTTAATGTCAATTTAGCTTATAACGAAGAAAGTCAAAATGGCGGCTACTTTTAAAATTCTAACATTACCTGCGTCAAGATCTTGTAATCAACGGCAAGCCTAAAGTAGCGAAAGAAAAACAATCTGTAAATGTTCAGTTTTCACACATTTTGCAGAAATAGGCCCGAGCTGTATTATGTACACTCTTGGCAGAGTATGAACACTTTTTTGAACGTACATGTACGCTCCTTGCACGTGTTAGATTTTATTACATATGTATATTAATATATATGTTATACAGCAATCGCTTATATAAGCAAATTACATTTAAAAGAATATAATTATGTATTATTACATCGAAACGCTAATATACCATCAGGATACTAGCAAATAGAATGTTTTAAGGGTGGAAGGGCGGATGAGTTTGGTAAAATACAAGAACCACTATAATCTTTACATAATATATTTATTATATTTATTAGATACTATAATCCAATAAGCATAGCTCTATAATCAATAACACATCAATGTGTATATAACAATTATGTACCTTATCATAGGTACCACTTCTAAATCACATGATCCTAAATTAAATGTTGATTTATACAAATACTTAACATTTTAAATGGTTGGTATACTAAGGATCAAATAAAGTAAATTACTTAACTTGCCAGTGTCCTAGTACTGCTCAGCTCGGCGGCCCACGATAGAAGGTTCGAATCTGCCGTCCTCCATCGAGCGACGGGTATTTATACCATTCCAAATGTCAAAAACACTACCGTACTATTGACTCTTTATATGGATAATTTATTACAATTTAATACCTAAGTGAGTTTGTCTACAATTATTTTCACAAATAATCACGTGTTATGAAGAATAATTACTTTTTATAATTTATAATCTTATACACGCGAGAGGTAAATGACAAATGAAATAATTACTCTTTTAATAAATCGTGTTTTTTTTAAGAATATGCGGACTCAATACTCATTTGCCGCATCCATTATGTCATAGAGCCCAGACAGCGAAAACAGGAATTTCGTGGCATGACAACATGTCAATGTAAAACTAACTATAATTACTACTTATTATTCAACAAATAACCGAGAGAATCAAAGTGGCAAAAATGTGGATAATATTATTTTAATACTTATTTCAGTCATTATTTTGTTCAAATAGAATATTTTATTGACGTAAACACGACAAAAAAATTGCGTACGTCCATTCCTTGGAACGGCGCTCGCCGTACTCCCCCTGTCGCCCGGCAGAGACCCGCTTCAATAGTCCGAGCGGAAACTCGAAAAATGTAAATAAATGACTTAAAATTATCGTAAATCAAAAAAACATTTCTGCAATATCGACAATAAATGTGTTCTCTATTAATAAATCTAAGTTTTATATTCATAAATACATTGATGGAAAAGTTGATACCCAATTTAAGTGAAAGTACTAGTTTTTTATTTCGTTTATATTTTTCTTAACAAATGATAAAAAGAAAATCTAATTCTGCAAAATTAAAGTTAATGAATCACATTATTATATATATTTTCCATGTCATGTTGTTCAGTCATTTTAAGGTAGTAGTTAGGAATTGTAAAACATGTATTTTGGCAGATTTGGAACGGGTGCCCCTTAAGGAACATTTCATCGGGAATTTAATTACTGTTGCATCTAAGTGATTTAATAAATTTCCAGAAGTATTTGGGATCATTCTTGATATGTGTTTTGGCTTCGATCTTAAACTTATTGAAAGATTCTATAATCATTCTATGACATCTGTCCCGCAATATTGAGTATGTCCATAAGTCTCTAGGATTAGCGTATCTCTTAAATCGTGAGTGAAATTTTGCTTTTTCTTTTAGTATCTTTTGGAGGGTTCGACTAAACCAGAAGGGATATTTATTATTTCCCTTTTGAATTATTGGTGTGTAGTTTTTTAACAATATAAGTGTAGATTTTTGTTTTTGGAAGAAATGTTATTGACACCCGTGGTTTAGTTGATAAAATTATAAACTGCTAACAAGATATCTCCAACTGTCAAACATATTCTAACCAAACACTGCGACACTAGTGTCGTGCCCTGGATATCAACCGAGAATGATATGTAACATCTTTACTCGAAACAAAGTGGGACATGCGAACATTAAGGACCTGTTTCACAATTAGTGAGTCAATGTTATTACTCGTCAAATAAATGTATAAGCTGACCAAATACAAAGGTCACCTTCCATTCCAAGGCCCTAAACAATAAATAGAAATAAAATTATTACTATCTACATTAGCTTTTTAATTCGATAGCTGTAAAATAAAATTTACTTGAAATTTGTGCAAGAGGTCGTTATTATATCTTTGCCAATCGATGTTGCTATTCTAATACTCTCTTTATGCAGCACAGAGGCATTATTATTACTATTTTTCAGAGGATGATTGGGCCACGGCCCCACCGCTTACTGTCAGCAGATTGACTCAGGCGCCTCCCAGCACACTCGCAAGAAGGTCTAACAGGTACTCTTAATGCTACTGTTAGGAACAGAAGCGATTTTGATTTAAATAAAAACGATTTATTACTGATTTTACATAAACACATTTATCACTGATTTTACATAAGCACATTTAACAGAAATACTTTTACAAAGATATCAGCAACTAACCGACCAGCATGAAAGTCAACTGAGATCGACTGTGAGACCGAGCTCGAATGAGCGTCTGAGCACGAATGACCTTCCAAATCTTTTTTTTTTTTGTTCCTGACTAAACTCTTGTTAGCCTGACGAGGGTCGGCTTATACAAGAACACCGGTCTTTTGGGTGAGTGCAGAAGGCGCTCGCAACCCTTATTCCTTCCAAACCGATACGGCACCCTTTTTATATACCCAACTGCCACTTCCACCACTACTTTGACGTCTCGACTGGTTTTCACAACTGGTCAGCACGCTACAAATACCGCTACAAGACTTGTATCCTAACACTACTATTATGAATATGAAAGTTTGCGAAGGTAATTTAAATATTTCATAGAAATAACGCAATTATAAACAAATAAACTGCCGAATAGATTTGCATGTTTCGAACACATATAGACAATACTGGATAAAAGTCTAAGCTTGTTCATGTCTCGGAGTGGAGTGTAGAGTGGTGTACACAACAACGTCATATTAATATTGCAGATATTTCTGGGGCGCTTTGACTGTCGCTGTGGTGTACGCGTTACCAGTAGTGCAACTATTGTTCACTTATCAAGGAGTAAGTAGCTAATATTTAGAGTTTTGTGTAATTTTTTTTTTTTATAAAACGGCCATCTTCGGCGCATTAGAGACGGCTGCGGGCTTCCTCCGACTCACGTCTAAGTTGTCGTCCGCAACCGCCCCTGCACGTACTGCTATTGCGGTCCTTTTCCTGTTTTGTGTAATGCAAAATTTTTATGCTATTTTTTATAGTTGGGCGCTTATCATGCAAGCAAATTTCTCATTTGACATTTACGGCTGATATAAATAAATTATCTCGATCTTTAACTGTGGATCAATGGTAAAAACAAACTAATCAAATAAACAAACGTGATTCTGGTTGGTTCATTTTCGTTAATCCGAAGATAGCGGTAAGGATCCCTTATCCAAAACGGCTATTAGTTAATTATAAAAATCATCATCATCTTCCTGCCCTGGTCCCAAATTACTTGGGGTCGGCGCAACATGTTTTTCTCTTCCATTCTCTTCTATCTTTCGCCATCAAGTCATTCACGCCCTTTTCTTTCATATCACCTCTTACACAATCCATCCACCTCTTCCTTGGTCGTCCTCGTCCTCGCCATCCAATTAATTATAAAAATAGAAAAAATATTTAATATAATAATTAGAAAAAAAGTTTAGCGACTCGTTTCGGTTACTTACTCCTGTAAAGGAGTAATGCTGAGTTAGTAGTTTTAATAACTGCTAACAGATGTCGCTGGTCATCTCCTTTAAGAGAATTAAATACGGATCCTGAAATTAGCAATCGATGGCGAGGGTCGGAGTAGCTCAATTGGAAGAGCACCGGCACGGTACGCCGGAGGTCGTGGGGTCGAGTCCCGCCTTCGACTGTTTCTTTTTCAGGATTCTATAAAAAAATTATAAAATAATTGTAAAAACTAAATGAAACCCCCAACCCGTTAGTTGGTGTTCCAAACGGGCGACCAGGACCTGTGCTACTACAACTTCCTGTGCGCTCACCCGCTGGGCTTCCTGTCGGACTTCAACCACGTGTACTCCAACATCGGGTACGTGGTGCTCGGGCTGGTGTTCATGCTGCAGGTCAGGGTGCGCCAGGTGAAGAGGAAGGCGTACCCTCACGTGAGTAAACGGCCTAGTAATAATTACTAGTTTTAATAAACTATCCCGATTTTTTGGTAAAAGTATAAGATGTGGAATATCAAGGTAGGTAAGTTAGTTATTCGACCTTTTTGCTACCAGTGTACCTCAACTCAAAAATATTTTAACACAAGATTTTTTCTGCACCTAGAGTTATATTTGTTGTTGTGTTTTCTGGCTTATGCATATACCTAAATTACTTATATGTCTTTTGGTATTGTATTTTATAGCTTTAACCGACCTATCACCTATATCAACCTATCTGTGAAAACTTGTAATTGGCCTTCATAAGTCTATTCTATGTCATTTTACTCATTTTACGCTTTGTTATGTTAGCTGTAAGTTTTCCAAATAATTGAAAATAAAATAGGGTAATTTTGCCTTAAACTTTTTATACGAAAATAATCTTGATATACTGACTTATTCATGATATATTAAAATAAAGTTTTGCACAGAGGTTTCTTTTAAAATGTATACAAGCATTAAGAAGGGTATTTCGAATTTGAATCCCTATGGGAATAAATTTAAAGTTTGTATGTTCTTTCACGCGGGCAGTGCCGGGAGCAAATGTTAGTTTTAAATATATTTCCCCCAACAGGACATGGGTATACCACAGCACTACGGTCTTCTCTATTCCATGGGGTTGGCTTTAGTCATGGAGGGAGTGTTGTCAGCGTGTTACCACCTCTGTCCTAACAAGATGAACTTTCAATTCGGTGAGTAATGAAGTTAGTAACGTTTTGATAGGCAAGAGAAAAGTCATCCGTGGCCTCCGTGGGCTTAAAATATCGCAAAAAAACACGACACGACTCCGTTTCGTTTTATTGTGATTGGTTGAGAGACTAACACGTGACTGACGTATTGGTCTCTCGATCAATCACAAACATCAAAATTAAACGACATCGTTTTACTAGTTGCGTATTTTTGCCACATTTTAAGCCCACAGATGTCGCTTATTTTGACTGAGCTCACTTTTTGTAATTTCACTTCTGAAAATGTCACTATAAATACCAAGTATTGTAAGGTCGGGGAGTATATGTAATTATCGATTTATGTAGTGAATTTACGAACAGGTAGTTAATATCTTCTTAAATATGGTGCCGCACTTGTGGCAATAAAGTTTAGTCGCAGTATGCCTAGGCTGTGAAATGAAAGGGTTGGTTAAAAAAATATATTCTTCGGCTTGGATATTGATCTTGGTAAGTATCTCTCAGTTTAGAACTCTAATCATAGATATTTTAATGTGATATTATACAGACTCGTCGTTCATGTATGTGATCGCGGTGCTGGTGATGCTGAAGCTGTACCAGAACAGACACTCGGACATCATACCTAGCGCGCACTCCACTTTCATGGTGCTCGCGCTCATCATGACCATAGGTGAGTAAACTGCCTTCCGGAATGTCAGAAGAAACGCGACACGTACGTTCGTTTCGTTTCAGTGTGACGATTGTGATTGGTCGAGAGACCAACGTGGAGTCACATGACTGGTCTTCTGACTGATTCACGACTGCCGTCGTACAGTACATAATTTTCTTAGGTAAGAGTTATAATTTTATAAAGACGTGATTGTTTTTCGCAGGTCTGTTCGGCATTCTGAACCCGAGCATGTACTTCTCTGTGTTTTTCACTGTACTACATCTGTTCACGTGCTTGGTATTCACGCTCAAGATATACTATGCGGGAAAATTTAACATGGGTGAGTTTTTATTATTTTCATACACATACGCCCACGCCTTTCATCCCCGAAGGGGTAGGTAGTGACGCAATTAATGCACCCACTTTTCCCCGTGCGTATTCAATCCGATGATGTGATAGGGGGCAAGCCTATTGCCATATCGGGCGCAAATTCCAGACTCCGGGCTGAATAGAAAAATTCAATATCACTTTGCTCGACCCGGGGACCGAACTCGAGACCTTAGCGTTACAGTCGGACCGTAATATAATTAACTATGCCACCGAGGCAGTCTTATTATTTTCATAATTCGCCTAATTTCATTTAAACTTTATTAGCGAAGCGAAACAGCGTTTTATAAGTTTTAACGGGTAAATTTTTACGATATACATGACTCTTAGGCACCGCGCACACGTTATCAACATGAAATTTGTTGAAGCAACTGTCACTTTCATATTAGTATATAATTACTATACGCTAGGCAGAGTAAGTGTGTTTGCGCCTAGTCCTGTGGGGCTAGGATGTGAAAAGAAAACACAATGCGTCTCCGCTTCGTTTTATTGTGATTGGTTGAGAGACTGACGTGTCGGTCTCTCGATCAATCATAAACATCAAAATACCGATACGTCAGTCACTCAACCAATCACATTAAAACGAAGCGGAGACGCATCGTGTTTTCTTTTCACATTCTAGCCCCACTGGCATCGTATGTCCTTCGCCGTATACGAGTGAGTATACAATACGTGTGTTATCTCAGCATCATGTGTGTGCGTGCGTAGAGTGGTCGTCGGTGCGTCGTGCGTGCGCGGCGGTGCGTGCGCGCGGGCGCGGCGCGCTGGTGCCGGCGCTGGGCGCGCGCGCGGCGCTGCTGGCGGTCGCCAACATACTCAACTGGTCCTTCGCCGTATACGAGTGAGTATACAATGCGTTTGTTATCTCAGCATCATGTGTGTGCGTGCGTAGAGTGGTCGTCGGTGCGTCGTGCGTGCGCGGCGGTGCGTGCGCGCGGGCGCGGCGCGCTGGTGCCGGCGCTGGGCGCGCGCGCGGCGCTGCTGGCGGTCGCCAACATACTCAACTGGTCCTTCGCCGTATACGAGTGAGTATACAATGCGTTTGTTATCTCAGCATCATGTGTGTGCGTGCGTAGAGTGGTCGTCGGTGCGTCGTGCGTGCGCGGCGGTGCGTGCGCGCGGGCGCGGCGCGCTGGTGCCGGCGCTGGGCGCGCGCGCGGCGCTGCTGGCGGTCGCCAACATACTCAACTGGTCCTTCGCCGTATACGAGTGAGTATACAATGCGTTTGTTATCTCAGCATCATGTGTGTGCGTGCGTAGAGTGGTCGTCGGTGCGTCGTGCGTGCGCGGCGGTGCGTGCGCGCGGGCGCGGCGCGCTGGTGCCGGCGCTGGGCGCGCGCGCGGCGCTGCTGGCGGTCGCCAACATACTCAACTGGTCCTTCGCCGTATACGAGTGAGTATACAATGCGTTTGTTATCTCAGCATCATGTGTGTGCGTGCGTAGAGTGGTCGTCGGTGCGTCGTGCGTGCGCGGCGGTGCGTGCGCGCGGGCGCGGCGCGCTGGTGCCGGCGCTGGGCGCGCGCGCGGCGCTGCTGGCGGTCGCCAACATACTCAACTGGTCCTTCGCCGTATACGAGTGAGTATACAATGCGTTTGTTATCTCAGCATCATGTGTGTGCGTGCGTAGAGTGGTCGTCGGTGCGTCGTGCGTGCGCGGCGGTGCGTGCGCGCGGGCGCGGCGCGCTGGTGCCGGCGCTGGGCGCGCGCGCGGCGCTGCTGGCGGTCGCCAACATACTCAACTGGTCCTTCGCCGTATACGAGTGAGTATACAATGCGTTTGTTATCTCAGCATCATGTGTGTGCGTGCGTAGAGTGGTCGTCGGTGCGTCGTGCGTGCGCGGCGGTGCGTGCGCGCGGGCGCGGCGCGCTGGTGCCGGCGCTGGGCGCGCGCGCGGCGCTGCTGGCGGTCGCCAACATACTCAACTGGTCCTTCGCCGTATACGAGTGAGTATACAATGCGTTTGTTATCTCAGCATCATGTGTGTGCGTGCGTAGAGTGGTCGTCGGTGCGTCGTGCGTGCGCGGCGGTGCGTGCGCGCGGGCGCGGCGCGCTGGTGCCGGCGCTGGGCGCGCGCGCGGCGCTGCTGGCGGTCGCCAACATACTCAACTGGTCCTTCGCCGTATACGAGTGAGTATACAATGCGTTTGTTATCTCAGCATCATGTGTGTGCGTGCGTAGAGTGGTCGTCGGTGCGTCGTGCGTGCGCGGCGGTGCGTGCGCGCGGGCGCGGCGCGCTGGTGCCGGCGCTGGGCGCGCGCGCGGCGCTGCTGGCGGTCGCCAACATACTCAACTGGTCCTTCGCCGTATACGAGTGAGTATACAATGCGTTTGTTATCTCAGCATCATGTGTGTGCGTGCGTAGAGTGGTCGTCGGTGCGTCGTGCGTGCGCGGCGGTGCGTGCGCGCGGGCGCGGCGCGCTGGTGCCGGCGCTGGGCGCGCGCGCGGCGCTGCTGGCGGTCGCCAACATACTCAACTGGTCCTTCGCCGTATACGAGTGAGTATACAATGCGTTTGTTATCTCAGCATCATGTGTGTGCGTGCGTAGAGTGGTCGTCGGTGCGTCGTGCGTGCGCGGCGGTGCGTGCGCGCGGGCGCGGCGCGCTGGTGCCGGCGCTGGGCGCGCGCGCGGCGCTGCTGGCGGTCGCCAACATACTCAACTGGTCCTTCGCCGTATACGAGTGAGTATACAATGCGTTTGTTATCTCAGCATCATGTGTGTGCGTGCGTAGAGTGGTCGTCGGTGCGTCGTGCGTGCGCGGCGGTGCGTGCGCGCGGGCGCGGCGCGCTGGTGCCGGCGCTGGGCGCGCGCGCGGCGCTGCTGGCGGTCGCCAACATACTCAACTGGTCCTTCGCCGTATACGAGTGAGTATACAATGCGTTTGTTATCTCAGCATCATGTGTGTGCGTGCGTAGAGTGGTCGTCGGTGCGTCGTGCGTGCGCGGCGGTGCGTGCGCGCGGGCGCGGCGCGCTGGTGCCGGCGCTGGGCGCGCGCGCGGCGCTGCTGGCGGTCGCCAACATACTCAACTGGTCCTTCGCCGTATACGAGTGAGTATACAATGCGTTTGTTATCTCAGCATCATGTGTGTGCGTGCGTAGAGTGGTCGTCGGTGCGTCGTGCGTGCGCGGCGGTGCGTGCGCGCGGGCGCGGCGCGCTGGTGCCGGCGCTGGGCGCGCGCGCGGCGCTGCTGGCGGTCGCCAACATACTCAACTGGTCCTTCGCCGTATACGAGTGAGTATACAATGCGTTTGTTATCTCAGCATCATGTGTGTGCGTGCGTAGAGTGGTCGTCGGTGCGTCGTGCGTGCGCGGCGGTGCGTGCGCGCGGGCGCGGCGCGCTGGTGCCGGCGCTGGGCGCGCGCGCGGCGCTGCTGGCGGTCGCCAACATACTCAACTGGTCCTTCGCCGTATACGAGTGAGTATACAATGCGTTTGTTATCTCAGCATCATGTGTGTGCGTGCGTAGAGTGGTCGTCGGTGCGTCGTGCGTGCGCGGCGGTGCGTGCGCGCGGGCGCGGCGCGCTGGTGCCGGCGCTGGGCGCGCGCGCGGCGCTGCTGGCGGTCGCCAACATACTCAACTGGTCCTTCGCCGTATACGAGTGAGTATACAATGCGTTTGTTATCTCAGCATCATGTGTGTGCGTGCGTAGAGTGGTCGTCGGTGCGTCGTGCGTGCGCGGCGGTGCGTGCGCGCGGGCGCGGCGCGCTGGTGCCGGCGCTGGGCGCGCGCGCGGCGCTGCTGGCGGTCGCCAACATACTCAACTGGTCCTTCGCCGTATACGAGTGAGTATACAATGCGTTTGTTATCTCAGCATCATGTGTGTGCGTGCGTAGAGTGGTCGTCGGTGCGTCGTGCGTGCGCGGCGGTGCGTGCGCGCGGGCGCGGCGCGCTGGTGCCGGCGCTGGGCGCGCGCGCGGCGCTGCTGGCGGTCGCCAACATACTCAACTGGTCCTTCGCCGTATACGAGTGAGTATACAATGCGTTTGTTATCTCAGCATCATGTGTGTGCGTGCGTAGAGTGGTCGTCGGTGCGTCGTGCGTGCGCGGCGGTGCGTGCGCGCGGGCGCGGCGCGCTGGTGCCGGCGCTGGGCGCGCGCGCGGCGCTGCTGGCGGTCGCCAACATACTCAACTGGTCCTTCGCCGTATACGAGTGAGTATACAATGCGTTTGTTATCTCAGCATCATGTGTGTGCGTGCGTAGAGTGGTCGTCGGTGCGTCGTGCGTGCGCGGCGGTGCGTGCGCGCGGGCGCGGCGCGCTGGTGCCGGCGCTGGGCGCGCGCGCGGCGCTGCTGGCGGTCGCCAACATACTCAACTGGTCCTTCGCCGTATACGAGTGAGTATACAATGCGTTTGTTATCTCAGCATCATGTGTGTGCGTGCGTAGAGTGGTCGTCGGTGCGTCGTGCGTGCGCGGCGGTGCGTGCGCGCGGGCGCGGCGCGCTGGTGCCGGCGCTGGGCGCGCGCGCGGCGCTGCTGGCGGTCGCCAACATACTCAACTGGTCCTTCGCCGTATACGAGTGAGTATACAATGCGTTTGTTATCTCAGCATCATGTGTGTGCGTGCGTAGAGTGGTCGTCGGTGCGTCGTGCGTGCGCGGCGGTGCGTGCGCGCGGGCGCGGCGCGCTGGTGCCGGCGCTGGGCGCGCGCGCGGCGCTGCTGGCGGTCGCCAACATACTCAACTGGTCCTTCGCCGTATACGAGTGAGTATACAATGCGTTTGTTATCTCAGCATCATGTGTGTGCGTGCGTAGAGTGGTCGTCGGTGCGTCGTGCGTGCGCGGCGGTGCGTGCGCGCGGGCGCGGCGCGCTGGTGCCGGCGCTGGGCGCGCGCGCGGCGCTGCTGGCGGTCGCCAACATACTCAACTGGTCCTTCGCCGTATACGAGTGAGTATACAATGCGTTTGTTATCTCAGCATCATGTGTGTGCGTGCGTAGAGTGGTCGTCGGTGCGTCGTGCGTGCGCGGCGGTGCGTGCGCGCGGGCGCGGCGCGCTGGTGCCGGCGCTGGGCGCGCGCGCGGCGCTGCTGGCGGTCGCCAACATACTCAACTGGTCCTTCGCCGTATACGAGTGAGTATACAATGCGTTTGTTATCTCAGCATCATGTGTGTGCGTGCGTAGAGTGGTCGTCGGTGCGTCGTGCGTGCGCGGCGGTGCGTGCGCGCGGGCGCGGCGCGCTGGTGCCGGCGCTGGGCGCGCGCGCGGCGCTGCTGGCGGTCGCCAACATACTCAACTGGTCCTTCGCCGTATACGAGTGAGTATACAATGCGTTTGTTATCTCAGCATCATGTGTGTGCGTGCGTAGAGTGGTCGTCGGTGCGTCGTGCGTGCGCGGCGGTGCGTGCGCGCGGGCGCGGCGCGCTGGTGCCGGCGCTGGGCGCGCGCGCGGCGCTGCTGGCGGTCGCCAACATACTCAACTGGTCCTTCGCCGTATACGAGTGAGTATACAATGCGTTTGTTATCTCAGCATCATGTGTGTGCGTGCGTAGAGTGGTCGTCGGTGCGTCGTGCGTGCGCGGCGGTGCGTGCGCGCGGGCGCGGCGCGCTGGTGCCGGCGCTGGGCGCGCGCGCGGCGCTGCTGGCGGTCGCCAACATACTCAACTGGTCCTTCGCCGTATACGAGTGAGTATACAATGCGTTTGTTATCTCAGCATCATGTGTGTGCGTGCGTAGAGTGGTCGTCGGTGCGTCGTGCGTGCGCGGCGGTGCGTGCGCGCGGGCGCGGCGCGCTGGTGCCGGCGCTGGGCGCGCGCGCGGCGCTGCTGGCGGTCGCCAACATACTCAACTGGTCCTTCGCCGTATACGAGTGAGTATACAATGCGTTTGTTATCTCAGCATCATGTGTGTGCGTGCGTAGAGTGGTCGTCGGTGCGTCGTGCGTGCGCGGCGGTGCGTGCGCGCGGGCGCGGCGCGCTGGTGCCGGCGCTGGGCGCGCGCGCGGCGCTGCTGGCGGTCGCCAACATACTCAACTGGTCCTTCGCCGTATACGAGTGAGTATACAATGCGTTTGTTATCTCAGCATCATGTGTGTGCGTGCGTAGAGTGGTCGTCGGTGCGTCGTGCGTGCGCGGCGGTGCGTGCGCGCGGGCGCGGCGCGCTGGTGCCGGCGCTGGGCGCGCGCGCGGCGCTGCTGGCGGTCGCCAACATACTCAACTGGTCCTTCGCCGTATACGAGTGAGTATACAATGCGTTTGTTATCTCAGCATCATGTGTGTGCGTGCGTAGAGTGGTCGTCGGTGCGTCGTGCGTGCGCGGCGGTGCGTGCGCGCGGGCGCGGCGCGCTGGTGCCGGCGCTGGGCGCGCGCGCGGCGCTGCTGGCGGTCGCCAACATACTCAACTGGTCCTTCGCCGTATACGAGTGAGTATACAATGCGTTTGTTATCTCAGCATCATGTGTGTGCGTGCGTAGAGTGGTCGTCGGTGCGTCGTGCGTGCGCGGCGGTGCGTGCGCGCGGGCGCGGCGCGCTGGTGCCGGCGCTGGGCGCGCGCGCGGCGCTGCTGGCGGTCGCCAACATACTCAACTGGTCCTTCGCCGTATACGAGTGAGTATACAATGCGTTTGTTATCTCAGCATCATGTGTGTGCGTGCGTAGAGTGGTCGTCGGTGCGTCGTGCGTGCGCGGCGGTGCGTGCGCGCGGGCGCGGCGCGCTGGTGCCGGCGCTGGGCGCGCGCGCGGCGCTGCTGGCGGTCGCCAACATACTCAACTGGTCCTTCGCCGTATACGAGTGAGTATACAATGCGTTTGTTATCTCAGCATCATGTGTGTGCGTGCGTAGAGTGGTCGTCGGTGCGTCGTGCGTGCGCGGCGGTGCGTGCGCGCGGGCGCGGCGCGCTGGTGCCGGCGCTGGGCGCGCGCGCGGCGCTGCTGGCGGTCGCCAACATACTCAACTGGTCCTTCGCCGTATACGAGTGAGTATACAATGCGTTTGTTATCTCAGCATCATGTGTGTGCGTGCGTAGAGTGGTCGTCGGTGCGTCGTGCGTGCGCGGCGGTGCGTGCGCGCGGGCGCGGCGCGCTGGTGCCGGCGCTGGGCGCGCGCGCGGCGCTGCTGGCGGTCGCCAACATACTCAACTGGTCCTTCGCCGTATACGAGTGAGTATACAATGCGTTTGTTATCTCAGCATCATGTGTGTGCGTGCGTAGAGTGGTCGTCGGTGCGTCGTGCGTGCGCGGCGGTGCGTGCGCGCGGGCGCGGCGCGCTGGTGCCGGCGCTGGGCGCGCGCGCGGCGCTGCTGGCGGTCGCCAACATACTCAACTGGTCCTTCGCCGTATACGAGTGAGTATACAATGCGTTTGTTATCTCAGCATCATGTGTGTGCGTGCGTAGAGTGGTCGTCGGTGCGTCGTGCGTGCGCGGCGGTGCGTGCGCGCGGGCGCGGCGCGCTGGTGCCGGCGCTGGGCGCGCGCGCGGCGCTGCTGGCGGTCGCCAACATACTCAACTGGTCCTTCGCCGTATACGAGTGAGTATACAATGCGTTTGTTATCTCAGCATCATGTGTGTGCGTGCGTAGAGTGGTCGTCGGTGCGTCGTGCGTGCGCGGCGGTGCGTGCGCGCGGGCGCGGCGCGCTGGTGCCGGCGCTGGGCGCGCGCGCGGCGCTGCTGGCGGTCGCCAACATACTCAACTGGTCCTTCGCCGTATACGAGTGAGTATACAATGCGTTTGTTATCTCAGCATCATGTGTGTGCGTGCGTAGAGTGGTCGTCGGTGCGTCGTGCGTGCGCGGCGGTGCGTGCGCGCGGGCGCGGCGCGCTGGTGCCGGCGCTGGGCGCGCGCGCGGCGCTGCTGGCGGTCGCCAACATACTCAACTGGTCCTTCGCCGTATACGAGTGAGTATACAATGCGTTTGTTATCTCAGCATCATGTGTGTGCGTGCGTAGAGTGGTCGTCGGTGCGTCGTGCGTGCGCGGCGGTGCGTGCGCGCGGGCGCGGCGCGCTGGTGCCGGCGCTGGGCGCGCGCGCGGCGCTGCTGGCGGTCGCCAACATACTCAACTGGTCCTTCGCCGTATACGAGTGAGTATACAATGCGTTTGTTATCTCAGCATCATGTGTGTGCGTGCGTAGAGTGGTCGTCGGTGCGTCGTGCGTGCGCGGCGGTGCGTGCGCGCGGGCGCGGCGCGCTGGTGCCGGCGCTGGGCGCGCGCGCGGCGCTGCTGGCGGTCGCCAACATACTCAACTGGTCCTTCGCCGTATACGAGTGAGTATACAATGCGTTTGTTATCTCAGCATCATGTGTGTGCGTGCGTAGAGTGGTCGTCGGTGCGTCGTGCGTGCGCGGCGGTGCGTGCGCGCGGGCGCGGCGCGCTGGTGCCGGCGCTGGGCGCGCGCGCGGCGCTGCTGGCGGTCGCCAACATACTCAACTGGTCCTTCGCCGTATACGAGTGAGTATACAATGCGTTTGTTATCTCAGCATCATGTGTGTGCGTGCGTAGAGTGGTCGTCGGTGCGTCGTGCGTGCGCGGCGGTGCGTGCGCGCGGGCGCGGCGCGCTGGTGCCGGCGCTGGGCGCGCGCGCGGCGCTGCTGGCGGTCGCCAACATACTCAACTGGTCCTTCGCCGTATACGAGTGAGTATACAATGCGTTTGTTATCTCAGCATCATGTGTGTGCGTGCGTAGAGTGGTCGTCGGTGCGTCGTGCGTGCGCGGCGGTGCGTGCGCGCGGGCGCGGCGCGCTGGTGCCGGCGCTGGGCGCGCGCGCGGCGCTGCTGGCGGTCGCCAACATACTCAACTGGTCCTTCGCCGTATACGAGTGAGTATACAATGCGTTTGTTATCTCAGCATCATGTGTGTGCGTGCGTAGAGTGGTCGTCGGTGCGTCGTGCGTGCGCGGCGGTGCGTGCGCGCGGGCGCGGCGCGCTGGTGCCGGCGCTGGGCGCGCGCGCGGCGCTGCTGGCGGTCGCCAACATACTCAACTGGTCCTTCGCCGTATACGAGTGAGTATACAATGCGTTTGTTATCTCAGCATCATGTGTGTGCGTGCGTAGAGTGGTCGTCGGTGCGTCGTGCGTGCGCGGCGGTGCGTGCGCGCGGGCGCGGCGCGCTGGTGCCGGCGCTGGGCGCGCGCGCGGCGCTGCTGGCGGTCGCCAACATACTCAACTGGTCCTTCGCCGTATACGAGTGAGTATACAATGCGTTTGTTATCTCAGCATCATGTGTGTGCGTGCGTAGAGTGGTCGTCGGTGCGTCGTGCGTGCGCGGCGGTGCGTGCGCGCGGGCGCGGCGCGCTGGTGCCGGCGCTGGGCGCGCGCGCGGCGCTGCTGGCGGTCGCCAACATACTCAACTGGTCCTTCGCCGTATACGAGTGAGTATACAATGCGTTTGTTATCTCAGCATCATGTGTGTGCGTGCGTAGAGTGGTCGTCGGTGCGTCGTGCGTGCGCGGCGGTGCGTGCGCGCGGGCGCGGCGCGCTGGTGCCGGCGCTGGGCGCGCGCGCGGCGCTGCTGGCGGTCGCCAACATACTCAACTGGTCCTTCGCCGTATACGAGTGAGTATACAATGCGTTTGTTATCTCAGCATCATGTGTGTGCGTGCGTAGAGTGGTCGTCGGTGCGTCGTGCGTGCGCGGCGGTGCGTGCGCGCGGGCGCGGCGCGCTGGTGCCGGCGCTGGGCGCGCGCGCGGCGCTGCTGGCGGTCGCCAACATACTCAACTGGTCCTTCGCCGTATACGAGTGAGTATACAATGCGTTTGTTATCTCAGCATCATGTGTGTGCGTGCGTAGAGTGGTCGTCGGTGCGTCGTGCGTGCGCGGCGGTGCGTGCGCGCGGGCGCGGCGCGCTGGTGCCGGCGCTGGGCGCGCGCGCGGCGCTGCTGGCGGTCGCCAACATACTCAACTGGTCCTTCGCCGTATACGAGTGAGTATACAATGCGTTTGTTATCTCAGCATCATGTGTGTGCGTGCGTAGAGTGGTCGTCGGTGCGTCGTGCGTGCGCGGCGGTGCGTGCGCGCGGGCGCGGCGCGCTGGTGCCGGCGCTGGGCGCGCGCGCGGCGCTGCTGGCGGTCGCCAACATACTCAACTGGTCCTTCGCCGTATACGAGTGAGTATACAATGCGTTTGTTATCTCAGCATCATGTGTGTGCGTGCGTAGAGTGGTCGTCGGTGCGTCGTGCGTGCGCGGCGGTGCGTGCGCGCGGGCGCGGCGCGCTGGTGCCGGCGCTGGGCGCGCGCGCGGCGCTGCTGGCGGTCGCCAACATACTCAACTGGTCCTTCGCCGTATACGAGTGAGTATACAATGCGTTTGTTATCTCAGCATCATGTGTGTGCGTGCGTAGAGTGGTCGTCGGTGCGTCGTGCGTGCGCGGCGGTGCGTGCGCGCGGGCGCGGCGCGCTGGTGCCGGCGCTGGGCGCGCGCGCGGCGCTGCTGGCGGTCGCCAACATACTCAACTGGTCCTTCGCCGTATACGAGTGAGTATACAATGCGTTTGTTATCTCAGCATCATGTGTGTGCGTGCGTAGAGTGGTCGTCGGTGCGTCGTGCGTGCGCGGCGGTGCGTGCGCGCGGGCGCGGCGCGCTGGTGCCGGCGCTGGGCGCGCGCGCGGCGCTGCTGGCGGTCGCCAACATACTCAACTGGTCCTTCGCCGTATACGAGTGAGTATACAATGCGTTTGTTATCTCAGCATCATGTGTGTGCGTGCGTAGAGTGGTCGTCGGTGCGTCGTGCGTGCGCGGCGGTGCGTGCGCGCGGGCGCGGCGCGCTGGTGCCGGCGCTGGGCGCGCGCGCGGCGCTGCTGGCGGTCGCCAACATACTCAACTGGTCCTTCGCCGTATACGAGTGAGTATACAATGCGTTTGTTATCTCAGCATCATGTGTGTGCGTGCGTAGAGTGGTCGTCGGTGCGTCGTGCGTGCGCGGCGGTGCGTGCGCGCGGGCGCGGCGCGCTGGTGCCGGCGCTGGGCGCGCGCGCGGCGCTGCTGGCGGTCGCCAACATACTCAACTGGTCCTTCGCCGTATACGAGTGAGTATACAATACGTTTGTTATCTCACCATGCAATGCAATCAGCCCTGTAGGTATTATATACTGCCCACTGCTGAGCACGGGCCTCCTCTACTACTGAGAGGGGTTAGGCCTTAGTCCACCACGCTGGCCAGACTTCACATACCCTCTTATTGAGAAATCTCAGGTATGTAGGTTTCCTCACGATGTTCCCCTTCACCGTTAAAGTGTACAATAATTTGCACGTTTAGAACGAAAACGACACAATAATTTAAAACCTGAAAATTGAGTTCTCAATTTTAAATGACTAAAAACTTGTCCCATATATATTAAAAAACAATAAAAAAGGTACCGATATAACAGTTTTGTCCTTTTCCTGCTTGAATATGGCTATATTTGAACTATTGTTGTATTGAGAACTTCGTTTTAAGTAATTTTTGACGATAACCCAATTTTCTATTTTTTTGAATTGTGTCGTTTTCAACCTAAAGGTGCGAATTATTGATAAACAATACACACGTAACTTCGAAAAGTCAGAGGTGTGTGCCGTGGGTTTTGAACCTGCGAACTTTGCCTCAGCAGACCATTCCATTGTCAACTAGGCCATCGTCCACATTCACACTATCTCACCGTACTAAATGTTATTTAATACTTCGCCTCTGGATTTCAATGACGTGATATGTTGAAAAGGACATGTCCAAAAACGAACTTAAAATTCTAACCAAGAGATACTTTGCATATATTTGGATAGTACTCGCAAAAACTAAACCTTTGCAATAAAGCGTGTAATTTTAATACCTTCCCCTTTTGAGAATTGAATAATTTTATTTTGCTTAATAACACTTAAAGCGGACATTTTTAAAAAGTTACACAGTTATAAATGGAGGGGTCAAAAAATATTTTTGTTAGTGGTGATAAGATCCATATTTTTGCCGCTTTAATATCCATAAAGTTTGAGCCTGGTCAGATTTTGAGCCTCAGCACCCATATAAAAAGACATCTTTGTGAGCTCTCTCTTATTTTAATTTTACACCTTTAAAAAAAATTCTCATAATTTTTTTTTTTCGAAAAATAGAATCGTACACGATGGTTTCAATTATGAAAAAAATATGATGTTGAACCAAAGTGAGAGCTTATTTAAAGCTGTCATGATGATAGCAAATAAAAATCCGAATCACTTTTTATTACTGTTAAACGACGATACACCCACACAGCCCTTCGCATATGAGAGACCTAGACCAGGTTCTGGAACTAACCACCACCACTGTTTACAGCCCGTGCCTCTTATCTCGTACAGAACGCCTAATCCAGCGTGTCCAGAACGCATGCGCACGATTCTGTTTTAGTGTAAACCGTAGAAACCATATCACGCCATACTTAAATCAAAATAATGTACTAAAAATGGCTGCTCGTCGTAAACTACATTTTGCGAGCTTATTATTTGGTCTGATAAAGACACGCAAACCGGCATACCTGTACAATAAGTTAAGTTGGAGATATGACACTTATAGCTACTCTGCTCGTTCGACATCTTATCAGCTCTCGACGCCTCAACATAAAACTGCTGCCTTTAGGGGATGCTTCAAGTTCGCGGCCAGTCACTGCTGGAATGTTTTATTGCCTCCAAATATTAGATCCCTAAAAACAATAGAAACGTTCAAATTAAATTACAAAAAACATTTATTAATCGAAAAAAAAAAAAAATGAAGACAAGTTTTACAAGTAAATTTAAACAGGACTTACACATGTTATACGACCTATGGGTAAGGCTAATTTAAATCTTCCAAGCAGCTGGCAGCGAATATTTACTAGGTATTCCATGTCATGACATTATCTATATCCTGCGTTGCGTAGTTTTCCACTTACATATTTGTTTACGTTTATTTTCTTTAAGTTTCACGATGCCGCATAATTTAATGTTATATATAAGTGGATAGTAATTACTTATTACTGCCAATGTTATTATGCCCGCGACACACAGCTCTGATTTGGGCCGCTGCACTGAATACTGAACAGCGTGCGCCTGCGACGGCTTGCGCGACGCAACTGACTGAGTACCTAAAGTACTATATACTAATTATCTACACAGTTGTGTACGCGTGGTCGACAGGTCCGTTTTTCTATTTTGTTTTATTTATTTTGTTATTTATTTTTTATTATCAGTTATCCGGTTTGACGCCCGTACGTCACTTAAGGTGACCACTGAAAATCAGCGTTGTGTTGTGGTTTGCACCACATCACAACATTATGCTGAGTGGTCACCTACCCGTCACAGCCACGACTAGCCACTGTTATTATTAATTGTTATTTTTATTTCAACTGTATGTTTGCGTCGCGACTGTGACTAATAAATGGTTTTTCTTTCTTTCTTTCTTTCTTTCTTAATTGGCATTCCCGCCAGGATAATCGAGCATAACAAGGACTTCGCCCGTCAACTCCTGGCGATCCTGATGGGCAACGCGATCCTGTACACCATGTTCTACGTGATCATGAAGCTGGTGAACCGCGAGAGGATATTGGTCCACACGTGGGCGTACGCGATCACCGCGCACGTGGCCTGGTTCACGGCGCTCAAGTTCTTTCTCGACTCGAAGACCAAGTGGTCGGTAAGTAGGATACAACAGTTTAAATAGTAACAGTAGTTAGTTTTAGCATTAAACGGCAACCATGCAGATTGTTCCATATACCAATTTAAATAAGGAGGCGTTGCTGGCCTAAATTCATTATAATAATACCAGCCCTGTATTATATACTGTCCCACTGCTGGGCACGGGCCTCTACTACTACTGAGAGGGTTTAGGCCTTAGGGTTGTTAGACTTGACATACCTTCGAAATTCTTATAAAGAAATTCTCAGGTATGCAGGTTTCCTCACTATGTTTTTCTTCATCGCTAAAGCGAGCGATAATTCACAAAGAATACACACATAACTTTAGAAAAGTTATAGGTACGTGCCCTTGGGTTTTGAACCTGCGGACATTCGTCTCGGCCGCGGCAGTCCGTTCCACTCCCAACTAGGCTATCGCCGCTTAACTAGATTCATTAGACGGAGCAATTTTCTTGCAGCAAGTTTCTTGAGGCAAGTTTCATCTGTCAAAGGTGTAAAATCCGCCATAGTGGCCTACGTTAGCGTGTCGTGTTCCGGGGTCAGCCTGTGTATGTCAGGTTTTGGGCCGGCATATATGTGTTGACTGGCAAGGGATCATCATCTTGATCTCTTGTATACATGTTTTTGGTTGACGTTGCTCTAGGGTTTAGACTCTAGACGAAAATCAGCGCCAAGCATTGCTGTTTGGCATATTATGCTGATCTAGATCCTATTGACACGGTTGCGGTGGGACGTATACCATCCACACTGAGTTTTGAGTACTTAGAAAATTGTATTACGTTACTCACCACTGTTATTCTAAGTTACATACATACACTCACGCCTGTTATCCCCGAAGGGGTAGGCAGAGGCGTAACTAGTGCACCCACTTTTCGCCGTTATTCCGTCCCATGATGTGATAGGGGGCGAGCCTATCGCCATATCGGGCACAAATTCCAGACTCCGCGCTGATACTGAATAGAAAAACTCAATATCACTTTGCCCGACCCGGGAATCGAACTCGAGACCTCAGCATTGTAGTCTTACCTTACATTACCTTAATATAACTGCGCCACCGAGGCAATCTATTATCGTGTTATTATTCTAAGTTCACCACCAAATTAGTGGTCAATATTTATTTTTTCTTTCTTTCATCTCTCGTCAGTCAACCCTCTATCTATACCCCTCTTTGCTTACTATCAGGGACAATAGGGACTTTTCTGTGTGCGTATAATGACATATGTTCCCAGGAAACCCCAGCCCAGTCCCGGCGTCACAACGCCCCCTGCTCGAGTCTCCGTTTCTACGACTCTCACGACATATGGCACGGGGCCTCCGCCGCGGCGCTGTACCTCTCATTCAACATGCTCCTCACCATAGACGATGCGTTGTTGAACACGCCCAGAGAGTGTATACCTACGTTCTAGAAGGTTCTAGCGATTTTGGAATACACATGCTACTTATTGACATATCTTAGGACTTAGACCATAATATAAAGGACGCGGCTTGTGTAGTCTTTCCCTCTGCCAAAGGTATAAGATCAAACGATCATACACGTTTATCCTACTAATATTGTAAACGCGAAAGTTTGTAAGTATGTATGGATGTCTGTTTGTACGGATGTTTGTTACTTTTTCACGCAAAAACTACCGAAACTATCTGTGTCCTAAATTTCATCGAAATCCGTTCAATAGTTCGTATTGCGATTTTATTGTATTAGTGACATTGAAATTTACAAATTTTTTAGTTCCCTTTAATAGGCACATGGCGCGTCCTTTCTAAATGGTCTATGAGACATCAAAGAGGGAAGAAGCAGTCGCTTTGCCCTTTCAGACTAGAAAATATTATAGAGGGATTTTCCAATACTTATTTATTCGTAATGTATTTTTGTAGCATGTGTATCCCACATACCTATATATATTTTTTTACTTATACTAGAATAAGACACATAAACAAAATGACACTTTAAAATCGATATAATTCTTAATACCAAAAAAATGAGCATCAACTTTACATTAAAAAGTCAACATTTTCCATTATGCAGTAAAATAAGTGGGCCATTACAGTGGAATTACTTTGTTTAAAGGTCGAGGCTTCAATCCAAATATTTTGTGATCCAATTCATCAATCCATAAACAAGCAATCATACTAATGTTACTGATTGGACTGATGCCATATAGTTCACTAATATTTGCAGTAAAATCCTTTTAAAATTTAACGATTTTGATATATTATATCGTAGTATGAGACATGTAGAATATTTTTCACGATTTTTTTAAGCTTGAGTGATTTTTTTCAACAAATATCTGACAAAACGAAATAGTTAATAGCATTATGATCCACTGGAAAATTGCAGTGCAAAAGTGGTAAGTTATGATCAAGCTACAGTACTGGGTGGGCAGTGAACATATCAATTACATTAGTTCGTTATCGGACCTCCAAAGCTGTCAGTCGCTATTTTATGAATTTTCTCGGAATCTGCACTACTTAAATACTCACTAATATTAAGATATGCTCAGCCAAATCAATTGATATTGCCTTTGTAATAAGTGACGATCGCGCGATATCGCGTGATCTATTATGGATTAAATTATACTTAGGTGCTATATGAAAATTAAAAATAGCGTATTATAAATAACATTAGACTAATCGCGCGATGTTGCGTTTTTAAGTATGTATAATGTATATACCTATATATGTGATTATGTAAGAACGAAAGTAATATGGAGCGATATCGCGTGCTTTGATAGAAAGTAGTTACTAAAATACCATTAATTAAAACCTACGCTTAGTCATTACAGGACGTGACGTATCTGCATAGTATTTTCTGTCTACAAAATTATTTTAAATCTTATTTTAATAAACTTAGCGTTTGATTTTGCTGTTTTACCCTTTAACCATTTGATGTTTTATTGGTACGTGAGATGCCACAACCGTATTTTCTAAATACCTTCGTAAACGAAGGCGGGAACGCGCTGTATGCAGGCCTCTTTTGACAGGTCCATCTGGAAATCTTTGGGGGAGGCCTATGTTCAGCAGTGGACGTCATGTGGCTGATGATGATGATGATGATGATGATGATGATTGGTAAACGAGGAAACGCCAAATATTTTATGAAAGGTATGAAATATGAATACACAATATATTGTTGCTTTGTGGCTGACCTCAAAGTAAGGACTAGAAATCATAAGTAATATTGTGTAAAACTTGCTCGTTCTAGTGGTATAGTAAAGCATCTCAACTTAATGGCGTCCTCGGAGAAACACAACCTTCCTAGTTATTGGCAATTATTAGCTACATAGTTCATTCCCATGTCAAGATAAAGTAATGAATTACGAACGTTTAGCTATTATTATAAGGTTTAAAATAGTTTTACATGAAGAATTTGCCCATGTTCTGTACTGAGCGTCGCAATTTTGTTATATTTTATGTGGTCATTAAAGCTTTTGTGATTATTGAAAAGGGTGCTTCGAAACAACTCAAACGTAGATCTTTTATTATCAGTATTTTTTTTAAATTATAGGCTAAGGAAACCCAGATTGACTACTGTTATCAGCATTTTAACTATTGCGTGATTAGGTGGTCTTTGTTAAAGTGCTGTCAATGACTATATAAATAAGATTTGAATTTGCTTATACAGAGTTGTTTAATATATCTATTGATGGGATACAGACGTAAAGGTTTTGCTATTCTTCCTAAGTTTGTTAATTATTATAGAATTTTAGGGTCGAAATTAGATTTGTATTATTGTTTAATACAGCGGCCACACACCAATGATTTATCTGTGTTAAACTTTGAGTGTTGCTATATACTCAAAGGTGTTAGATAAATAAAATTTTACTTTCTTAGAACACGCTGTATTTTAGTTCTATTTTAATTGAATGAATAATGTACTTAGGTGAGTTGGGGTGATATGGTTATAATTATAAATAAGCTATTTAAATAAATTGTGTAACATTTATTATTTACGATAGGGTCCTACAAAAGTAAAAATAATATGCCGATTTTGGACTACATTCTGTATGAAGCTAATAGCTCCTCCATAAGAAAGCATATTTGGCAAAATTTCAATACTTAAATATTGTGATCTTTTAAATTAGAGAAAATAAAATTAACTCGTTAACCCCGCGACGGACGCCGGCGTCCGAGTACCTATATAGGGTTTCCCCATACATCTGTATATATAAGCGGGGCTTACGGGTTAAACTATATTAGATACACAATATTTATGTTGGTTTCGTGGATAAATAAATGCTGATACAAGTCGTGTGACTCCAATTTACCCTTGGTTGAAATGTTTTTCACTACATCTTTAAGCCGACAGTGAATGTGATGTTTCACATCTATCAGATGTATCTCGCGCGATCAGAATTTATAAAAATCCATAAAATCTTGTTGTATTTATGTAATTTGTATTTCAAGCATCAGCGTGGGTTTGCCGACGCTACCGTGCGGTGTCAGTTCCAAAAAGTCGCATGCCATTCTGATCGCCTGCGAGTTATGACTGATGTTGAAATAGACAAATATTATAAGGTATTCGCATATCTCAAACACTCACCGCATAGCTCATAGACAAGAGTTAGGCTATTTCTATCTAAGTAATTTTTAAAAACGAATAACTTCTTTCGAAGTTATACTTGTTTTGGCGCGTTATGAAAAAAATATGAGAGTGAAATTTTAATGGGACTGCCTCGGTGGCGTAGTTGCATTACAGTACGACTGCAAAGCTGAGGTCTCGGGTTCGATCCCCGGGTCGGGCAAAGTGGTTATTGAGTTTTTCTATTCAGGATCAGCTCGGAGTCTGGAATTTGTGCCCGATATGGCGATAGGCTCGCCCCCTATCACATCATGGGACGGAATAATGGCGAAAAGTGGGTGCACTAGTTGCGCCTCTGCCTACCCCTTCGGGGATAACAGGCGTGAGTGTATATGTATGTATATATGAAATTTTAAGATGCGCGCGCATCATGTAACACAATTAGATTAACATTAATACAAACGCCACAAGTTGTGCGCGGGCATCACTGTAATTCAGTTTCAATAACAATAAACCGACTTCAATAAAAGAGGTACTAATATGAAATATCCTCACTTAATTCTATCAGGAACTTTACCATAGAGGATAGTGTAGGGCTTCTAGTGTGGCGGTCTACTGTACTGTGCACCTGCCACCACCACACCCCCACACCCCCTTGACCGTCCAAACCAAATTTGACCCTCAACCCAAATTGACCGCCTTGACCGCCAAACCTATTTTGACTACCTTTGACCCCCCTACTCAATTGACCCCCTTGACCCCCAAACATATTACTTCCCCCCTTGACCCCCCAACCCGAATTGATCCTCTTGACCCCCAAACATATTTCTTCTCCCTTTGACCCCCCAACCCGAATTGACCCCCATAAAACTCCAAACACATATTGACGCCCCTTTGTCCCGCAACCCAATATGACTTCCCCTTGACCACCCAACCCGCGTTGACCCCTAAACACATTTTGACCTCCCTTGATCCACCAACCCAATTTGCCTCCCTTGACCACCAAACCCATTTGACCTCCGTCGACCCCCTAACCCAAATCGACCCCCTTGACAACCCAAACACATTTTGACCCCCTTGACTCCCTTGACCTCCCAACCCAAATTGACCTCCACACCCATTTTCGACCCTTGACCCCCCCTAGTTTAACATAATACTAAATATTATTAAATTATTTAATGATGCCAAAGATGTATAACTTCTCACGCGCGTACATAAGTACACGCACCCTTTTTTTATTAACTTCATGCCCATTTTCACCACATTCCCCTTGTAATCGGCGCGGTGGGTGAAAACGGACATTAATTATCTAACGGCCTTATTCATAAATAGTTAATAAACCTATTTAAGTTATCGAATGTTTTGTCTTCTTCGAACGATTTTTGAATTGAGTTTGATGGCAGAAGACAAAACATTCTATAACTAAAATAGGTTTATAAATTGTTTATTAATGAGGTAGTAAGTCTTTATTCACATTTTATTTCGGCGTGTAAAATATTTGTCTATATCTATGTGTCGTTTGATAACAGTGTATGTAACATATTGGAGCCAAGTTTGATCCAGCATAATACATAGACTGCTTTGGGTGTATAAAAATGTATAAAACCTAAAGTGGTCAATTTATGTTTTTTTATCTTTTATATACCCATGGTACAAATTCTGTTATTGTTTTGAAAATGAATACTCCCATAAGAAGAAGCAGTCACACTGCACCAAGTTGTGTACAATTTGGTTTGAGCTCGAGTATGCAGTTTACCACTGTTGTAATATACTCGGTCAAATATCTGCGTATTGAATGTTTCGATTAATTAGAATGATTTTTTAGTTATTTATATACTTATTGTTACCAAAATTGTATATAAAATAGAGAGAGATGATAGTGTTTGGCCACTATTGATTATAAAGATAAATTAATGTTGCCAGTAACTGAATGATAAGTGTTGCGAGCCTTTAAAAAGACAGTTTGATTTATGGAATAATTGAAAGTGTAATAAATTAATATACTTCAACTGTTTTTTTTTTCTAAAATATATTTTAAGCCTTCAAGGTTTGGGTAATAGTGTGCAGTGTACTCAATTCTTTTAAGGACATTTTTGTGTGAGAAGGCCATCGAATGGGTCATATTATTAGTCATTTTAAAGCCTCATTTAGACGAGTCAATTGTTGCTAGAAATTATCGTATGTACGCAAATATTGAACCTCGTCTGAACATGCGCAATAGCCAGGCATTTCTCGCCCGCGTTGACGTAGAACATACGAGTCCTGACAGATATTTAGAAAACAATATTGCTTGCAATCACTGCATGCTATAATTGAAAGCAATGATTTCCCTGTTTAAAAGACTCTCATGTTTGAAACGTCACAATTTGGCTTTAGGAAGTTATAGTCTGCCTTAGTAGTGTTGACAGGTTGTTGTAGGTACTAAAATTTTGATGGCAATGTGGCAATTAAGTATCTAGGTTAACGGTAACGCATTACTAGTCGGAGGTCAAGTAAATTTCTTAGGTCCTTTGCACAAATATGGATACGAAAAACATTAGCAGAGCTATTATGATGTAGGATTTCTGCGAAACAATATTACTACACTGGTCGTCGAGGCTTTTACAACCAGTAGACTCAGCATGCTGTAGCCAAGAAGCTTATAGTTAAAAGTGGAGGCAATACTCTGAATACCCAAGTAAAGACGACTGTGGTTGTACACTGTCTGCCTGAATACACACATAAGCTAAACAACATATATAACTATTTCGTTCTTATGAGTGTATTTAGAAAGAGAGCTTTCGATCGCAGTCGTCTTCACTTAGATATTTAGATTGTTGCCTTCACTTTTATCTATGAGCTTCTTGGCTGTAGCTAACACAGTTTTACAACATAAAAGTAGGTAAACCTCACCTAATACTAACATACAATAACTTTCTTGTGGGTATCAACTACGAGAGACGTTATAACACTGCACCCACATACGAAACTATTGCGATTCACCGTTTCATTGTCAGTACATGTTGCCTCAAAGTGAACTCATCATCCTCCTGCCACTTACGCATCCAAAAAAGAAAAGGAAAGAAAAACAAGTCTTGTAGATAAGGCGTGTCATTGACCTACAGTGATAACTACATGTACCTACTATTGTCATGACCCTAATAGCACGGAATAATTCGGAAGCACGATTTAATATATTTGCTCTTGAACATACTAAACTTTTAATATCCTACTTTTACTAGTACCTAAGTAATTTTCTATTTTTATAGCAGTGGCAATGGAAAAGGCGCGTCACGTGACGGCGTTAAAATATGATCAACCAACGCGGGTTCCAGATTTAAGACGAGCGATTTAATTTCGTTAAGACGAAACATTGAACAGCATGAGTAAACTATTCATAGTAAATAGGTTTGATTCAGGGGCGGTATGGTTATTTTTACTCACAAAGTGTATTTATCAATTCATTGTTGTATGAATTTATGTCCTTTAAGAAAATGGTTTGGAATTTATTCTCCTATGGGACGACTTAACACTGCCATACATTACATAGGTGTGACGGGAATTAACTCTTAACCTTAGGTATATTAATAACACGTTTCCGTACAGTTTAGGTATAAATATGTGCGTTTATGCGTACCTATAATATCTCTACTACTAGTACTACTCTACTCTACCAGTAGTATTAGTGTGCAACGCACCCGGTGCAGTAACCCTTAGTTAATATTTGTCCGGGACGCCCGTCCTGGGCTACACCGCGGCGCCCCAATAACAAAGCCTTAGTTCTATAGTGATAGTACCTAATGGATACCTACTATATTTTTTTTTCATTAAGAACCTAATGTGTTCAGTTTGAATAGCTAATTAGGATAGCCTATTTATTGAAGCGCGACATGCCAAGTTGTAATAAAATTATAAGTACTTATTATACTTTTTTAAATCACCGATATGAATTATTCTTGAAGCCTATATTTAATAGGATTTTTGAATCTAATTATGCTTTCACCGGTTAAATTTACAAGTATTTTATAAACATACATACGCATAACTTAATAGTAAATAACCCTATAACATCCGCTTTCAATACTATTCAGAAAAATTTTATGGGCGAGATGACCACAATGTTTATAACAGGGTAAAATCGCAAAGCCTAGCCTTTGTCCCCATTACGTCTATGTGTATGTATGTTTTGACCTAGGAGGTGGCTGGCAGGGCCAGTCGATGCCCTAGTGCCCTAAATCGGCGGCGGGTCGTATACCGCGCATGTGCACTTCGTATCTTCAATGAGTGCGCTCCGTAACAATAGTCTCACGTGTAAAACGACTAGAAAACACCTGTTTATTCGGGTAAAACCATTGCATAAAGATATTCTGTTATAAATGTTCTGTAATTTTATTTACTCCTTGGGCTATTTTAACGGATTGCAACGAGGCCTAAGGATAATAAAGAATTATAACAGACTTCCTAACGCTATCAGCAATAGACTTTCAGGCATTAAACTACTTAAATAAATTATCATCGCCTTATCAGTATTTTTATATATTGTTGGTGATTTCATAATAAATGTATTGCGAAATTAAAATCAATCGTGGGGAAAATAATCTTTGTTCTGGCAGTACTCCCCGCTTTTGTTGTCGCCAAAAGAAAAATGGCCGATTCATCTACTGTCAAAACTCGTAGGGCGAGATATTATATTGAAAACGTGTTAAAATACGACAAAAACGCTACGAAAGTGCTTGTGCAGTGCTGGTGACGTGTTCTGGTGTTTGTAAAATAGTGACATTTGGTTAATGTAGCATTTTCTTCATGGTGAACAACGATTTCTTGAAAGTCTAGCAAGGATAAATCAATGCACAGTAAGTACATTTCACACAAATTCTTTTGATTTACAATGTCTTAGAAGCATCTACAACACTTTGAAAAAAATAATTAAGCAGTTACAAAGATAAACACCTAAAATTTCATCCTCGGAATACCACGGTGGATCTGTCATCGCACATATTTTGAAGGTTTCAGTAATCACAAAATAACGTTGAAAATTGTCCAAACACATCATCACAGCCTTGATAGTGCTTTTATTACGAGGTCAAAGTATACGTACGCGATAATAATAAAGTTAAAGTAGTAAAGCGTCAATTTTTGTGCCCTATAGTGTATGTGTCAGAATTCCATAAATAACTGCGTACGTTTATCATTTAGATATCGTGCTTTAAAGCTGTACGCAATAGTTTTTTTGTCAGCTACTTAATGTAATTCGTGATCAGTCGTATAAAGGTCCTTTTTAACGTTAACATAGAATTTTTGGGATTTGAGGGGTTAAAATACAAACTGCATGGTTGGGTATAGTTCGCACATTGATATTTCACCATATATCATTGCCTTCAGTTTCATGGCAGTTGGTAAAAAAGGCTTAACTATTATATGAAAGACATACATAATTGCATTAAAAAAAGCAAAGTTATGGTTTGTCCTGATGCATGATACAAATCAAATCATATTCAAATGGGTTGTTAAGAGTGCTTTTAGACATTTTGAATAGGGTGGTTGACTATTTTTTTAAATACATTTATCATGAATGTATGTTTCTAAAATCAAGAGGAAAAGTATTTTTTAAAATACAAGCTTTAATAAACGAGTTATAAAGCTTTAAAGTTTGGTGGAAGGGGACTTCACCGAGAGTCGCCAGCCATAATGCTGCCTGCGTGTGAAACAAATGAAGCGATATCCCCACTAAGTCCCCACTTTTGCTCACAACAATATTTCAAATATGAATATCTGCTTTAGTTGTCAACCAATTTTCATTCTGATTTCACAGAATAATTTAGTTTTCGTATTATATTCTGTTACATATAAAATAATGTACAAAATCAAACATAGGAAACTACCCTATTATTTGCTAAGGTGACACTACTAAAGCCCATTGACTTAAGAACAAGCACCAATCAACTCTGTTGTAGGTCTGTTATTTGTTTACTGAATGTTATAAATTACATCTGTTTTAAAATATTTTTGCATTTGCCTGTATCCCATTTGCAATGTGTGGTTGATGTAATACTTTTTGAATCATGTAGAAAGGATGTGAATCAACTCTACAGTCTTATGCTTAAAGTTAACTGTGTTAGGTGATCCAATCCTGGGCAAATTGTGATAGAAAAATCCGGTTTACTAGTAAATTATATCAGTATAAATTCAATGTTGAATAACATTTGAATACAAGAGATCGGAGTTCATTTTTGATTATCATTCCCAAGTTATAACATTAGAAACTGTTATGACACTGAAAATGTTCTCAATCTTTGTGATGCTGTTTAAATGCAAGCATCATACTTGCCACCAGGAGAGCAAATGAAGTGTTTTGTGTATGTTTGAACATTATACACCTTATTTAGTTATAAATAAGTATGAGGATATAATAAATTCTATTTGTATGATGTATGATTATAAATAGTTAAATGATGTATGTTTACCTTCAGCATTTTCCGCTTTAACTGTTAATTATAAATTATTATTGTATTTGGGAGTGTCATTTTTTTAATTGAAACTGTATGTGCTCAGGAAATTGTTATCACTAGACTAACAAATAACATATAGCCTCAATCTAAAATAATGAAAATGGCTCTAGAACTATGAAATTTGCATACAAGTTCTTTGTACTGTAGAGGAGTGATTTTTCAAAATAAGTGTAGGTAACAAAATAGTTTATATGAAATATTATTATAAATTATTATAAATTATCTCGCCCCCTATCACATCATGGGACGGAATAATGGCGAAAAGTGGGTGTACTAGTTGCGCCTCTGCCTACCCCTTCGGGGATAAAAGGCGTGAGTGTATGTATGTATTATTAATTATGATGGTTTCTGACTCATCTGTCTTTTTTTAATCCCTAACAAAAAAAGAGGGGTGTATGTCTCTTCTGTGGCATCTTATCTCTCAAATGAATAGACCTTTTTTTTTGTTTGATGTTTTTTTGTCTTAATAAATTAGTTTATCAAAAATACAGGGTCATTTTGCCATCGGGTTAATAAATGAAATCACATACTTATCTCTTTGAAAATAATGTTATCCCTTAAGTTATTTTAACCATAGATGTAAAATAAAAAAAAAATTAAGTTTTGAACATAATAAACACTTCACACACCATATTTGCACTAAACTACAAAATGATAATAAAATTGAAATACTAAAACCAGGATTTTTGGCGAAAGTATTCATTATTTGTTAAGACAACGTTCACATATTTCCGCACGGGCCGCGCTGGCCGCGGGGGCGGTGCGGCGTGGAGGGCGCCGGAGAGGGGTCGGCGTGCAGGGCGCCGGAGAGGGGACGGCGCTGGCGGCAAGAGGAACGACACTTGCCTTTGGAATTTCATCGTCCTCGGTTCATTATTGTCATTTTTATAATTATTGCTGATGAGAATATACCAGCGTCTACAGTAATACAGTCCACTTATTTTAATACCCGAAGGATCCTAACATTATTCATTGATGATTTTTGCTACAATGTTAACAGAGGTATAGACAAATAAGTGGTTTCATTTAGTAACATAATGTAAAAATATGGAATGAATGTATTAAAAAAAGACAAACAAAAAAACACAGTCCAGGCAGATAAAATAGTGATAATATTAAATTTCATGTAAACTATTTTGCTATCTATATACACTTATTTTGAGAAATACTCAGAAGTTGCAGTGTGCTGTGAAAAAAATATTTTCATTAAACAATCAATATCAATCTAGTTAGTAAAAATGAATTAATCAGTCTTAAATTGTGATTTTTATTCTTTATTATGCTTGGAAAAACCTTGAATATATTCCAACCTTCATACTATTATATTTAATAAATTACAAGGTTTCTTTACTTTATCGTTTATGATTGCTTTATAGATTAAGAAAATAAATATGTATGAAAATTTGCTATAATTATTTCATATTGCCAACACAGTGGATCGAGATTTGACAAAATAAAGTTCACATAGAGAAGGTGAAGTGGACGATAAGTCTAGTTGTAAATGGAACGGTCTGCTGAGACAATGTCCGAAGGTTCAAAACCCAAGGCACACATCTATGACTTTTCGAAGTTGTGTGTATTGTTTATCAATTATCGTTTGCTTCAACAGTGAAGGAAACATTGTGAGGAAACCTACATACCTGAGATTTGTCCATAAAAATATCGAGGGTATGTTGAGTCTGCCAACCCACACTAGGTCAGCATGGTGGACTAAGGCCTAACCCTTCTCAGGAGTAGAGCAGGCCCATGTTCAGCAGTGAGCAGTATATAATACAGGGCTGATTGCATTTCATTGCATTGCAGAAAAAATAATTTAACGGTCGATTTCTACCACTATAGTAGTATAGTAGTTAATATTGTTATAATTATTTAAATGCTAAACAAGAGGCTTTGGGAATTTTTATGAGTAATGTTTTATCTTTTCTTATCATCCCCTTGATTATTAAACGGTTTATGACTCGACAGAATTATTATTTACTTGACTGCCTCGGTGGCGTAGTTGTATTACAGTACGACTGCAAAGCTGAGGTTTCGGGTTCGATCCCCGGGTCGGGCAAAAAGTGATATCGAGTTTTTCTATTCAGTATCAACCCGGAGTCTGGAATTTGTGTCCGATATGGCGATAGGCTCGTCCCCTATCACATCATGGGACGGAATGACGGCGAAAAGTGGGCGCACTAGTTGCGCCTCTGCCTACCCCTTCGGGGATAACAGGCGTGAGTGTATATGTATGTATGTATGTAGAATTATTATTATTATACTGGTTAGTTAATTTTTATTGATTTGCGCATAAGGCAAACATGTTTTGAAGATGATGATAAGATACTCCCACAAAGGATTAGAGAGAGACTGAACTAGTGCATTCACTTTGCGTCATCTGTATTCCAGCCTATGATGTGGTAGAGGGCGAGCTTATCGCCATATCGATATTGGGGATAAATTCTAGACTGCTGGGCTGATGATTAGCTGAAAAACCCAATAAAAGATAAAAGCATTTATTAGTCATGAAGATATAAAAAGCATTACGACAAGTCATGATTAGGTAGGAGTTTAAAATAATAATTTAATAGCACTTTACCCAACCTGGGATTCGGACGCAAGACCTCAGAACTGAATTCGTACCCCTGAGACAATACAACTATGCCACTGAGGCAGTAGATCAGCAAAGTATATCAATTCATTTAATTCTTTTTTTTTACGTACATACAAAATTTTTATTTATGTGTTATTGATTGTTAAATTTGTTGACGGCCTCGGTGGCGTTGTTGTATTATGGTATGACTGCAATGCTGAGGTCTTGGATTTGATTCCCGGGTCAGGCAAAGTGATTATGTGTTTTAAATTCTGTATCAGCCCAGAGTCTGGAATTTGCGCCCGATACGGCGATAGGCTCGCCTCCCATCACATCATAGGACGGAATGCGCATAGCGAAAAGTGGGTGCATTAGTTGCGCCTTTGCCTACCCCTTCGGGGATAAAAGGCGTGATTGTGTGTGTGTGTGTGTGTGTGTGTGTGTGTGTGTGTATGCGTGCGTGTGCGTGTGCGTCGACTGTCAAGACTTCCTCTATGATTGCCTGACGCGACCAAGTGTGGAAAAAGGACCAACTTAACAGAACAAAAAATTCTTGCCCTCAAATATGAAGTCAGCTCTCTAAGATGGTAATGGTCTTGTATATATTTTTCGTAAAATTAAATAATTTTTAACTAAAGCATTATGGACACAAAAGTCTTAACGACAATAAAACCTAGTTTATACAAGAAGACTTATATACTAGAAATTGTTGCTGGTTGTTTTTTCACACTTTAGACAATATCCTCACAGCAAATTGAATACTTTGCGATAGTAAGTACAGTGTAGTAAAAATAATATAATTTATTTGGTCTTCACAGTGGATTATCTTAAAGTGACTGTTTTGTAATCCAAATATAACGCCCAACAATGAGGAACACTGTATCAATCACCACTGATGCGATGCGAACTTTTCAACACATTAATCTATAGATTAGAAAGTATTTTCACTCGGGAATCGAAACCGTGCCCTTCGCTTTACAGTCGGCCAGTCATCTGTTGCACCACAATCTCAGACAACAGTTTCCTTCAAAGGGTTTCTCACTTCTGACTCATCAAGTAATTTTAAGAGGTGTAATAACTTGACATGATTTTGCATTGATACTACCCTCTGAGTAATATAATATAGTGTCACTGACACATACCAGTCATTTGTTGTGTGTCACTTGTGTAAAACACTTGTGTTTATTTAAAAATGTAAAGTGGTTCTTCATTGTGTTGCGTAAATAAATGAAAAATAATGGAGAGATTTGTTATAAGTTGCTATGATTTCTTTTATGTGTTGTGAAGGATTAAGTATTGCTGGATGAGGTCTTATTTTGTGAAAACTAATGACGTGCAGTGTTTGTATAAACTGGTGAATATGAAGGAGTCTGATATAATTATGGAAGTGTTTCTTTCATCTATACAATTGTGAGTAAGATAATTATTTTGAGGTTAATTAATATATCTTGTAAATAACAGTATGCAAAATAATTATATTATTCAGTAATTTTTTAGGGTAACATAATAAAAGCAAACTGCAAGTAATCTATACTAATATTATAAAGCTGGAGAGTTTGTTTGTTTGTTTGTTTTTTTGTTTGAACGCGCTAATCTCAGGAACTACTGGTGCGAATTGAAAAATTCTTTTTGTGTTGAATAGACCATTTATCGAGGAAGGCTATAGGCTATATAACAACACGATGCAACTATTAGGAGCGAAGAAATAATGGAAAATGTGAAAAATGCGGGGAAAATTATTCATCCTTGAGGGCTTCCATTGCGTGCGCTGCGAAAACGGTTCAAGATACCAAAAATATATGTATGAAAGAATTATTCCTCTTGAAAAGATCTAAAAAAAAGTCCGCGACAGTATATGTCTATCTTTTAAAGTAAACTCTCTAGAACCGTTTTTATTGTAATCAAATTTGGTCGAAATTAATGCATTATTTGTTAAGAGTTGTATCAACGTCATAATATTAATCTTTATACAAATAAATGTGTTGGATAGAGTGATTCAACGGGAAGGTTTTTATGTATGTACTTTTAGCCCGGAAAAACTTATTAACGCGGGCGAAGCCGTGGGCAAAAGCTAGTGTATAATAAATAAATAGTGCATTAATAAAATTGTACCTCCGCTATCCAGAACATTTCGGTGATAAAGACGCAAGCTTTTGTTTACATGTTTAAAGTTGTTTGTTTACACTTTACGAACATACAATTTTAATCAACTTATAATAACATTATTTGATAATCTCTGTTCTATGACAAAAATTAAACTTCCCATAATTACTAGTGTTCGACCGAAGTTTCGGTTTCGGCACTAAATCAGAGTTACGACGGTATATATTCGGTTTCGGAAGATAAAGAAACTACAACCGAAACTACACTCGTGCACCTTCGCGCAGCAGTTGGACATGATCGGCGCGTCGTAGACCGTAGTGGAATAGAGAGTTTATGACTGCGCTGGTGGTACAAGCAACCATCAGTTTTTTTTTAACACGCTTTCATTAGCTTCAGCCGTATGTATGTATATATCTATGTCACGGAAACTTAGAACACGATTTTGACCTCCCTCTAAACGTCGGATTAAATCGAAATTTGGTGTGCTTATCAAGGACCGATGACAATTTAATATTTTAAACTTCAAACACGCTTTTATAGAAGTCCAATTAAAAAATGAATAAATAATAATTTATTTATTTTTAGTGATATCTGTTGGACTGTAGTAGAATTATAACAAAACTGGCTACTCTTATGTGTAAAAGATCCTACTTGTCACAAGATGGCGCTTACGTTTATTTTTTGGTGACATTTGTTGGACAAAAGCAGAAGAGAACCAAAAAATTAAAAGTAAATAATAGTAAAAAAAAAATACTAAAAAACACGCTCTATAGAAAATCCAAGTAAAAATAAGAAATAATCTATACTAATATTATAAAGCTGAAGAGTTTGTTTGCTTGTTTGTTTCAACGCGCTAATCTCAGGAACTACTGAACCGATTTTGAAAATTCTTTCACTAATAGAAAGCTTCATAACTCCTGAGTGCTATAGGGTACTTTTTATCCCAGGAAAATATTTTTGTCCCGGAAAAACTTTTTCACGCGGGCGGAGTCGCAAGCATTTTTAATAAATTTGATTTCAGAATAATGTAAATAAGAAAAAACAAAGTATTTAAATGAGGTTTGCTTTACTCAAATAATGTAGAAAATTCCATTTATTTTCTTTATCATTTATCGCTTTATTTTGGCACACAAGTAAAAAAAAATATGGATGGAAATTCGATAAATTACTAGTTACCGAACACACAAAATAATTGCCATTAAAGTTTAAAGTGTCGAATTTGGCCGAAACTGACAAAAGACCGGAATTCTGTTTCGGTTTCGCTTGTCGTAATTTCGGTCGGCCACTCTTAATGTCGACCCCTACCTTAATTTTCGAGTTAATCCCAGAACGAACCAAACAAAATGAGTAATTTATAAGCATGTCCAAAAACCTTTACACCTATTGGTCCATTTTCGGAGAACGATCAAAAAAGAGCGATTGGGATAGTTTATTGAAATCTGCGATAAATCGTAATAATATGTCGGGATTAATAAAGATATCGACCGTAATGAAATTCTGTAACGTGTACCTGTGTGTGCAGATGTGAAGGCGGCGCCATGTGGGGCGGGGCGGGGGGCTGGTGGTGCGGCGCGCTGGCGGCCGGCGCTCTCCTGCTGCTGGTCCTCGCGCAGCGCTGCCGCCGCCGCAAGCGACCGCGCACGTCGATAGCAACGCATACGGTAAACACACCATCATTACATTATACACCAACATGGGCGTACCCGGTTTTGTTTAGAGGAGTAGAAGTTGGGGGCATTTCTTAAACGTAGTCCCTAGAAATATAAACACGTTACACGATTAAATGCAACAGTAGCGTACAAAATCCTGGTGGACGACCACTTTATGACCTAAAATCACGAGACTTGTACATAAAATGTAAACAAATATATATCTACTTATCAATAGTGTCTCTCGTTATTGGTCTGATTCCGTAAGATGTCGTGTAATTCGGCGACTACCAACACCATAAAATGACCTAAAATCAGAATTAAGAGTTATCGGAAATGTCAGGACGTTAATGTTTTTTTAAGTATGGAGTTAATTAAAAAAATCGAATTTCGAAGGTGTATGAAGTCTGCCAACCCGCACTAGGCTAGCGTGGTGGAGTAAGCCTAAACCCTCTCAATTATAGAGGAGACCCGTGCTCAGCAGTGGGCAGTATATAAATACAGGGCTGGTAATAGTAGTACTAGTACTAAATAAAAAAAAAACATATTTTTTATATTTGCGACACAAACCTGATGATAATATTTCCCTAGGTTTATGTTGTCTTTGTGTAAGTCCGATTGTGTTAATTGTGTAGGTAGCCAATATTGGCAATACTGATCTGCCGATAATTGGCGCCAAGCTGTCTGCAGGCACTATACCGGCTTCAAATATATCAGCAAATGACTTGAAATTATTCGGCAATCTATACTAATATTATAAAGCTGAAGAGTTTGTTTGTTTGTTTGTGTGTTTGTTTGTTTGTTTGTTTGTTTGAACGCGCTAATCTCAGGAACTACTGGTTCGAATTGAAAAATTCTTTTTGTGTTGAATAGACCATTTATCGAGGAAGGCTATAGGCTATATAACATCACGATGCAACTATTAGGAGCGAAGAAATAATGGAAAATGTGAAAAATGCGGGGAAAATTATTCATCCTTGAGGGCTTCCATTGCGTGCGCTGCGAAAACGGTTCAAGATACCAAAAATATATGTATGAAAGAATTATTCCTCTTGAAATGATCTAAAAAAAAGTCCGCGACAGTATATGTCTATCTTTTAAGATTAACTCTCTAGAACCGTTTTTATGGTAATCAAATTTGGTCGAAATTAATGCATTATTTGTTAAGAGTTGTATCAACGTCATAATATTAATCTTTATCCAAATAAATGTGTTGGATAGAGTGATGCAACGGGAAGGTTTTTATGTATGTACTTTTAGCCCGGAAAAACTTATTAACGCGGGCGAAGCCGTGGGCAAAAGCTAGTGAATAATATGAGAAGCCTCTAATTCCCCGTGTGACGAGTGGGGTTCATTGCCATGCATGTGTATTTTAATGTTTTGGATGTTGTCTTTACGCGCCCGCGTGACGTTTACCATCAGCTCAGTGACGTGTGCGTTTCGTCATTCGATTGTATAAAATCCTACAGTCTGTATCATCGGTGGCATCTGCACAGAGCAGTCGTGACGCCGCTATGCACAGATGTGAGGTCAGACGCTTTTTATACCGAACTGAATCATAAATGTGTAGGTCATTCGCCTGATAGTAAGCGGTAGAGACACGACAATTTGTTCCACGAACGTATTGCCATCACTGACTTTACATAAAACCATGGAATGGCTGGGTTGCTGTGCTGCGTACGTTCAAATTGCCGGACGTAAAATATATCGCCCCCAGTTTCTCAATCCGCGTTCGTCTTTAAAGATGGTTTACCATCACGGTTCCCTCTGATTGTGAAGGTGTTCATAAAGAGATAGCTTATCATCAGATGGCCCAACTTTTTGTTGACCTATCTACTGATATAAAACAGAGCGACGACTGCTCGTAACTTAATTTTATTACAATTTATTTGGAAGCATAGATTGGAGTGGGACTTTTGTATTTAATCGGCTTATACATTTATTTGACGACTAGCATATGTGTATCAGCAAACGGTGAAGTAGAACCTAAAAAGTATTCATAATAAACTGGATAGTTTTATTCCTGTAGGGTTCGCATACAACTCTAGCGATTGTGTCAATAGATTCTTTAGTTTTAGTGAGATTTTTGCAGTCAAAGTTGTTTAAAACATACAAACCTGTATATGGCAGGTAGCCTACTTGCAAAAACTTACCGTAACACAGGCTGAACATAGGTGCTCTAGACATAAATATGGTCACTATTGTGTGTACTATTATTACTATGCAAAGGCGTGGGTTTACCGAAAAGTAACAAATCGTAACGTAGTTGTTTGAATAGTCCGCCCACTATTAGCCGTATACGGCTAGCACCCATGTGTCACACAACAATCAATTATTCATTGTGTTCGTATAAAAATACAATGCTCCGTAGCAGTGGTTTTCAGAAAGCCAAAAGCAAGGAAATGGTTCACATTTTCCATTAATAGTCTATTATTGAATCATTTCCAAAAATGTTTGTAATAACGCCCGAAAATATATCCGCGTCAGTCATTAGTAACGTTTTTTGTTTCCAGGTACACATAGTACGTGACGCGTTCCCCGCTCGACTCCCGCAGCCCCCACGCGTGACTCATCCCTCCCTTCCTTTCCCGGTGACTCCGATACCCCCACGCAGAATACTTGCTATACTCGCTGGAGCGCCAGCTGACGACCCCCAACATCCCCCACCACAAATTGTGATAGTCCAAAATTCCACTCAAAATACGATAGCTCAGGGTCAGAACCCGGAACCTTCGAGTTCAACAGCCCAACCGGAGTTTAAGGGAATACCGAAACTGCCTCTTCCCGAGCAGTGGCTCCACAAACGACCACTGGATTGTAAATACACGGCGACTATACCTCGGCCATTGGCTCAGATTGTGAACGCGGATTTAGGCAGTGATTTGAACCAAGAGACTAGAGCTAAGAAATTCAGTGCTACTAGATCACCATCTTTGGAAAAGGACGAAAAGTCTCCTTTCGTCAGCAGTGCGAAAACGGACCGTGTTTTCGGGTTTGATACGGATCTTGTCAACAAACTTAAGGAAGAAGAGATGAGCGAACGAAGAATGTCGAAGGATGGCGAGAGAAGTCAGGACGCGTCGCCTGGTAACCTGAGGAGATTTAGGTCAGTCAGCACAAGATTAAATATGTGCAGTGTAAGCGATGGTGTGGAAGTGAGAGAACAACAAGAAAGACTGGAGATGCAAAATTCCCCAAGAATAGTTGAATGCAGTTCGGCAAAGGAAAAGTCATCGGCTCCTAAATTCGATTTCTCGCCCAAAATTTTAGCTGGTACAATAACTTCGCCAAGGTTTTTTACTCCGCCAGAAACTGTTTCCCCAATCTTCTTTGCAGAACCGTCTCCAAAGTCTGTTTATTATGATTCAGTAAGATCGCCAAAGTTTTTTCCTGATACTCCTAGGGATGTCGACGTACCTAACTCTCCAAGGACTTTGGGAGACCACCTCAACAGAAATGGTATAGAAAAACCAAGTTCACCTAAGATTTTGAGTGCTAAACCAAGTCCCAAAATTCATAGTTACAACAAAGAGAATTATTTTACCTTCGATCCATCTTGTCCCTATAAGGAAGATGCTAAAATGTCGCCAAGACCTAGGAAATATGGGGGGAGGAATTCTATAGAAAGGGAAAAGTTCACTCCGCCTGCTGATAAAGATATTCGAAAATATAGGAGGCATAACAGTTGTGATACAAATTATAAAACTGATGAAGTTAATATTAACGATAATAAAGATTCAAAAATAGATAAGGACGTAGTTGATTGTTGTACAAAAATGGAGTCTTTGAAAATTGATTCCAAAATCGAGGAAAAGCCTAATGAGCTAACGCCTAGTCCGTCGAACACTGCTCAAGCTAGGCGGCAAAGATTAAAATCCATTTCATTAGACTCCGACAATGCGAAAATTATTGAACAAAATTTGGGTTTACCAATAGCAAAACAGATGAAAGATCAAATGAACGAGGCGTACAAAAACCAAGAAGTAAGCGCGTCTTGCGAAAGTATGGAACGTTATCCAAAAACTCCAAGTAAGGAGCGTCCGGTGTTCAAGTTTGAAGATAATAAGGAACGGGAACCGGATGAAACTAAATCGCCTGTCAAACAGAAGAAATGTCTCCGTCAAAGTTCAGATACGCAGTCGTTCCTAGACATGCCCAGATTTTCGCCCAAAGAGTTTGAAATAACTGTTACTTCCGAAGAAGGAGCGACGACATCCGCCGATTTTCAAACGAAGCCCAAGACAAAGAATTTACGAAATCTAACCATCGATCTGACGAAACGAGACAGTGAGTTGGAAAAGGAGCTGTTAGAATTCGAGAAACTATACACCGATGCGGAGGAAAAGAAGGTGAAAACACCAACGTTAAAAGTCAAAGCGACGTCTCTAGACTCGTCAGAAACGGTAAACCTTTCTCTGCCGCAGAAAAAGAATCTGGAAGTGCCGCAAAACTCTATATCAGTTCCAAACACACCGAAAAGACAGCTCAAACGAATACTGGCTCAAAAATCACTGAAACACGACCCTTGTGGTGCTAAATTGGGTTACAATTCAATACAATCTAATGCAGAGCAGCGTAGATTCTTCACGAAAGTTCAAGACAGCGGTATTTATTTGAGAGAAAATCATGCTAGCTTGATGCTTTACCAACCGGGGACTTCCCGAATGGGGTCGCGAACTATGGGATCATTCGATGAGAATATGACAGATTTCACTGAAAACCCACCAGAGATTAATATATCTGGATCTGATAATAGATATCATTTAGACTCTGGACAAACATTAGGTTCAAATCTGCTTAATTATAAGCAGAACTTGAGCGTGTCCAGTACTAATTTAAAGACCCTGCCCGAAGGAGTGCCATCAGACGATTTTGAACCTAGCATGGAAGACGAGAAAGTTATAAAGAAATTGCATAGAAGGAACTCAAATCAAAGCTTAATGCTAAGCACCCACAGTCTACAAGGCTCAAACTGTTCACTAAATAGTTCAGGAGCATCATGTCACAATCTAGCAACTGTAAGAACTAGCTTATCGAACTTTAGTTTGAACTCCGACCGTCAGAAGAAGCTGTCTTTAGAACGGAGAGATTCAAATGCTTCTTTGATCAATACAGACCATTTGACTCCTACTACCAGAGTTATTTGCTCATCGAACACTAATTTGTCAGGAGAAGTTTCCAAAAACTGCCTTCTGCAACGTCGTGGCTCGAATAACAGTTTAACTTTAAATATTCATTCATCCAATAATTTAAGTAGGCATTCTAGTAATAGTTCGCTACATAAAGATGCAAAGCCCGGTCAGAAGAAAGGCCTACTTGAACGAAGAAGCTCAAATACCTCGTTAACCCTAAATATCAATACTTCCAACCCTCAATTATCAGTCAATAGGGGTCTTAGCGTCTCGAACTATAACCTAAACGGTTCTACATGTAATTTAAGCAGGTATAATAGCAATCATAGTATAGACAACCCAACTATAGAACCCAGAAAAGGTATTTTAGAAAGACGCAGTTCTAACACGTCTCTTACTCTAAATATACAAGCTCAAGAACCCAGGGATTTGGAAATAGATGAGACGCTGCTAGAACCGAATTTAAAAGATTTACCTCATCGGGACAAGCATCGGAAGTCGCTTAGTACTGAGAATTTGATACCAAAATCTTATAAGCATAGGACAAGGCGCTCTACCGAGAAAGGTGTGGGTTTCGGCTCCCATGACAATTTATGGTCCACGTGTTACACCGAGGCAGATTACCCCCAAAATCTGACCTATGTGTGTGGCGACCAGGACAATGAAATTATTTACGCTTTTGGACGGCAAGATGACCCTAATTTCCAGCAAGGTTTTGTCCGGAATATCACCACGAAACCCCTAAGTCCTCAAAGTACTTCAGAAGATTTTAGACTCTATTTGGCTAATATGCAGCACCTTCAAAATGCTTCAAGCGTTCTGTCTCGAAAACAATTACGGGACCTCAATGAGGTATTTCAAAATGGATACTCCAAGGTTAAATGTCACAATACAACGGAAGGTCAGCATTGTTGCTCAGGCAGGGTCGAGGACTTATCCAAAGAGAACCCACAAATGGTGATTCCGGAAACTAATTTATCCCAACCTTGTTCAGAATACCAGAAGATGTTATTGCGCAACCTACACCAGGAATTTTGGGATATGCCTACGAACTTCCAGGAGAAGCCTATTGTGTCCGGATCCCACCCGAAAAATAGGTACAAGACGATATTACCTAATGAGCATTCTAGATTCATCTTCCGGAATGAAGCTGGGGCCAGTGAAGGATACATCAATGCCAATTTCATTAAGGTGAGTCTCTCTTACATTTGTACTTTAGTAAATAGGCATAGCAGTAATAGTCTATCGGGAAATGGAACGGACTGTCACAATGTGGGTCGTGGTTTAAATACTATCAAAAGGTACGCATCTATGAGTCCCAAGTTATCCGTACCTTCATCGTTAATTATCTTTGCTTTAAAGATCCAATTCACATTCTGAGAGAACCAGTAAATTATTATTAACGTGAAGTCTTCCAACGTGCAGTTGACCTGCGTGGTGCATGAAATATGACCATCTTTATTTTTTATATTTTTAAACATATCTTTCAAACTTTCCAGGGCCATGAATACACGAAAAACACATACATAGCCACCCAGGGACCTCTGCAAAACACCATCTACGATTTCTGGCTGATGGTGCACCAAAACACGCTGGATTATAAGTCTCGGCGACCTCCCGATCCAGGTCCCGTGCCGCCCAACTACGGAGTCCAGAAAGTTGTAATGCTCACAAACTTCATCGAAAATAGTCGACAGAAGTGCGAGAAGTACTTCCCACTCGAGATTAACGAAGAAGTTGAAGTGAGAAATCAGGAATCAGAAGAAGAAAACAAATTTGTGATAAAAAATTGCGGAATGATAAAAAAATCGGGATACACGATACGAAAATTGGACGTGAAATTGATTAAAAGTGTTAGTGATTTGTGTGCGAGTGATATCGGCCAGTGGAATAATGATACGGGTCAGACAAATGGTGATACTGGTGAGTGCGCCAGGCGACCTAGTCTCGCTCGCGACTCCTCTATAGACGTTGACCATTTACCTGACGGAAACGAGACGAGAACTGACGATTCATATGACCAAAGTGCTAGTGTTAGTCAAAGTGTTTTAAGTAGTAGTGAAGCGAGTGACGTCACTGTGTATCACTACTGGTTCCACAACTGGGCCGATCATAAGTGTCCAAAAGATGTCAACGCTCTCCTAACTTTAAGTTTGGACGTTCTTAAAAACAGTACGTACGATTTTCAAAACGCGACTGACATGTGCGACGCTTTGTGTAAATGCGAAAGCCCGAAAAGCGAGTCGAAGTTCCTGTTTCCTCCGCTAGAGGGCGTTGTACCATGCGACGTCAAGTATGAAGTTTCGACTCCTCTAGACCTTTCTGTAGAAACTCTTTCTCCACCTACTATCGTCCATTGCTCGGCCGGTATTGGTCGAACAGGTTGCTTGATTGCTATCTTGAATGGCATCAAGCAGCTTACCAATGAACAAAAAGTGGACGTTTTAGGTATAGTTTGTAATATGCGTCTGAATAGAGGAGGTATGGTCCAAAATTCGGAACAATACGAGTTGATACATAAAGTTTTATGTCTGTATGAACAAGCTTGCTTGCCAGAGTTATAGTTGTGTGACCTGGGCATATTTTTTTTGGATATTATCCCTAGTTGAGAGTCCCTAAGTTACGTCTACGGGAATGTATTGTGTCCGGCTACTGGTATTTTCAGTTAAAAAGCGGACAGAAAAAAAAATAGTTTATAAAATTTATACTATTATACATTTTACATGAGATCATAGGAATGCGAAATGTTTCTTTAAAAAAAATAAAGATTTTTTAATGGACCTTTTCTGATTATAACTTCTGTAATTTTAAACTGGAGCTGGAATTGTGACGTCAGATCTATTATCATATAATAACAAAGTGAACAATGTTGTAAATAAAAAATATTTTATAGCTGGGTTATTCCGAAATGCCTTTTATAAGTTAATTTATCTAAGTAGAATGTAAGAATACAAAGGATTTAACTGTATAAATTGATCTAAGAAGTTGACGTCACAAAAGCATTACTCATTTTTAATATATTATGTGGCAAGGAATTTTGCATGAGTGAAGAATGACGTATCTTATGGAAGGCTTAGTGCTTGGTATTATATCAGTAAAGTGCATTTTGTTATTTGTAAATGATTTTCTTGTATATTCTCGCCTAAGTGTTTGATTTTCTTGTCTTGAGTGTTTACTGGATTTTATAATACTTGTGTATAAAAGACAACATAGAAAACGATCGAACACAGTCTGACTCTGTCAGACGATTTCATTAAATAATCTTAACCTTGGATCCGACACCAAGACAAAAAAAAAACAAAATAAGTCATTTGTAAATAGTAAAACAAAGACGTTAAACAGTATAGTTAGTTATAGACCGGACATCAGGACAACGGACACCAAATTTTTCGTCCAAAAGTTATTACCAATTGGTAATAAGTCGCTGTCTTATCTGACACATCCATGTGACGTCTCGCAATGCGAAAATTTTGTAAAGAAAGCAATATTTTGGAAGGAAATATGCCAATTTGCGCATTACGATTATGTCGAAGTATGTTTTTAATGAATTTTACTTAGGTGTTTTGCTTTTTCACTGTAGAATGAGTTACTGACGAACAGGCTCAAAATTTTTGTATGAAAATTTTCCCAATATCCGCTCTATAATCTTGAACTCCGATTAAAAATAATGATTTTTCTAGTTGGTCCATTTCGCGATCAATCAAAAAAGCGATCGAGTTAATTGATTGAAATCAGCGGTAAATCTCTAACGATGGATCGCAAAAATAGACGGGTGAGAATGAAGTTGGATATGTTTGCAAATGGCTTATTTTAATTGTTTTTTTTGGGATCGATTGGCATCGTTTAATATCGACTATAAACACGATTCAATGACCTACTCATTACCTAATTCAATGTATATCCAGTGATATGAGTGTTTCTGCTTGAAGGTTTTTTAATTACTGTAAAGTTATCTGTGTAACTTATTTGTTTGGCAAGTTTATTGAAAGAATGAACTTCACTGATATAAAGCACTTATTCATAAAAGCTTAGCAGCATTTTCACAATTTGTGTTTCTGTGGTTAATGTATTTAAAATGTATAGACAAAATATATAATAGATCAATGCTTTTAACATATATGCATAAGAGGTAGGTTTGTATTTATTTTTTGTGAGTAAGAGGTAGGTTTCTGTAGTCGTTATTATTTGATAAACCTGACCTTATTTATACCTGTTTTACTGTACCAATTTGAGAGCATTTTGGCGAGCATCGGCGACCATCTTAAGCTGTGCGGTGACGTAAGGCCAAAATATGCCAACATCCTACCGTTTCTGGTATGTGTAAGTCATAAAGGGTCCTTTTAAATTAGAAGTCTGTAAAGGGAATGAGTCATATTATATTTCAAAAAACTTATTCTATGAAAGACGAGGGATAATATTCATCAAATAAGTAAAACAAAGTGTTGATTTTTTTGCAGTTAAAACGGTCTTAGTTCAGATAGTAGTATATGTTTCACAATGTTTTGTTAATAGTTTTAACTTGTGTTCCACTATATTATATTTTATTTATTTATTGTACATTTTTAATTTTAAATAAAAAAAGCAAGAACGGAATTATTATTCTTTGACACTTTCTTAAGAATGCGCCACCTGTTAGGGCATGTTGAAATGACAGGTTTGTTATCTTGTTTGATAGATGTCGCTGTCTTAAAAAAATCATCCAAGCTTTAGAAATACAACAAGACATTCTGTGACGTTATTGATGCGTTAGATTGGCAATTTCCGTCTCGATAACATTTGACGATATTTTTAACAACGTAACTTGAATCAACAGCAGTCGATACGTATACATGGAAATATCTCGCTCGTGTCTCGTTCAGGCGCCATTCACTGTACGCCCTCCTGGGCGTACAGTGAATGGCCTACTTTCCTAAGTAGGCCAGCAAATTCTAAACTGTATAATAATATATTATGTAAGGTCTCCGAGTGCATGATAAACTAAAATGGTATTCGTACCATTTTAGTTTATCATTTTTTTTTTCAAGTTTTTATCCAAGATATAATTCGTTATATCTTGGATAAAAACTTGCATCAGCTGTTGAGTACCATATCTTTATCACGTTAGGTACTTGTAGGAAAACAAGACCCAGTTTATACGATCGAATGTCTGTAAGAAGTTGTTATTTTTGCCCGTTTTTTTTTTGTATACCCAACATCCTTTCGTATAATCCAGTGTAATTACGAGGAATTATGATTCAGTGTATGTTTTTATTAGCATTTGCCCGCGGCTCCGCCCGCGTTAAAAAGTTTTCCGGAATAAAAGTCCCGGTTTATATTTTCCAGAGATATGAAGTAGGCTAGGTCCTTTCCAGGGTCTTCAACTATCTCCCTACCAAATTGCATTGCAATCGGTTCAGTAGTTTGGCTGTGACGACTCCACTTGCGAGAAAATTAATTCCGGGATGAAATTCCCGGGTAATGTTTTTCCGGGATAAAAGCCTATGTCCTCTTCTGGATCTCAAGCTACCTCTATACTTTTCTTACGGTTCCACTCGCAGAAAATGATTTTCCGGGATAAAAGTCCCGGTTTATATTTTCCCGGGATAAGAAGTACCCTAGGTCCATCCCAGGGTTTTAAACTATCTCTCTACAAAATTTCATCGAAATCGGTCAGTGGTTTAGCTGTAACGACTCGCGAGAAAAAGAAAATCCGGGACAAAAGTCCCGCTTTATATTTTCTCGGGATAAAAGTAGCCTATGTGTTAATCCAGGACGCGATCTACCCGTGTGCCAAATTTCATCGAAATCCGTTCAGAAGTTTTTGCGTGAGAGCGGTAAAAAAATAACATAGAGTCCTGATAACAATAGTATTTAATTATTTCGTGGGTTAAGAAAACTAAAAAAAATCGTGGGTATCAACTATGGGAACCTATCATAAAAAAAAAACCGCGGCTAATATTTGCAGGATTCACAAAAATATTATTCCTCCGTATTTGTACCCGCAGCCGTTTCATTCACAGCCGCTACATTATCCTAAGCCATTATGTTTTTATAAAATTATAATTTATGTACATCCAAGGTAACGCGACTAACTCTGCTGATTGTTTTTATTCGCGCATAAACAACAACAGCTGAACGAATTTGCGATGTAAATTAAAACAATAATAACGCCTATTACTAAATAAATATAGAAACAGAATAATTAAGGTTTTTGTACAGATTGAGTCGCTAGCACCGTTAGTGTAACGATAAAATTATCTAGTTAAATTTATGAGCGGCTACTAAGTTACTAACAAAAACACAATTTTTTTTTCTTTATGGCTACAAGCACTGTGTTGCTGTGCTACGCCAACGACAATAACACACAATTTATCGATGACGCCATTGCTATGTTTATTTTGCCTAGTGTTGCCGGTTAAGACAATTATTGCCATTTTGAGGAGAATTTAGGCTTTTTTATGTTAGTAGTTTCAAGTTTGTCAAGACTATGAATATGAAAACATGTTTGTTCATTCTAATGTATCGACCAATATTGCAATATAACCATCCTCAGATTAATATTACAATAAATATCAGAACAAGTAATTAGAATTCGACAGAAGGATATTCTTAGTACCTAAATAATGCAATAAGATTTTTTCTTGCCGTCGAAGGACCGGTGGGAGAACTAGATCATCTCGAGATAAGTGATAATTTTGCCCATGAACAGACGTAACAGTAGCGAAAAAATGGTTGTCCTACCTTACATGCTGCAACTGAAATTCTCCAGGAAAGATGCATTTTCCATGACACCGAGCAGTGAAGCTCTGTGAGTTTTTAGGTACTTACACAAAGCTGTAATCTGCAACGAAATAATCAAGTAGTCACGAGTTCAAAATATAAGAACTGGAGAGGAAGGTAATATCGTGGGTGCATTGCTGAAGTTCATCAATGGGTTAGCGAGAAAGGAGTTACTTTAGAGCCTCGAATGATTCCCATAAGTACAACGTACCTAGTACTTAGTTATTAATTACGCCTCTGTAGGTATGATTAATTGGCATACATTTAAACTGCGATAGCCCAGACTGCCGAGACGAAGACGTCCGCAGGTTAATAACTCATTGCACGCTCCTCTGATTTTTTGAAGTTACATCTGTTTTGTTTTTAATGATTTGTCGTCCGATTTAACCGTGAAAGAAAAACTGAGAACACACACACCTACCAAAGAATCTCGAGGGTATGTGAAGTCTGCCAACCCACACTACGCTAGTTTGGTGGCCTAAGGTCTAAACCCTTTTAATAGGCGAGGAGCCCCTTGCCCAGCAGTGGGTAAGTACCTAATAGGTACTACCTATATTATATTATAGGGCTGGTATTATGAAAATTACTCAGGGTGTGATGAAGTGCTATGCAGCGTTCCTTAATGCAGTGTTCCGGAAGGTAATGCTATTGATAAATGGGCAGGCGTGACACTTCATGCAAGTGGCTTGCTATTTTCCTGCTCGTCTCTTCTTTTAATTGCATCACAACGTAAAATTATAATATTGTTAAATTGTTTTGTTACTTTTTATTGTAAAATATAGTTTATGTAAAAGTATGAATGTAAATTTTAAAATGAATATTGGATCGTTAAGTGAGAGAGATGAGAGATCCTGACGACATTTCGCTCCCGAAATAATTTCTGCGGTCATGCCGCCTAGTGTCCTATTATTGTAGAAAACCTAAACGTAGTGTACCTATGCTAAGTTTTCGGGACAACAGGTTAGGCAATTTCTTTTTATCTGCACAGTGATGTTGGCTTTCCTACGATATAATTTTTTTTGTGAGAAACCGACTTTCCTATTGCATAATGCGCTTCCTTGAGACGACCCACTTGGGCGGAGTTTTGACTGAACTATATTATTCATTATCAAGACAAATATTTTACCGATAAACGTAAATATATAGAACTAGCTTTTGCCCGCGGCTTCGCCCGCGTTAATTAGTTTATCCGGGATAAAAGTACATATAAACCTTCCTCTTGAATCACTCTTATCTATTGAAAAAAACCGCATCGAAATCCGTTGCGTAGTTTTAAAGATCTAAGCATACCTACATAGGGACAGACAGCGAGAAATGACTGTTTTATATTATGTAGTGATGATGAATTCGGAACATTATTCCAGTTTATCCATCACAAAATCGGCTATGTTTTTAACCGACTTCAAGAAAGGAGGTTTTCATTTCGACATGTACTTTTTTATGTTTGTTACCTCAGAACTCTGTCATTTGTTAACCGATTTGGAAAATTCTTTTATTACATAAAAAATAAGTAAAAAAAAACTGAAACCCGACCACGGAAAGAGTAACCGAAAAATATTAAACAAGAAAATAGTCCAATTTGAAATCATAGTCTAAAACAAGTATGGTGATGTCTAGGATATAACTAAATCGTAGTCGCATGCCGCTGTATTTGCCAGCTGCATTTAAGTACATAATTTATTGGATAAAGCCTACAGAATTTTCTAATTATTTATCAATATTTCTTTTTTAATATAACGGCATGCGACTACGGTTTAGTTAGGTATATCCTAGACATCACCACATTTGTTTTAGACTATGATTTCAAATAGGACTATTTTCTTGTGTAATATTTTTCGGTTATTCTTTCCGTGGTTGGGCTTTAGTTTTTTTAACTTATTTTTTATACATATACACTCACGCCTGTTATCCCCGAAGGGGAGGCAGAGGCGCAACTAGTGCACCCACTTTTCGCTGTTATTCCGTCCCATGATGTGATAGGGGGCGAGCCTATCGGCATATCGGGCACAAATTCCAGACTCCGGGCTGATAGAAAAAGGTAGAGTTATTATCCATTCTGTCAATACTCTTGTTTTACCTAATAAAGAATTTATTACAATAGAGTAAGATACATATTACTTTAGTGTCAATATTTTTTGTTTGGTTTTTGCTATGTATATTTCAGATTTAGCAAACCATTATGTTATCATGAATTTCTTTATAAAATTAAATAAATAAGAAATATTTGGCTAAAGAAAAATCTGTAGATAAGAATATATACTACTTTAATTGTTCTATACAACGTATATGATTTAATTGAATCACACTTTCAATATTTAGCTTAAATGCAAAAACCATTCTTCTTTCACGTATAATTGGAAAACAAACAAAAATATTGGAAAATTATATAGCCTATAACCATCGCACAATAAATACGAATCGATAGACACTTCACTTTTCAAAATCGGTGCAATAGGAGTACGGCTGCCATCCTTCCGGATTTCCCCGGATTTGTCCTAGTTTGAAGGGCGTCCGTGGCCGACCGGCAAGGGTTTTAAAAAATGTCCGGGTAAAACCCGGACACTTTTGTTGTCAGGGGAAATCCATTTTTTTATAGATGAGCGACAAATTGAAATAAATCTTAGTTAAAAATTAATTGACTTCCCCGCACTCAAGAAGGAACGGCAAAATATTTTTTCAGAGGTGTCAGGGGAAAAACCCATATTTCGCCCAAATGTCCGGGTTTTTTGCCGTATTTATCCGGCGTCGGCAATTAAGATGATGGCAGCCCTAAATAGGAGCGACGCTAGAGTGGAACATAAAATGGATACATACGAACATACATACATACATAGGGTGCTAAACTCATTACCCTTCCTGGCTTTGCCGTAGTTGGGTAAAAAAGAACATGCTTCGAACAAAACTACGAATTTTGCTTTTCTGTGACTTTTTCTTTGGTGTTTTCGCGTTGAATTTTGTTCGGTCTTGTTCTTGCATACATATAAAAATAAAATCACGCCTTTTACATTTTCAGAGGGTAAGCAGAGGCGTAACATGTCAGCGCGATAGTCGTACCGCGTGGCCAATACAACGACGCCATCGAGGCTGTATAATATGTTTTACTTACACAGAAAAGCAAACAATAAAAACATTTTTAACAAAACATTGACCGCCTTCAAAAATGAAAAAAAAAACTAAAAACCAAAAAGTAATATAACATTACCTATATTTCGTGACTAATTCCAAATGCTATGTAGGTAAATACATGAATAAATATACGGTAGTATATTATCTATACTAATATTATAAAGAGGAAAGATTTGTATGTTTGACAAGGATAAACTCAAAAAGTAATGGACCGATTTCAAAAATTCTTTCACCGTTAGAATGCTCCTGTATCCCTGAGTAACATAGGCTACTTTATGTCCCGGGAAAATTTAATCCGGGACTTTTATCCCGGATTTTTTATTCTCGCGAGTCGTTACGGCCAAACCAATATACCGATTTCGATAAAAATTTTAAGGGACATAGTTTAAGACCCTGGCAAAAACTGATGCTACTTCTTATCCCGGGAAAAAATAAACCGGGACTTAAATCCCGGAAAATATTTTCTTGCGGGTGGAACCGCAAACAAATAGGTAAGGAGATAGTTTGAGACCCAGGGAAGGAGACAAACTACTGCTTAGCCCGGAAAAACATAAACCGGTACTTTTATCCGGGTTTTATTCTCGCGTGTGGGGCGGCCAAACCACTCAACCGATTTCAACGAAAGGATATGTCCAAAAATGGGCCTCAAAATCTAAACAAGACAGTTTATATATATTTGGATAGAACTCCTGAATCGAATCACGATCATCACCTAAGCAAGCATTGACATTAAAATTAACATACAACTAACGCAAAAAAAAACTACTTTAAAAGCATTTAAATTGTCTTTTTTTATTTAAATTTCATACATATTTTATTCGTTCCAAAACTACTCTAAAAAGCATTTAAATTGTCTTTTTTTTATTTAAATTTCGAATGTCACTTTTAGGGCCAGTTCTTTATTGTTACTGGCTGGTTTCACATTTTTTTCGTCTAGCTCCCTTTCACAACGCGCGATAAGGAACTTCGTTCCAATTAGAAATATCTTCCAAAGCCAAGCGTTATTTAATTAGCATATAGTGTAGAATATTATCACCTCGTTGATAAAACACAATATGGTGTTTTTCCCATACCAAAAAGATTTTTTTCATTCATGTTTGTGACATTAGACTTCCTTATATCTATTTGCGGAATTCTTTGTCATCTTATATTGTAGTTGTTTTAAACTGAGATTCCTGGATTAATAACCTAACAAATATGTGGATGGTAATGCTCCGTACTAATCGCTAAGTGGAATTGTATTTTTTTCATAAATGCAGAAGTAGAAGTTTTTGGCGGGAACGTGGAAGTGTCATGAGATGCTCTTGTTTTAATTCATTATTTTGGTGATACTTAGTGTTATATTGCATAATTATGGTAGTATAGTTAGTGTCCAATATAGTTCTGTTAAAGGGCTCAAATGAAGTGAATTAAAATAACAGTGCTAAGCAAGTGCTTTTTTCGTTGCCGCCAAAACTTCTCGACAAAGTCTTGGTAAGGTAGCCACTGCTTTACTTCGACATAGTAGTTAGTACTTAGTATAACAAAGAAACAATACAAGTACTACAACTGCAACTTATATACTTTAAAAAATGTCTAACCTAATACTTTGACACTGGCAGATGCGCAAACCGTGCCTTGCCAAAGAGATAAAAAAAATGCAGAAGTATGTAATAGGTATACCTAAGGTGGTTTCTTTTATTAATAATATACTTACCTATAGTCCGTCCACCCATTTATTTAACTTTTGATATATGCACGCTTATGAAATTTTATAATTCTTGACAAGGAATCGAAACAAAATAATTGAATAGTTTATGGACGCCAGTTTTTGTTTTCCATAGTGAATAGGGCCACTAACAAAAAAAAATCCATAGTGAAAGGACTTGCTGTTCTGCTTCGATATTAATTATTAATCGATATTCGTTAAGCCCACTGATTGTGTAACAAAAATAATTCAAAACTTTTACACTGCAAAATAAAATGTCGCAGTGTAAATTAAAAAAATATATTTTTATATATGCGAAAGTATATAATAACCGATAAACTATTCTAGTTAAATTTTGACAAAATGATATTGAATATAGAATATACATATACCTACAGAATAAATTTATAAACAGAAAATATACACATTTAAACGCTTAGGCATGTTTATAAAACAACACAAAATGTTGAGCAAAAATTACATTTCAGTGTGTTTAATCGATCAAAACTTCTGCGTGGTAGACTAAGGCCTAAAACCCTCTCAGTAGTAGAGGAGGCCCGTGCTCAGCAGTAGGCAGTATATAATACAGGGCTGGTATTATTATTTATATTATTATAATGACTATTGACCACGCTTGCCGCCGATAGTTGCAATTCCAAGCAGAACTTAGCAACAAGTATTCATGTCCTTAAAATCGGAACACAGATGTACCTACTTGCACGCTGCTGCTAGGCGGTTGAAGTAAAAAATGGCTCTTGTAATTCAGTTTACCGGCAGAGCCTTGTTGAGTACTTGTATGAATATTAAACTGCATCAGTATCATAAGCATTGTTCTATTTGCAAGACGGTCATAAAATCAGTGGATTACCACGGTCTATCACCAGAGACCTGATTTAGATGTAGACACAAGACTTAAATCATCCTCTTCACAAAAGAGTAATGACAAATCAAATGTAAATTATTGATGAAAGTGGAGTAACTAGGTCCAGCCTAGTGAAGACCTGATTCCAAAATGATTTCCTAATTTTCTTCACCAGAGACCTGATTTAGATGTAGACACAAGACTTAAATCATCCTCTTCACAAAAAAGTAATGACAAATCAAATGTAAATTATTGATGAAAGTGGAGTAACTAGCTCCAGCCTAGTGAAGACCTGATTCCAAAATGATTTCCTAATTTTCTTTTCGATTTCTTATACTGGTAGAGTGGGCATGTTCTGGAGGCCGTCGAAATCAAAACACCCTTTGATGAAATATAATAATCTATACTATCTATACTAATATTATAAAGCTGAAGAGTTTGTTTGTTTGTTTGTTTGTTTGAACGCGCTAATCTCAGGAACTACTGGTTCGAATTGAAAAATTCTTTTTGTGTTGAATAGACCATTTATCGAGGAAGGCTTTAGGCTACATAACATCACGATGCAACTATTAGGAGCGAAGAAATAATGGAAAATGTGAAAAAAGCGGGGAAAATTATTCATCCTTGAGGGCTTCCATTGCGTGCGCTGCGAAAACGGTTCAAGATACTAAAAATATATGTATAAAAGAATTATTCCTCTTGAAATGATCTAAAAAAAGTCCGCGACAGTATATGTCTATCTTTTAAGATTAACTCACTAGAACCGTTTTTATGGTAATCAAATTTGGTCTAAATTAATGCATTATTTGTTAAGAGTTGTATCAACGTCATAATATTAATCTTTATCCAAATAAATGTGTTGGATAGAGTGATTCTACGGGAAGGTGTTTATGTACTTTTAGCCCGGAAAAACTTATTAACGCGGGCGAAGCCGTGGGCAAAAGCTAGTAATATTAAAAAGCTGAAGAGTTTGTTTGTTTGTTTGAACGCACTAATCTCAGGAACTACTGAACCGATTTTGAAAATTCTTTCACTACCTAATAGGAAACTACTTTACTCCTGAGTGCTATAGGCTACTTTTTACCCCGGGAAAATATTTTTGTCCCGGAAAAACTTTTTCACGCGGACGGAGCCGCGAGCATTACTAGTGATTTATAAACACGGTACCTCAAGAGCAGTTTTTACAAGCAATAAGAACCAAGAGTATTAATGGATATCCATTATAATTGAACCAATGGATATAAACAGAGCATCGCACCATGGATTTATTAGCTAGTCTCCCCAAGCCTAAAATAGTCACGTCTAGTTTTTGAAATATTTATTACCAATGTTAAAAAAATGACAAAAAAATATCTTGATGATTGCTAACTTATAGTCAAGGCCCGCGATAGACGCTTTGGAATAGCTTAAAAATATCATCGTAATCGGTAAATTTTTAGGAACAGTAATTCTTTCATTTCTTAAACAAAAACGCAATTATTAATTGGCTTAAAAATCACGCACAGACAAAAACAGTTACCTAAGCTACATTATATTAAGCATCGCCTTCGATAGTAATAAATACGTATGCTATAATATGAAAATATTACACCGATTCTGGTATCGACGCGTAACATTACTATCGAAAATGCAGGACGCGGGGCAGTGCGGGGAGTACAAGTGTTCGCTTCCCGCGCACCTTTCATACCGCGATGCGTGATTTAAATTTTACCTGAAAATATACTGAAATATGGCTTGCCTGTGAAACGTGATATTAAAATTCTGTTTAGTGTGTTTCTGAGTGTCGTTTTTACAAGATTCCACAGAACATTTATTCATTTTGCAGTATTAATAATCAAATATTCGCATAGATCTCACTCGCGTGTACTCACACCGTTCCTACTCGAGTAACTAACTACAAGCGCTTGCGGCAGGCGCAGGACGATGTTCCCACCCGTGCCTATTGTTCCCACTTGCATACACGCGCTCTATACGTAGTTATACTTACTCTAAGCTCGCCGCGTTCCCCGTCGCCGCCCCGACCCCCCTAGCAGTTCCGGCCCGCGTGCCGATGACAACACAATTTAATAGTATTAGGCAAAAAAAACAATCTTTCCCTAATCGTTGATGTCTCATCCTCTCTCAGTGGCCGTCCTGAGCCGAGGTTCGTGACCCGTTAGTGGGTTTCCCTCAGCATGGTCACTTAGTTCAAAGAGTTGCGAGCGCCTTCTGCGTTCACCCTAAGGCCTAAAGACTGATGTGGCCAGAAAAGCCGACTCGCGTCAGGCTACTGGCAGTAGGGCCATTAAAAAAATATATTTATGTTTCAGTCCTTGTAATTAATGTAGATAAATTTTTATTTCGTTATTGAGTAAAAATTCTTAGTCACAGTGCATAAAATCAATATGAGAACAATTTAAAAATTAACTTATAACTAAATTAATTTAAAGCTATACACATTTAATTAAATTTCAAATGTAGGAGTTTATTTTTATACTTCAAGTTATGTTTGTATAAAACTTTTTATCGCGGCTTAAGAGCTGTGAAGTATTTTTCTATACCGGGTGGAAGGGAAACGCTCTCGGAAACGAATACAGGTGATAGTATTGATGATTCCTGACGTGATGGCACTAAAAAGATCGCGATCGCATTCTTACAATTTTAGTAGGATATTCTAAAATTTCTGTACAGCTTCACGTATACATAGATAGCTCAAACTATTATTCTGAAAAACATAGTAAAAAAGGTCAATATTTCAAAAAAATCGTAATGAAACACGTACATCAGCTGACGGGCTAGCGACCGCGCCGGTGCCGGCGCAGCGCGGCGGCCGCCGCCTTGTCGGCGTTTGCTTTGTACTTTGTACCCAGTTTTTTGTACGCTTTACATTGCACGCGCATGAATTACGGAAATACTAAAATCGTAAGTATTATCGCTTAGCTTTGCAAATGAATATAGTTTTTCGTTAATGTTATGGTTCTTCTCTCTTACCGTTCCGGTATAGAGAGCGTTTCCCTTCCACCCGGTAATTAAACATCTACTGGAACCGTAAAAAATTTGGAACAAAAATAACCCAGTATCTATCTGTATGTTCATGTTCATGTTGTGGGGCTCCTTTTTCCGCACTTAGCCCGTAAAAAGTCGGGCCATTGTGCGTGATGTGCCAGCTAGAAGTCTAGCGAGCTCAACTCCTTCCAGAAGCGCAGGATCTTCCACCAGGAAAAAGATCTTCCAAGGAACCATCCTTCACAGGCTTCTCGGAGTGACCCCGGTGTGCCGAGGATTTCAGCCCGTTGTGCAGCAACTCCTTCGCATTCCAGGATAACGTGGGAGGCTGTTTCGTCAGCCGACAGGCATCCCCTGCATAGGGGGCTGTCGGTGATACCTAAAACATATAAATGTTTGTTTAATGAGCTGTGTCCGGTGATCGTACCCACCATTGTGCGTAGCCTGCTTCGGTGAGTTCCTGTTTCGGGTGGTGGGGATAGAGGAGTCGGCCGTGTGTCAATATTGTGATAACTGCCCAATGGACACGGCCCAACACACGTTGGAGTTTTGCCCAGCCTGGGATGAAGAACACAGCGCTCTCAGAGCAGTCGTCGGAGAAGACCTCTCGCTGCCGGCCGTGGTCGCTTCCATGGTCGGCGGCTGGGAGGCCTGGCAGGCGGTGGCCCACTTCTGCGAGGTGGTCCTCTCGCGGAAGGAGAGCGCCGAGAGGGATCGCCAGCGCAGTGGTGATCCCTCCCGCCGCCAGACGAGACGTAGGAGGCGTCGGGTGGACGACTGACCGACGTCTCCCGCCCTGTGGATTGGGGGCGTTTGGATAATTCCACCATGGTATCCCCTGCCTGTCGTAAAAGGCGACTAATAGGGGCCTCCGGGGGTCACGCGTGGGCGGAATGGGCCGTCCACCTATTAGTCTAGCCAACTTTTGTGACCCCCGTGATGGACTCAGTAGTCCTTGAACACTGGGCGGTAGTAATAAGTCATTTTCTCCGCGTAAACAAAAGAAAAAAAACAAAAAAACAAAGGTGATAGCCCCAGCAGTACCTCTAGTGCTACTGTGGGTGTTGTTTTCATGCAGCCCGTTATAGCTGTCCAAGCTTATCTCTGGAATTTCTGCAGTTTGTTCCTAGTTGTGGTGAGTTTGGTTCTGGGCCACCATACTACGCTTCCGTAAGAGATGATTGGCCGTATCACCGCTGTGTATAGCCAGCTCATTATCTTAGGTCGGACTCCTCAGGTTTTTCTCTATCTATCTGTACCTATGACAAATATTATTAAAATCCATGTAAGAGTTAATGCGTAGGAAGCTACCTGTACCGTATTAATTTTGCAGGCTCTACTACTTTTTGTAACGTACAAATAGTTAGCATCTGTATTTAATTTATTTTTATAGATACTTACCTATTACTGAAAAAAAACACGATACAAGTTACATGGCAGGCAACAACATATCGCATTATTTTTTGGGGATTTTTCAATTGGTGTGTTACGTCATTTCATATAGCGTTGACTGTTAAATTATGCCTATAATACCTTAGCTAGTTTTTGTGACGAATTCGCAGCCATATGAAAAATGATGCTAATAGTTACAACCTCATGTCAACACTATGTTAAAAGCATAATATATTTTTTTGTATTACGATTTATAAACTTTGTTAAGGGCGATGTCCTGCACAAAATTATTTTAACCACCTAAAATAGTGTTATTCATTTACAGCATTTTGTTATTTTCTGTTATTTGAGTTTTCATTCCGCAAAAGTAGACGTAAGTCATAATTTTTTGAAGTCATGTTAACGAGCGCTTTTACATTTTTACAGCGCGCAAAGTTAGTTTTTTTTATGCAGCAACTTGCTATTACTATCTGCCGTGTAACTCGGCATCGGTGTAACCAAATATATGCCACCTTTATTTTGTAAAATAAAAATAATAAAATCGATTTAACATACAAAATTTTTCGTAGTAGTTTAAGGAAATGTTAAATTTTATTTTTGTATGATAATTTTGTCAATGTGATCTAAAACTCCGGATTTTCGAATTCTTTTGGACCGAAAACTAAAATGCTTAAAAACATTCTTTTAACGATTTAAAAGCTAATTATATATAATATTTTTTCTCTGATATTTTGTAAGAACAGGGTGTTTATAGTGGTAGAATATTTATTTTTCGTGGCTTTAATTTCTAATAGAATTTTGCAAATTGGAGCTGTCAAGTCAGGTCTCTTGTGTGTTTTTGCCGAAACCGGCACCGAGAGAATGATGATTATATAAATAAGTAAAGTAAGCAAAAAATCGCTCTATGAAGATGAAATGAAGATTATTAATTTTGATATAATAGTTATCATAGATATGAATCCTATGCATCATGTTTGAACGACAAAAACCTTACAACTTGACATCTTTGTGTGAAAGAACTCTTAATAAATTTGTTAGCTATGAAACGAGTTTCGCTGTATATGACTTATTCTTTATAATGTGAATATACACTCATTTGCAAAAAAAACGGGCGGTTTGGATTTTAATTCTTTTTTAAAAAAATACGGTACCAAAATGATTTCAATAATTTGTACATGTTACTGGCCGGTTTTAAAAATGCCGTGGTGTTTAAAACAGTACGTTCTAAATTAAAAATTTCGTTTGATGCTCGTTTTTACAGAAAACCACTTTTTATCCTACATTTTTGGTGCGAAGTTCCAAAAGATAATATCGGTTTTCATAACTTTTAGTCAATTTTTATGAATTTATTTCATATTCTTAATTGTCAAAGCTTCATTTATTGCTGTTTAGCTGTCTCAATAATGTTAGAGAAAGTGGTAAAAGCTACCAAAATTATTGCGCTGCTCGAAGAGGGCTGCAGCCAATGCTTCGTGGCTCAGAGGCTAAGTGTGAGTCGCTCGACGGTTCAAAGGACCTGGCAGCGGTATCAAGACACCGGTTCCGTCGAGAGAAGGCCTGGTTCTGGAAGAAAACCATGTACCCAACCACGGGATGATCGTTTTCTTGTGAGTCGCGCATTGAGAAATCGCAAGTCTTCGTATGTGGACCTTAAGAACAACCTCGAAGAAGTAAGAAATGTGCATATTAGTCTATGGACGGTCAGGAGGAGGCTGCTCGCGGCCAATATACGCAGTCATCGCCCGGCCCGCGGCCCTATGTTACTCCGTGAGCACAGAGTTGCCAGGCTTAGGTTTGCTCGAAATTGTGAGTCATGGACTCAAGAAGACTGGAATAGGGTATTGTTCTGGAAGCCAAGATATCTCTGTTCGGTGAAGATCGACGTCGGCGAGTGCTACGAAGACGAGGAGAACGCTTTGCAGAGGCTTGTTTTGAAGAAATCACACCTTATGGTGGGGGCTCTATTATGTTTTGGGCAGGAATAAATTCAGTGGATCGTAAAGAGTTAGTCTTCATTGAAAACGGCTCACTGACTGGACATCGATACATAACGGAAGTTCTTATTCCTCATGCACAACCCGCATTGGCCGCTTTAGACGAAGACTCAATTTTTATGGACGACAACGCTCGCGCCCACCGGTCTGGCGATGTGGAAGCGTATGTGCAAGAGGTCGGCCCTCGTCGTTTGGATTGGCCAGCTCGAAGTCCCGACCTCAATCCTATAGAGCATGTCTGGGACGTTCTGAAACAACGCGTGAGATCAGTACAACCGGCTCCGCAAACCATCAGAGAGCTGAAGAATGTGATTACCGCGGAGTGGGAACTAGAGGGGGTCACACTCGATACTAAACATTTATCTGCTTTTACTTTATTAAAAAAAAAACAAACAAAAATCTTTGTTAACTTTTACTTCACGAGCATATGCACTATTAGTGAGCATACACTACTAGTGAACTTTAGCATTAAAACCCATAAATTTTATCAACATTTTATGATAATACTGACGAAAACGATTATTTGCTTATTAATTTACAAAATTGTGAAAGTAAAACTACCTATAATTATCAAACAAACCAATAGTAACATTTGAAATGGTTCATTGCTTAGGTGCCCGTTTTTTTTGCAAATGAGTTTAGTTTGATACCTACATTAAGAAAAATCTATGTTAAGTCCATTTATAGATTATAATATATATTTACTTTTACCCGACTGCGAAAGAAGGAGGGTTATGTTTTTCGAGTGTATGTATGTATGTAAGTATGTATGCATGTATATTTCTTTGGCACGGCCTAGAGCCTTATCGATCCAAAAGGCCTTGACGGCCAAAAGTAATCTAAAAAAAATTAATGTTTTCAAAATACATCGAGTGTAGTATCAAACTAAAGGATTTTTAACGGAGATTACGAATATATACACAACTTATAAGTTTTGTTGGAGTTTGGAATAGAAAATGCTAATAAATCACATCACACTTCACACTAATAGTATAAATGCGAAATTTGTGTTAGTTTGTTACTTTTTCACGGTAAAACGGCTTAACGGGTTTGGCTGAAATTTGGCACATAGGTAGTCTATAATAAAAAGAAAACTAAAAAGTAGCAGATAAAAAAAATGTTAAAACAAAAATAAAAAACCCGACTGACTGCCTCGGTGGCGTGGTTGTATTACAGTACGACATCAAAGCTGAGGTCTCGGGTTCGATTCTCGGGTCGGGCAAAGTGATATTGAGTGTTTCTATTCAGTATCAGCTCGGAGTCTGGAATTTGTGCCCGGTATGGCGATAGGCTCGCCCCCTATCACATCATGGGACGGAATAATGGCGAAGAGTGGGTGCACTAGTTGCACCTCTGCCTACCCCTTCGGGGATAAAAGGCGTGGGTGTATATGTATGTAAAAAACCCGACTGCGTCAATATCTGCCATTCATTGCAGAACTGAAAAGATAGAAACAAGACTTTAATTTGAATATTTTATTTTCTTTTTGAATAATATTAGTTGACAGTGTTCACAAACGCAGTCGGAGGCATCTGCTCACTCCGAGATTTTGTTGCTCTACCTACATCACCAACCAAATTATGAGAAGTGAGAGTGTTATACCTCCGTCAGCGTTTGTGAACACTGTCAAATAATATTATTCAAAAACAAAATAAAATATTCATATTAAAGTCTCGTTTCTACCTTTTCAGTTCTGCAATGAATGGCAGATATTGACGCAGTCGGGTTTTTTGTTTTTATTTTAACATTTTTTTTTATAACATCAATATTTCGACATTGCCTACGGCCCATCTACGCGGGATTTTGCATCTTCTATGAGATAGATTAGTTTTAACTTTATGAATCATGCCAGCATAATTGTGCCGTTCATCAAAGGATACTCTTGCTGCTCGTCATGTTGTTTGGGCTTCACTTCGACATTTAGCATCAGATACAGTAGCCACTTTGTTGTGCCAGAATAAAGAACATAATATGCTTCATGTAATTCAAACAAAGATGTTGCATTGTTACTTGAACCATCATGTTTGCATGTATAAAAAGAACAAAAATACTTAGTTACACCATAACCATACCAGACCTGTATTATATACTGCCCACTGCTGAGAGCGGGCCTCCTCTACAACTGAGGGTTTCAGGCCTTAGTCCACCATGCTGGCCTTTTTCTCCCATGATATAAGGGGCAAACGAGCATACAGTACACCTGATGGTAATTGATCAGCGCCGCCCGTGAAAATCTGCAATATGCCAGGGGGCATAGAGATGCGTTGCCGGCATTTTAGGTGCGAATACGCTTTTTTTTTAAGGTCACCAGGTCGTATCTGTCTGGAAACGTTGTTGGCGGCAATTGATTCCATTGTTTAGTAGTACACAGTAAAAAATGCCGGCTGAAAGGTACTGTGGTGGATTGGCCTAGTGGGGGTTGGCAAATGGCAGGCTTCACACACATTCGAAATTCAGTAAACTTCTCAGGTATGCAGGTTTCCTCACGATGTTTTCCTTCACCGTTAAGGCGAGCGATAATTCATAAAGAATACACACATACATTTTTAGGAAAGCCGGAGGTGTGTGCCCTTCGGTTTTGAACCTGCAGACATTCGTCTCTGCAGTCCGTTCCACTTCCAACAGGCTATCGCCGCTTTTCCTTAATTACACAAAGTGGAATAATCCTACTAATATTATGAACGCGAAAGTTTCTAAGAATGTATGGATGTGTGGATGTTTGTTCGTCTTTCACGCAAAAACAACTGAACAGATTTCGATGAAATTTGGCACACGGGTATATTGTGTCCTGGATTAACACATATGCTTCTTTTTATCCCGGGAAAATAAAAGTGGGACTTTCATCCCGGAAAAACTCATTCACGCGGGCGGAGCCGCGGGCAAAAGCTAGTTATAATTATAATAAACGTTTATTGATGTCAAAATGTCATGTCCATGTTCATGCGTTTGGGAATTTACCTAGGTACCTACTTGCACGCAGAGAAATATTGTATCTAGACGTAATCTATAGGTAGGTACTATCCTACTAATATTATAAACACCAAAGTTTTTAAGAATGTATGGATGTTTGTTACTCTTTCACGCAAAAACTGCAGAACGAATTTCGATGAAATTTGGCACACCGGTGGATCGTGTCCTGGATTAACACATAGGCTACTTTTTTATCCCGGAAGAATATCCCGGTAAAACTTTATCACGCAGGCGGAGCCGCGGGCGAAAGTTAGTAATGTTGTAAATGGGTTCTAGAAACATTGTGGCGTTGAAACCATGACATTCGTCAAACCTTGAACAGTTCCTCTTCACGCTAGGTTGCTTTTTGTTAGGTTTACAATTTACATATCTATATCTATACTTATTATAATAAAGCAGAAGAAACGATGTGTCTGTACCTACATCTAAGAGGCCGTGTCTAAGGGCGGTATTAATAAAACAATCTCAAGTTTGAGTTACATCTCAAGTAGACATAATGTATGAGTAGTTCCATACATTGGTTGATTGGTTGATTGATTTATTAATACCGCCCTAGAATTTCGAATATTTCAGTCAACTTTTCAATGTGATTTTTTTTAAATTAAACTGATCTGATTATACATAATCGGAAAGAATATTTCAACACTAATGGAATAAACGAGCCAGATGTTTCATATTTTTCTTTAATTTCTATCGATCCACCAAGTTCCAACGTCTGTTGCAGAAATTTTGTTGTACGGAGACTCTAAACTTGTTGTGGTTTTCGATCAAAATCGTGCTTGAAACAAACGAAAATTACTGTTTATAGGTAAAAAAGTCGCCTAAAGGATAAACGCGACAATTTCTTTATTTTCAATATAAAATCGTACAAAATCAAATTGTTAAATAAGTGAAATTTTCGAGAATATACGTCCAAAACGAATGCCCGATTAAAAGATTACCATTAAAAAACTAACATCACTAAAAGTATAAATATCGACAACATTATTTTCTTCTATATGTGTATATCGATATATTAATTTTAAATTGTTCACCGCTAAATCTAACAGATTTAAATTCTACCTTAAAATAATCAATGGTAGCATCCATGACTCCTACTAATATTCTAAAGGCGAAAGTTTGTAAAAATGTATGGATGTTTGTTCCCCTTTCACGCAAAAACTACTGAACGGATTTCAATGAAATTTGGCACACGGGTAGATCATGTCCTGGATTAACACATAGGCTACTTTTTATCCCGGGAAAACATAAAACGGGACTTTTATCCCGGAAAAACTTTTTAACGCGAGCGGAGCCGCGGACAAAAGCTAGTAAAATATAAATACCTACAATTTTACCTATTTTTATATTTTTCTTATACATAAATGGACGGGTCTAAAACTATTTTTTATTGAATCCATATTTTTGCTCCTTTTTATATCCATAAAGTTTGAGCCTGTTAGATTTTGAGGTCCGCAATCCGCATACAAAAAACGGATATATGTTTAAAATAAATAAAATACTTTATTCATCACGTAGGCGAACATGGTTGCACTTATGATAAGTCATACATTAAATTGATTGCAATAATTATTATTGATACAAAAGGTCACTTATATATGTTCTTTTAGCAATTGTCGGTAATAGTTGCTACTGCTACCTTTTTCCACAGTTAAGTGTCAGTAACTGTATGTACTTACCTGGACTTAAAAAAGAACAGGAAATAGAGTAGACGAGGGTGGGCACTATATGGTCATGCCGCGCCGTTTGGATGTCTTGAATAAGTAACGTTAAAATCAAAAGGGCATGTTGAATTCTGAATGTCTGGGTTGCACAATGTAATGTATTAAGACTAAGTATTTATTGATTTTCACAATTTAATATTTTGTCTATTGAATCATCAATAGGATATAATATCTATTGTAAATTCCTCTGGTAACTTGGCAATTAGGCCTATTGAATTTTTTTTATTTATCTGTATCTAAAAGTAATAGAATTATTCCTACTAATATTCTCCGCCCTTTGTGTAACTACCGTTTATACAAAATTACTGTATATACCGCTCGAGGGCGGATCCAGAGGGAGGGGGGGATGTAATTGGCGTCATGACCCCCCGATGGTATATAATTTATTTTGTAATTCATTATTGTAGTCGATGTGGAGTTTGTCCTGACTAGACAGACACTATACACTATACTAACCACCCCCCCAGGCCTCCCTCCCCCCGACCTGAAACCTGGATCCGCATTTAATATAGTTGGCCTCAAACGAATGTATACGCGGATTACAAAGTAATATGGAAAGTTTTCATGTCTATCTATCTATACATTGATTTAGGTGGACGCTTATACCTATAATCGAATAACGTAAATATTATTAAGCTACTGTTTATTTTTTCTAAGTAAATGGTTATCCCACAGTTTTTAATCATCATCATCATCATCATCATCTTCCTGCCCTGGTCCCAAATTACTTGGGGTCGGCGCAACATGTTTTTCTCTTTAGTTTTTAATATGGGTATCGAATTTTTTATAAATGACGCTGATAATGACCTCAAAAATAAGTGCATTAATTGATTTTGTCCTAGTAATAAAGTATGTTGATTATTGAGTGAATAATAAAATACCTATGGTTATTAATTCAATAATTCAATTTCTTAGATTTTTAGAACTTATTTCTGGTCAAGAATTCAATATTTTGTGAATGGTCATAGAAGTTTTCGTTTTTAAGGGTTATAAAGTTCTAATTATCTAATGGAAAAATATGATATGCAGGATATTTTGTAAGTATTTAAATTGTACCTATACTTAATAGTGCAAATGTAAGTTTCGAACGTAAATAAGTATTAAATTATTAAGATGGCAACTTTAAAAATAATTTATACTTAGTGTAAATTGATTATACTATTATTTGCTTGTAGAGAGATTTTATATTTAATTTATTTATTTTTTGAAATTTTAGACCTTTAGGTATATTTTATATTAGCCGCAACGTCGTGTTTGCTACACTATCGCCCAGTTTTTGAAAGGCTGATCAACAAAAAAATTAACTAATAGGGGGTCAAATATCTTAAATTTAACTACTTTCAATTGATCATCGTGTCTGTTAAGAGCTATTAAAATTGATCACAGAAGCGAATGTCAAACGTTATATTGAGTTTTTAGAACGAATGTTACGCCTAGATCTTAGATTAAACTGATGTCAAATGCTTTGTCAACTAATTGGTGCCCATCGGCATATTAACTGTTAAAAAGATGTCCCTAAATTGATGAAATTAAAATGTTTTAATACATTGTATATTTCTTTAAAAAGTGTTTGGCGTTGATATAATGTAATAAGTGCTAGAAGTTTTGTTTCTTTTTGTTCTTGATACTTAGATATTATCATTAATCAACTCTCTTTTGGATATCTAGCATTGATAATGGAAATCTAAATTTGCGAGTACCTATTAAAACAAAAACTCATCGCGCCATTATATCCCCGAAAAGGTAGGCAAGGGTTCCCCTCCTAGGGCACCACTTGTCTCATATAGTTTTCTATCCCATGATGTGATAGGGGGCAGCTTAACGCCATATCAGTAGAAAAACGCATTATCACTGCCCGACCTGGGATATTAACATACCTATTCGTACACACTCGTAGGTACCACACATGCAATATAACTACGCCACCGACTCAAGTACCTATTTTATTACATAAGCTTTGTTATTATTTTGAGATTTTATAACGAATTCGAAATTCGCAATATGTAATGTCAGCTAAAATATTTAGCTATTTTAATGTCGTGATATAAACATATAGGCACCTTTTGAAACTTGAGAATGAATTAATGAGCGATAAACTCAACAAAGTTATGAACGCGGCCCCAGCGTAGTAAAATGTTGATGTCAAATGAAATCGATCATAGATTAGTAAATTTTTCTCTGAATAATGTTTCAGAAACCCGAATTGATTTAACAATGCTGTTAAATTGATGTAGGTGTTAGTTGAACAAAACTTAGATCAGTCTCTCAAAAATCGGGTGTATGTATATTTAAAAATTGTAGTGGCGCTAAGCTGAAAATACATTTTATTTGTAATATAATGTGTGCAATGTATTTATCGGTGGAAAATATAAATAATGTTTTTTTTTGTACTTGTTTTTATAGATAGGTAGCGCATTGATGAAACGCAGAATGGCGAAGTTTGTAATTGTTGTTAAACTACTTAATTAATAAAAATACACTAATTTAAAATGTAATGAACTACATAACTTACTAGATCCTTGTTTACCTTAGTGATCTAACCTAAGTAATAGAATCTATGGAAGATGAGTCAAAAGTGTATCTCCAATGGCCAAAGCTAGCTAACGGCCGGTGTCAGTAACTTAATAACATTTAACTGTAGTTTGATATCTGACTCGACATTAAAAGTTACTACTGTTTCAATATCAATTCTTATCTATCTTAGTTTTTAGAAACCATCAAAAATAAGCATTTCAACTGTTTTCTGTTAGGAAGTTATTGAAACTGGCCGTAAGCCTATTCTGGATGTAAACTTTAAGATGGGGTACAACAGAAACTAAAGTACATATTTACGTAAACGGACGACGGAAAATAACTATTACATAAAATAATATTTAAACAATGGCAATTTTGTTTCTGTAAGTAGTCATTGTGTTTTGTCGCGTCACATGGCTAAGGATAAGTAATGTTTTCTTGTCAACAATGTTGTATTTATGCATTTTAAAACTTATGTCCTACGTACATATTATTTAAAGCTAACTTATGTCGCCAGGGCCATCCACATTTTTCGTTTCTTGTGTCATTTTTACCGCCATGCAGCAGTGTAGAGACTAGTAAAAGGCCTGTACCCAAGATGCTTTTCTACAAGCGTAAGCGTTAACGCTTTTGGAAAACAAATCTACATTTTTATAGGAGTGACGTATCCTTGCGCTAGTCTTATCTATAGAATTATTATTCGAGAAATAATAATAAGGTGCATCAGGTGCAGTGAAGTCACTATGTCGAGCTCCTATAAAAAAAAATATAGAAATACCTCTACTACTATGAAAGAATAGTTGTAATACTTGTAACGGATGGAGCAGTTCCAAGTTGACAGCACGGCGTCTTCTTGACGCCTTAAATTGCTTACAGTATTGTGTCTATTTACGGGAAACTAGAAGGAATTTTGGAGAGATTTCATACAAACTTTTCTACGGATCGACTCGTCCTCGCAACGGAATGTATTTTTGCAAACGCCATTCTGCTTACCTGCAATGCGCCCAATATCTAAATGTCTATATAGATAAGCAGTAGATAAGTACTAAAATATAGACTTATATTAGTCATAACTTATAATATAATGAAAAAGAACACCAAATTTTAGATGTAGGTAGGTTATATTAATGAAGTGTGTTATCTTTATGTATAGTAAAAAACGTTTAGGAATATAAAAACTCAATGCATGCCTATTTTACTGTAAATAAGATACTATTCTTCCTTTTTCCTATTCTTCTTTTGTTTGCGAAAAACATAAGAAATAATATATACATAATATAATAATATACATAATATATTTTTTATTGGCAACACATGTGATACAAAAACAAAATCACAGTAGGTAATTAATTAGAATGCAAAAATCTATTTTTTCCATAATAATGTGACATTATGTTTGTTTCAAGTAAGTACCTACATCGTATGACATATGAAAGCTATTTCCTAACTGGAAGGACGCGCTAAATAAAAACGCCTGTGGGCTTAGAATGTAAAAAAAAACACGACACGACTCCGTTTCGTTTTATTGTGATTGGTTGAGAGACTAACACGTGACTGACGCATTGGTCTCTCGATCAATCACAAACATCAAAATTAAACATCATCTTACGAGTTGCGCCTTTTTACCACATTCTAAGCCCACTGAAGTCTAAACTCGGGACCCTCAAAGTGACTTTTGATATTGATTTTACTGAGGGCCGAATTACCACGCGCTTATAATCTCTGATAGCCTATTCGAAACTTATTCAATCAATAGAACATCTGGCAGAAACGTAAAACCGTATAAATAAAACGCATAATTATTATATTATGGACAAAAATGATGCCTCATAAAATGTAGATTTCTTACAATACGTCGTTGCATTTCACGTAGAAAATACGGCACATGAACAATGAGCATTGAACTGTACCTACTTAAACCCAATCTGTATATTTTTTATCAGGTGTGCCTAGGTACTATCATATTGTGATCAGTTTTATTTCATAATTAAGTAGGTACTAAGTACTTACTGACTTCATATTTTTTACTTATATTCTGAAAGTTAGATTTGTATAAAGGAACTAAACGTTAAAATTATCTACAAAAAAATCTAATTAGCTTATCATTTATTATTTCGTAGAAAAGATAAATATACTTACAACTATTTTTTTTTAATTTATGTAAAAAAAAAATCCTAAAAATTTAAAAATGTGAGCAGTTAAACAGCGTGTAAGTTTTTTTGACAATATAAAGAGCTAGTCTATTCTAGTCGTTCTAAAAGTGTATTTTTTATAATACATTGTTTTTTTTGCTTTTTTAATGCCTCGAATGTATATTATGTATTTAAATCAAATAGATATAATATCATTACTATATAAAACCTATAGGATATATTCTTTTCCTTTTAAATACATCTCTATAACATAAGGAAAATGTTTGTACACGGCGTACTCTCTATGTTTATATACCTATATATATTAATTATAATGAATATTATTTGTGAATGGTATTTGCAAATTTCTAATCTTTTTCTGCATTTTGTCACGAGGAGTAAGTAAAAGTGGTATAGAATTTAGGATGTTTTTAGTTTCAGTTTGATTAATTGTCAAAGGACATGTCAAAAAAGATTTTTTATTCGATGTTAATTCTTAATCATACTTTTCTCATAGAATTACAATGAGACTTCATTGTAATTCTATGAGAAACCCATTTTTTTTCTCACTAAATGTAATGTTAAGGTTTGTATTTATGTACCGTCATATATTTTATTGTAATAGTACCTAAGTATGTGCTAAATAAATATAAAAAAAATATATTTGTTTCTTTTTCTCACTTAGTATGTAAATTATTAAAATTTATAAGTGTGGTGTAAATTTATCTACGCGTCCTATGTAGATCCGACTGAAAGTGTTTGAAACTATTACCACTCGTATTTTTTTCTAGTTAGTCGGCGATATTATATGTGGGTGCATTGTTATTACCATCTCTACACTAAGCACGAAAAAAAATTGCTCCAAGTATTCGTAAGTAAGTCAACGTTTGGTATTTAACAGTCGGGAGGCGATACTATAGGAAACGTGCTCCTCGTAAGCTCTGCCATCTGGTGGCGCAATATGAATCTTTTTCAGCCCATCAATACTAATTGACATAGATACATACATTCATACGTCTGAAGCTAATAAAAGCGTGTTAAAAAGATTAAAAATAACATTAAATTTGTTGATAATATATTATCCTGTGTATCGGGTTCGGGATGCTCCAAAACATAAAAATAAACAAATCAAATGTTGCGAAATTCTATCATGTTCCCGAGAATAGCACCTAAGTACTTACATTTCATGATTATGTAAAAATAATAAAGCTATATAAAACACTAGCTTTTGCCCACGGCTTCGCCCGTGTTAATAAGTTTTTCCGGGCTAAAAGTACATAAAAACCTTCCTGTTGAATCACTCTATCCAACACGTTTTGGATAAAGATTACCTAATATTATGATGTTGATACAACTCTTAACAAATAATGCATTCATTTTGATCAAATTTGATTATCATAAAAACGGTTCTAGTGAGTTAATCTTAAAAGATAGACATATACTGTCGCGGACTTTTTTTTAGATCATTTCAAGAGGAATAATTCTTTCATACATATATTTTTGGTAGCTTGAACCGTTTTCGCAGCGCACGCAATGAAAGCCCTCAAGGATGAATAATTTTCCCCGCTTTTTTCACATTTTCCATTAATTCTTCGCTCCTAATAGTAGCATCGTGATGTTATATAGCCTATAGCCTTCCTCGATAAATGGTCTATTCAACACAAAAAGAATTTTTCAATTCGCACCAGTAGTTCCTGAGATTAGCGCGTTCAAACAAACAAACAAACTCTTCAGCTTTATAATATTAGTATAGATACATAATTATGAGTTCCAAAAGTATTTAGAATTTTTTATGTCTCAATGTGTAGTTTATAAAAATAAAGAAGTTTTGAAGATTACGTATATCAATTATATATATTATTCAATACAAACAAATCTGTAATTAAGGGAACATAACCTCCTAATTTTGCTTCATTATCATTAACTAGCTCCCATCTAAAAAAAACCTATTCTGGCCACGCTAGGTATAGTCGTTTATTCAGGTAAGACAAACCTTTGGCACAGGGTAAAAATATTTATTGTGTTTATTTATAGACACATTTTAAAAAGAACGTTACAACTGACAATTGATTAGTGCAACTGTCGGAGTCAACTATCGCAAAAATGTTCATGATTGTTTGATTTTATCACATATGCACAAACATGGTGTCCTGTCGCCAAAATTAAGTCCTTATATACACATATAACAATATCGGAAACAATAACAAAAATATTATAAATGTAATAATTAAAATTTAACGTAAAATCAAAACTCAACTAATCACCCGAGAACGTACACGCACAAGTCCTATCCGAACGCGTATTAATGAACAGAACATTAAAATAGCGGACCAATGGTTTCATATCCCGGGCGTCTGCCGTAATAAACAGATTGATGTAACTTACGTATTGTTTATTTCAAGGCGGTGATTTTGTATAGTGTAAAAAACTTAAGATGAAGATTAATATGTTTTGAGCCTTTTTATTTAAAATTGCATAATTATTCAAAGACATAATTTGTTGCATGTCATGAAATTAAATATAAAAATGATTGTTAAAATTAAAATTATTACCTACTAGCTTTTGCCCGCGGCTCCGCCCGCGTGAATGAGTTTTCCCGGGATAAAAGTCCCGCTATATATTGTCCCGGTATAAAAAGTAGCCTATCTGTTAATCCAGAACATGATCTACCCGTGTGCCAAATTTCATCGAAATCTGTTCAGTAGTTTTTGCGTGAAAGAGTAACAAACATACATACATTCTTACAAACTTTCACGTTTATAATATTAGTAGGATTTAAAGTTAAATGATTTTTATTTTTATTATTTAAAAAATGAATGTATTTTAGTATTAAATTTGAATCGTAATATTTATTCTTTATTTACGTGTTTATTTTGTTTCTCAGCTACTACAGTTTACCTGTCACTGCGTTCTGAAGGGTCAATGTGCTTTATTGCCAAGTTATCTGGCGCGGATTATATTTATAATATTTATTCAGTCGTACCCAATATTTTCTCGTTTTTGACATAATAAAAGATTAATAAAATAAGAATAAAAAAATACAGCTTTGAAAAGTTCCTTTTTTATCCACATGTGGCTCTTGTGTCGATTTTGTGCTGTCCCGTATAGTTCGTGCACGTTCCCTATGATCGCTGTTTGTCACACACTGTACTATGGCTTCGCAATTTACTATTCAAAGTTTACACGCGCGCTACGTTCGTGCTGCAGTATTTCACTTCCAAATACGTTCACCGAGGCGCTGTTTAAATTTCCATACATACATTTACTTAAACGATGTTAAAAGTTGCTTTTGGAACATCACTAGTAGTCTGCACATCTCTATTAGACGCCAATATGACGATACCGGTCTATTGTGCGTAATAATGTATAAATTAAAATGTAACAATAAAGTAATAGTACCTACAAGCTTGTGTTTCACTCTTCGTGCACAACTCAAACCGCAACAAACCAAACTATGTATAACTTAACGTATAGGTACTAATTACTATAGCTAACGCAAATATTCGTGTTTGAGGTACAGGTGTGATCACTTTCCAGGCTAGCGAAATAACGTCTATCGGAACTGCAACGAAACTTTTTTTGTTTTTATCGCGGGGAAAGATGCTTTATCGTTTGCACCACGTGATCGGAATGGTTGTTGGTTTTACCGATCTTACGGCCCAATGTCGACACAATGGAGTATAGCATTATCCGAAACGAGCATGGGACCGAGTCACTATGTACCTACACACTACACCGGCATAGAAACCAAAACCCGCGGTGGCCTTCGGTGCATACGGAACGGCCCTGAGGTATCTTGTTGCACGAAGATAGCTCCACGGAACCGCGCCTGCGCGATGACGTATTGCTCCCCCTCTCTAAATGAGGGGGCTAAGAAAACCCTGGACTCTAAAGCACGCCTTCGACGTCTGCGACTACATGAGACTGATCTGAATTGGCCCCCACTGCTCGCCCCGTGCTTCTCTCAAACCCCATTTAGCCGCCTCTTACGACAGGCAGGGAATACTGTGGCGGAATTCTGTAGATGCCCCAGGAACACAAGGCACAACTGCAACAGAACTACCCAAATAACTATAAATAGACGTGTAAGGTTACAACCTGACAACCCTGATTTGAATGTGTAAACAAACCATGATAAACACGTCGGCGGTTGCTATGCTATTTTTGGTGGCAATCGTTATCGTTATGCCGGCCCTATAGAGTCATCATGCGTCTGTCGTGACGGTCATCCAAGGTGATCGATAGTTTGTCTAATGGTAGCTGCCGTGGTGCATGACAATCAATGAGATAATCTAGCTACTATAATCTATCTACTAATATTATAAACAGGAAAAGTTTGTTTGTATGGGCAAATCTCTGGAACTAATTAACTGATTTTTTTTTCACTAATGGGAAACACTACTTCTGTGCTATATGCTACTTTTTATTCCGAGAAAATATTCTTTATTTATAAAATAAGAGTCGCCCGCGTTAAAAAGTTTTTCCGGGATAAAAGTCCCGCTTTATGTTTTCCCGGGATAAAAAGTGGCCTATGTGTTAATCCAGAACATGATCTACCCGTGTGCCAAATTTCATCGAAATCCGTTCAGTAGTTTTTGCGTGAAAGAGGAACAAACATCCATACATCCAAACATCCATACATCCATACATTCTTACAAACTTTCGCCTTTATAATATTAGTAGGATTTATAAAATAAAGCGGCACTATTATCCCGTAAAAACTTTTACACAGGGGCGGAGCCGCGCGCACAAGCCAATTGTTTATAAATGCAGATATTTTTAAAAAAAATTGTAAGCCGAACAAAATATCAGTGTATTTTAGAATCGTTTATAGTTCAGAGACAAATATTAGGTTAGAGTTCAAAAAATTTTTTTTTTATTTTATGTCAAAATATTAGATTAATCGTAATAATTACAAGTGAAATGTTATGTTACAATGTTTCGTATGATTATCCGAGGAACCTTGACATCTGTTTATTGCACAAACCATCATTTTAAAATAAAATATCCAGAGCTGCTAGCGCTACGATTCGACCTAGAGCATTGACGCGGACTGTTCAGTAACTAAGCCAAATGGCTTAGTTTTACTTGCCTCACTAAGCGTGCATGTTCTCGGTTTCTAGGTGTTATTATTCAAAGGATGGAACCATAACTTAAACTTTGTTGTTGACGTAAAATATTATTTGATAATTATAGAGTTATACGCTATGACAAAAGAACTTCCATAAATTATGACTTATTATTTTAACAAAAGGTGATGTCGAATTACGGCCACTAACTTCCGACAATTATTGAAACCTCATACTGTGCCTACATACCTGAGCAGTTCTCTGAATTTCGAAGGTATGTGAAGTCTGCCAACCCGCTCTCAGTTGTAGAGGAGGCCCGTGCTCAGCAGTGGGCAGTAATACAGGGCTGGTATGGCATGGTAAATTTTTTTCTTATTTACACTATTCTTAATTCAAATTATTTTTTATTTTTTAGTTGGATTTTCTATAAAGCGTGTTTTTTAGTACTTTTAAACTATTATTTATTTTATTTTCTATGAAACTGATATGATGTAAGCTTAAATCATGTAAAAGGACATTTTTCCCGGAAAAGTACATGCCGTGTCTTGAAACTCGGATAACCGTTTACGAGGGCAAAGCCGTGAGCAACACGTAGGTACAAAAAACATGAGGAAACATGCGTAAGCTATCTACAACCTTCTAAATGCATTACGCATATGTACCATAGAACAGTGATGATTATAGACAATTTTCACGTACTTACCATCAGGTCAGAGACATGTCGAGTAATTCACAAGAATTAGATATTTTAGAGATGAGAGAGAGAGATTTTTATGTTGCACAAATGGAAGACATGGATAGAATAATTAGGACATATCGCGTGCGACGGACCACTCATCGCATGTCGTTTGGGAACAGGCAATGTTTCAACGGAGATCAGCCAGGTACGCAGAAGATATTATAGTGCACATGCGTGTGCGCCATACACAGGTGCACTCGCTGTTCCTTCACTCTCATAGTCCGGTGAGACGGCAATCCGAAACGACCGGAAAGAGATCAGGCACAGGACCAACGCCTTTACATGCTTTCCGAGATACGGTGGTATCACACGCCAACTTCCTAACTTCGAGCTGTGACTGAGTAATTTTTAAGATGGGAAAACCCAGTCACAATGTTTTTGGCTCAACCCGGGATTCGAACCCAGGAGCACATGCTCAAATCGTACTCGTAACGCGTATGCAATACAACTACGCCACCGAGGCCTATTAGTAAGACGTAAGATAAGATCGCACGCTTAATAAAACAATGACCTAATCCAAAATTTTGGCTACATGAGTTTTAGCAATATATGGGCCCTAAAGGGCAAGCTGCATCGACTTAGAAAAAAAATGCGTTGTATCCTACTAATATTATAAAGGCGAAAGTTTGTAAGAATGTATGGATGTTTGGATGTATGGATGTAAGGATGTTTGTTCCTCTTTCACGCAAAAACTACTGAACGGATTTCGATGAAATTTGGCACACGGGTAGATCATGTCCTGAATTAACACATAGGCTACTTTTTATCCCGGGAAAATATAAACCGGGACTTTTATCCCGGAAAAACGTTTTAATACGGGCGGAGCCGCGGGCAAAAGCTAGTATTATATATTTTAAGAATAGGGTCAAAATTGTTTGAATATGTGTTCGTTCCCCGCGCAACTAAAAAAAAACGTATACAGTTAGTTTTTGTGACTATTCCCACGAGTCAACGATTTTAGATTAAGTCATTGTATTAAGAGTGCGACTGATGTACTACGTAGGTACTAGATTACGCGATCCAAACATTAACTTTGTTCAACTGAACTGTACCTACGGCAATCCGTACACTTGACTTTAGTGTGGCTTCAATGTTTATTAAAGCGATCTAGCGCTGTATGGTTTCATACAACTTTCTAAGCAGGAGAAACGGATTTATGACACTATTGGCGTGCTAACGCTTCATTTCTGAAGTACTACTCCTGACGGCAGTTTATCTATTCGTTAGCGCTATTGGTTCAATAACCCATGAATTTGCATTTCTGAACCGCGCACTGTAAGATAAACTCAGCTTAAACTTCGTTTAACTTAACTGGCCAATTTTTGCCGTTTATCTGTTCCATAACTGTTTGACGTGTCATTTTATGACAATCGAGGTCAACCCAGTTAGCAAATGCTCTTTGCCAGTTAGATATTAGTTACAATATAGAGGAATATAATCGATACGGCAAATCACAACAGTTTTAGTAGTATTATAAACTCATAACTTCTAAATAAAATAACTTAAAACACAAATGAGTAAACGAAATGAATAAACGTAAATTCAATTTATGAATCTATACATAAAAATAAAATTGGAGTGTCTGTTTGTAATATTGAAATAACCGTTTTTTACTATATGTATATGAGTACATATACGATACATGCACCAAAATAATTTTTTTTACAATTTTTGTCTGTCTGTCTTTCTGTCTGTCTGTTTGTTCCGGCTAATCTCTGAAACGGCTGGACCGATTTTGACGGGACTTTTATTGGCAGGTAGCTGATGCAATAAGGAAAAACTTAGGCTACGTTTTATCCCGGGAAAATATAAAGCAGGACTTTTATCCTGGAAAAACTTTTTAACGCGGGCGGAGCCGCGGGCAGCAGCTAGTTTATTATTAAATTTAATGACTTACTTTTAAAATATTCATTAATCAATAACAAATATTTAGAATTAAGAATTTTGTAATATTTAATACAAATTATGTCATATATATTTATTATTCTCTAAATATTTTTAATTCAAAAGGTTGCGAGCACCTTCTGCGTTCACCATAAAGACCGATGTGGCCAGAAAAGCTGACTCGTGTCAGGCTACTGGCAGTAGGACCATGAACAAAAAAAAATCTAAATTTTATCTTTAATAATTATATATCAGTTTAAATTTGATAAACGAAATATATAATATGAACTTTATTGACTGTGTTGACTATCCTTTTCCAGTCCTTTTATCATTTTATTGTAATTAATTATTTGCATCCAAAAACTATTTTAATGACGCCAAAGAAGTATAACTTTTCACGCGCGTACATAAGTACACACACCGATGTTTTAAATTCTGCAACAATGTCATTTATCAGCCTGAGACAAATAACAAATTACCACAAAATAAAATTAAAAATAATATTTAGGCGTTGGTCTATGTTAAAATAAGCTATTTTTGTATATAAAATAATTATTACTTACGAATTATAATAATAAAATCGATTTAAAAGTCAACTGCTAAAAAAGAGTCATCTAGTAGCAAAATAAGGAACTAGTTGTCGGTTTCATAGTTATCGAATGCTTCATTATATGTTCAGAAATACAGTGAAAGTTGACCGACGTTTATCTTAAGTTTAACTTTTATGGATCAATAGTTATTAAAAGTTTAATTGAGAGATTCAGAAATCGGGCATAAGAGATTTAACCCGCCGTCGACGACGACTCGCCAAACAATAAAAAAGTTCCACGCCACAAAAGTCCTTCGCCGCTATGAAGTAATTCAAAATAATTAACAAAATCTATTTACGTTCGAGGAATGTTTGCGTTGTTTTGCTGACGTCTTTGACCAAGGACATTAAAGTTTAAACAGTAGGTATAGGTAGTTAGTTATTGACCGGACGTCTGTACCAAATTTTTCATGCAAAGTTTTTACCAATTGGTAAAATAAGTCCGTGTCTTATCTAACACGTCAATGTGACGAGACGTCTCGATATGCTTAACTTTTGTAAAGAAAACAATATTTTGGAAAGAAATATGACAATTTGCGCTATACGATCATGTCAAAGTATGTTTTAATGCATTTTACATAAGCGTTTTGCTATTTCACGGCAGATTGAGTTAATAAATAATAATAGGCTCAAATTTTTTGTATGACAATATGTCCGCTCTGTATGTATAAGTGTACTCATTTATATATATACATGTAAATGTGTTGGATTTATTCCCTAAAAATGTAGCTTCGATAAAATCGGAACATGTCAAGGAACCTTTATGACTTGGACTATATAAAAAAACTTCGATATTGCGAGATCTTGGATGTTTTTGCCTTGTCTAATAGCCCGGTAAAATTAAACATTCGAGTTTGCATTAATTCCTAACAAGCTGGATTTTTGTACAGACCTTAAATACGACATTACAAATGCTATGTCAAAAGTCCCCATCGAACCCCCTTGTGCGTTGTTTTTTATTAGAGGTTAAAGGTGCCTAATTTTCCTTATTTGCGTATATCTCTAAAATCCCGTGATGGACGGCAGCGTGGCGGTTAGGTCTCACGCTGCCTTTGACGCCGAGGGCGTCCTTCGGTGTACGGGGGCTTCTGAGCCCCCCCAACAACAGGAGACGGACCGCAATAGCGGTACACGCAGGGGCGGTTGCGGACGACACCTTAGACGTGAGTCGGAGGAAGCCCGCAGTCGTCCCTAATGCGCCGAAGGAGTTTTGGTTGGTATGCCGTGTGGTGTACATAGGTTAGAGACTCGGCCCGGCGATCGCCCGTTTTCTATCTCTCCGGGCGGCTCAACGTCGGGTCGTAAGGCACGGTGAACCCAACATAACCGCTCAGTCGTTCCCCTTGAACACTGGGCGGTAGTAATAATTCACTTTCTCCGCGTAAACAAAAAAAAAATATCTCTAAAATGGTGAGGGCTATCGGAAAATGAATTAGAGAACGTTTATAGATCGTAAAATTCTCTACAAAAAGGTATTAGTACTTTTTTCTTACAAAGCACCGTTCTCAAGTTATCGCGATTTCACACCGTAGGAAAGTCCTATTTCATTTTTATGCACATATTCCTACACCACCTCTGAGGTAGTGTACTCGGCGCTTTTTTAACTTGGTTTCCCCAGTAGGAACACTCCCCGATATATAATACGAACGAGGAAACTTAATAGGACAATATCTATCCATATATAAAAAAAATTAAGGCTGTTCGCTAGTCTCGCTCAAAACTCAAAAACGGCGGGACCGATTTAAATAATTCTTCGATTGTTTTGTTAAAGACAGTACAGGGTAGGTTTATGAGAAAAAAAATAGGAAATTTCCGAAAACTAGCTAAAAAATCGAAAAATTCAAAATAGGTAATTTTGTACGGAAGTAACCACTTTGTATTATTTATTAACGGAATTTCTCTGTCAATTACGGACTACACACGTAGTTTGGGCCCCTGCACGTCAGAAGTTCCAGTTTTCGATTGTGGAAGCTACCACGGCTTGCACCAATAGATCTCCTCCGAAGACTGGTTTGAGAGCGCTGCGCTGTTCGTTCCAGTTTGGGCAAAACTCCAACATGTACTGGGCAGTATCCAGCGGGCAGTTGTCATAATGGTGATGTTGAGTATGTGAAGGAATCGAGGAGTGATTTAAACAAAGTCTTCGTGGTGTAGACTAAGTATATTCAAACAATAGTACAAACTTTAGCGCGCGCGTGCGTATACGTACAACACGTCACTCGCTGCGCCGGCGGACGGACGACTGACGACTGGCGCAGCAGTCGTTTTTAAAACTTACATATAAAAATAGGTAGGTAGATGTATATTTGTTCGCGGCGCTTACAAAGCCCCACCTTAGTGCTGCTGACGCAGCAGTCAGCACTAATTACTCCAAAGGAATCTTAGCGACGCGAGCAACAGATCTCTTTAAACTACCTAACTGCGTCTTTACTTGTACTACTCGTACTCTGCCGTCTTCCCGGGAAAAATCTCTTCTATAATGCCTCGTGGCCACACGTTACGAGGAACATTAGGATCAGCGATAAACACTAAATCTCCGAGTTGAAGAGACATTGGGCTATCTTCCGTCCACTTCTTGCGAGTTATCAATTCGGGAAGCACTTCCTTCACCCGTCTCCTCCAAATCATATCAGTCAGTCTTTGGGCTATTCGTCACTGACGACGGCAGAACAGGTCAGAATCATCAAAGCTGCCTGTTAGAGGTAAGGTAGAAGACGAGCCGAGTAAAAAGTGATTTGGAGTTAGTGACTCCTTGCTGTTGACATCGACGGAAACTTGACTAAGTGGGCGTCCATTCACTATAGCTTCCACTTCAGCCAGCAGTGTATTAAATGTTTCTTCTCTGGGCGCTCTTTCTTTTAGAACGACCTTTAATGCAACTTTCACACTCCGAATTAAGCGCTCCCAGGCCCCACCCCAATGAGGGCTAGCTGGGGGTATAAACGTCCAGCGAGTGCCTTGAATACTCACAGCTCTCTGCAATTCTTGCTCGTCGAGTTCAACGACGGCCTTTCTAAGTTCCGAATCCGCACCTCTTAAATTTGTCCCATTATCAGAATACAAATGGGCCGGCCATCCTCGTCGTGAAGCCATTCTGCGTAAAGCCATGATTAAGGAATCGGAACTAAGAGATGACACTGTCTCCAAATGAATTGCCCTGACAGTGAGACAGGTAAAAAGAACTCCATAACGTTTCTCCCTTCTTCTTCCCACTGTGATCTCCATAGGTCCAAAGAGGTCGATGCCGCAGTGAGTAAAAGGCCTTTGGAAATGAGCTACTCTAGCAGCTGGTAAATCTCCCATCTTTGGCATCTGAGGTTTCACCTTTCTTAGTCTACACATCATGCATTATCTGACAACTTCTTTGACAGTAGGCCTCACTCGTATTATCCAATATTTTTGTTTCAGATTGTTAACTACCATCTCTTGGTGGCCGTGGCTAGCTTTCACGTGATGATGTGCTACTATTAATTTGGCTACTTGGCTTCTTCCGTTTAGGATTACAGGATACTTCACATCATAGGAAACATCCGCTGTAACACCTATGCGCCCGCCTACACGGAGCACACCCTGTTCATCTATAAAGGGCGTCAACGTAAGTAGCTTACTATTCTTTTCTAAATTTTTACACTTCTTTATTAATTGTATATCAATGTTAAATGACTCTATTTGTGCATGACGTATGAGTAAATTCTCAGCTAACTGAATTGCAGTGCAATCATCAATAATTTTCTTTTGACATTTCTTTATAAATTTTAACATTACAGCTGTACTTCTCAACAGGCGTATCCATGAAGAAAACCGCATTGGATCCGGCACAGCTGCACACCCAGGTAAGTGATTTTCTTGTGTAATATTTGTTATATATTCCAGGTCGGACTCGACGATGTTAGTTATGCATGAAATAGTGGGCCATGAGCTTTCAGTCTCGTACAGAAACTGAGGACCATTGAACCACTCACCTTCCAGATTCAACCTATCAAAGTTTTCCCGAGTGGCTATATCGGCAACATTCAAAGCGGTAGGTACATATCTCCACTCCTTAACTTGGGTTAATTCATCAAGTTCGCCTAGGCGATGAGCGACATATGGTTTATAACAACGCGTATTGTTACGTATCCATTGCAAAACAGTTGTGGAATCGCACCAAAAATATCGATCAGCTGTTTTTATTCGATGAGCGGACTGTAGTGTATTCGCCAACCGACCAGCCATTATGGCCGCCTGCAATTCCAGTCTAGGTACCGTAGCCCTTTTTACAGGAGCAACCCGGCATTTACTGGCTACGAAACAAACTTTTATTAGATTATTGTTATCTAACCAACGCCAATAAGCGACCGCACACATAGCCTGCAACGATGCATCACAAAAAATATGAAGTTGTAAACAATTATAACCTGTGTCGCTTAAAGGTGGGTCTGTCTGTATGCTTGTGGACGCAGCTTTACTATTTAATGACGTGCATACCTCTTTGTCATTCCTATTATCTTTAAGAACATTGTTACGTAATGCCGATTCATTAACTCGCCTATAACATCGAGGTATTCGGATGCTATTTATCGTTTTCAATAATTTTAACCATTTAAACCATTTTATACAAATATCCTCTGTTATATTTTCATCCCAACCTATATTTGACTTCCAAGTTTCCTGAAGTAATATTTTACCGTTAATAGTGAACGGCGAAAGAAATCCGTAGATATCAAACAATGACATAATGACCTTTAATAAATCGCGTTTCGTAGGACATTTTAATCCATTAATTATCTCTTGAGGTATCCGTTTAAATGTGGTAACAAATCCTAAGGAGTCATCGTCGGGATACCATATGATTCCCAAGGCTCGCTCGCCTTCATGTCGAGTCCCTAGTTTCACAGAAGCAGCCGTGGGAGCTAGCGACTCCTCTGGTAAACTCGCCAATTACGAATTTCGAAGCCCCCCTGTTTGTGTATGTAAATTATATCACACGCTAATTTAATACAAGTATTTTCACTAGGTTGACTATCAATATAGTCATCCATATAATGTTGATCGTGAATAGCTTGAACTGCAGCGGGCTTCAATGAGTCATAACGCTGAGCGTTTTTATCTATACTAATATTATAAAGCTGAAGAGTTTGTTTGTTTGTTTGTTTGTTTGTTTGAACGCGCTAATCTCAGGAACTACTGGTGCGAATTGAAAAATTCTTTTTGTGTTGAATAGACCATTTATCGAGGAAGGCTATAGGCTATATAACATCACGATGCAACTATTAGGAGCGAAGAAATAATGGAAAATGTGAAAAATGCGGGAAAATTATTCATCCTTGAGGGCTTCCATTGCGTGCGCTGCGAAAACGGTTCAAGATACCAAAAATATATGTATGAAAGAATTATTCCTCTTGAAATGATCTAAAAAAAAGTCCGCGACAGTATATGTCTATCTTTTAAAATAAACTCTCTAGAACCGTTTTTATGGTAATCAAATTTGGTCGAAATTAATGCATTATTTGTTAAGAGTTGTATCAACGTCATAATATTAATCTTTATACAAATAAATGTGTTGGATAGAGTGATTCAACGGGAAGGTTTTTATGTATGTACTTTTAGCCCGGAAAAACTTATTAACGCGGGCGAAGCCGTGGGCAAAAGCTAGTTTTTAATAAACTGTGCAACGAATGGGGCACAACTCGCACCAAATATTAGGGATGTCATCTTGTAAGTTTTTACAGGCTCATTAGGGTTTTCGCGCCACAGAAACCTTAAGGCATCCTGATCAGTAGGTAATATTTTTACCCTTAAAAACATATCTTGTCCTTCCACGGTAGACCTACGTACCATCGACCATCTATTAATTTTGCCGTTTCTTCCAGGTGTACAAGAGCGCGCAAATCATCGCGATTCTGGCGCGGCTTCCCGGATATTCCCATAGATTCGATACAAAAAAAAAATCTTACCATTTCGTGCAGGTCTTCTAAAGAATTAGTGTTTGCTGACCCTAATGAAACCTCCGTGTCGTGTAGGATTGAACAACACGCGCCTGTTGAAAGTGGTGCTGGAACTAATCCATGGACGCACCATCCTAGCGGAGTACGCGTAGCACAAGGTTCATTACATTTTCCCATCTTAATTTCAAGTGGTATTAATAAATTAAAATTATCCTGACCAATTAAAATTTCAGGTTCAATATTCGTACAACAAAATTCGTTTTTAATATTACATAAATGTGAATATATATCAAAGTTAACTAAACCAAAGTTTTGCACAGGCACATTTAAATCTTTAAAACTACTAGCAGTAATATTAAATTTCTCACCCTTATAGTTCGCTATACAAACGTCCATAATATTAACGTCGCACACAAGCGCACTCTTATTCCATGCGCCGCACACGCGCAGGGTCTCCCGACGGCCACGCAAACCGGCTCGTGACGCAAGCGCGGCACTGATGAGCGACACCGTGGATCCGTCGTCTAATAACGCACTTGTTTTGAAAACGCCGTTCGGACCGTGTACACTTATAGGCACTACTTTTAATAACAGTTTGCACTCATTATATTTTTTGTTAACGTGTGTTACTATTACAGGTATCACCGACGACGGTTCGCCTGCCGTATTATCGCCAACACACGGTTCACTGTTCACAGTTGGACGCAAGTCGTAATGCAATAACTTATGATGCGCTTGGCCACAGTTCATGACGTCACACGTTGCAGCAGCACAGGTCGCTCGGTCATGGTGTGCGTCTATGCATTTGTAACATAACCGATTACGTTTGACATAACTCCATCGATCTTTGCGTAATGCTTTGCGGAATTTCTTACAATCCTGTAATTTATGTTTCGATAAGCGACAGTAACGGCATTTTTCACTATCATCGTAATTTTTATTTAATAAAACTGTATGTGTACCTTCTGTGTATTTTTTCTTGTTATAATAATTATTATCATTTGTATTTTTCATATTTAACAAAGCCATAGAAGACACTTTCATAGCTTCTTCATTTAAAAATTCTGAAATATCAAACCATGTTGGTCTTTTATTTTGCTTTATGAATGTATAGCTATAATCCACCCATTTCGAAAGTAAAACCGGTGGTAATTTTGAAAGTATGCATGTAGTTATGCTTATCCCATTTAGGTATTCATCACAACCGATAACTTTGACAGCGGCAACACAGTTACGTACTTTAATTGAAAAGGGCACAATATCCTTGTGATATTCTTGTGACACTGAATGTAATTTCTTGATGTCCACCATGATGCGTGACAGAATGATATCAGGATTCCCAAACTGCAGCTCGAGTGTCGACATTATTATGTCAGGCGAAGTAGCACTTATAAGCAAGGCTGAAACTGCTTCACGAGCTGATCCCTTTAAACATTTCCTTAGGCGCCACAAATTCTCATCGTCCGTGAAATTACAGACTCTGGATGATTCTTCATACGCCTTTTTAAAGTGAAGCCACTCCATTGAGTCACCAGAAAATAATGGTAATTCTTTTGGTGTACATATTCGGCTTAAAAAGTTGGAAATAAGTCCATTGCAGGTAGAAGCGGCTGCTAAATCCTTCAGTGCACTAGCCAGTAGTTGAACCGTTCCATCAGTGCCGACATCTGCCGCCGGCGGGCACGGCGCGTCCTTAGTATGACCTTTGTCGTGGACGGGCTGCGCTTCCAGTTCACGATGGCTGTGCTCTAGCCACTCCTCCACCTCCCTGTTAGTGCAATGGGACCGAACACTACATTCGTCGCTGATATCCGCTAGGTCCGCCACTAAACATTTATTTATTAAGTCCAGCTCAATCTTAGCTTTAGCTTCCGCGGCCTCCAATTCCAACCTTTTTTTGCGTGCAAGCACTGAAGATGATGAGGACCTCTTGGATCTAGTTGCAGGTGCTTGGCGAGACGTTGAAGGCACAGGTTGAAATAAAGGTAACGGTGGTTCCGATTTCACCACACTACCCTCTTCTGTATTTCGACGAAGAAAAGTTTTATTAATTTCGGTACTTCGTGGCAGTGTTGGAGTCTTCGGAATCGCGGACTTGTCTTCCTGTTGTTCCTCGTCCCTCTTTGCGGTTCTCCTTGTGTTCACCATGGTTTTTGGTGTGTGGAACATACTATTCTGTTAGCGATTCGGCTCGAAGTGACCACTGTTGAGTATGTGAAGGAATCGAGGAGTGATTTAAACAAAGTCTTCGTGGTGTAAAGACTAAGTATATTCAAACAATAGTACAAACTTTAGCGCGCGCGTGCGTATACGTACAACACGTCACTCGCTGCGCCGGCGGACGGACGACTGACGACTGGCGCAGCAGTCGTTTTTAAAACTTACATATAAAAATAGGTAGGTAGATGTATATTTGTTCGCGGCGCTTACAGGTGACAAACAGTAGAGACCTTGCCTACAATCCGACATAGATAGTAGCAGCCATGTCCGAAGAGCACCTGTGTCAGACGAAAGGTTGCAATGCCGTGGCACGTCTACAATAACTCGACAAAGACAGGACGTACTCCCAGGACAGGACAGGACGAGCTCCCTGCATCATCTACATAGTTCAAGTTCAAACAACTATATTTTTTATTAATTGGTAACATGTTGAAGGTATACTGAATTCAGCACAGAAATAATCGTTGTAATCCTATTTGATTTTGAAGAGTTCCCTCGTGCACCTTCGGATTCCAAGGTCCTATACCAATTAAATCAAAATTTTACGAATTGGAAGCTATTCGGAATGTAACGTAAAAATAATTTTCAAAAGAAGTCCATAATTGACGGAGAAATTCCGTTAATAAATAGTACAAAGTGGCTACTTCCGTACAAAATTATCTATTTTGAATTTTTCGATTTTTAGCTAGTTTGCGGAATTTTCCTATTTTTTTTTTCTCATAAACCTTCCCTGAACTGTCTCGAACAAAACAATCGAAGAATTATTTAAATCGGTCTCGCCGTTTTTGAGTTGAGCGAGACTAGCGAACAGCCATTATTTTTTTTATATATGGATAGATATTGTCCTATTAAGTTTCCTCGTTCGTATTATATATCGGGGAGTGTTCCTACTGGGGAAACCAAGTTAAAAAAGCGCCGAGTACACTCAGAGGTGGTGTAGGAATAAGTGCATAAAAATGAAAATAGGACTTTCCTACGGTCTGAAATCGCGGTAACTTGAGAACGGTGTTTTGTAAGAAAAAAGTACCTACTAATACCTTTTTGTAGAGAATTTTACGATCTACAAACGTTCTCTAATTCATTTTCCGATAGCTCTCACCAGTTTAGAGATATACGCAAAAAAGGAAAATTAGGCACCTTTAACCTCGAATAAAAAACAACGCACAAGCGGGATCGATGGGGACTTTTGACATAGCATTTGTAATGTCGTATTTGACTCAACACGTTTTTTTGTATAACTTGACCGGGCTATAATGACTTACAGCTTTTCTTGAAACATCGCTGGCATTAATTATTAAACTATAGTCATAACGTTCAAAGTTGTACTATAGTCGTAACGTTTATAGTTTGAAGAAGGGAATTAAGGCAGCATTTGTTCCGTTCTTCCAACTAACCGTTTTTATGGATGCATGAATCTCAGCGATTACTCACAATTAAACGCTACGTCTATAGAAAATAAAAGAGTAAAAAACTGAATATGTCAAAAAGTGGCGTTTATTCCCTTCTTTCAATTGGTGGTTCAATTACTGGGACATTTCTTTATCATAACATATACTAATTGAAGAGAATTAATAAGAACAGTTTACCCCGTTTAATGACAATGACATTAAGAATATCTTGATTCTAGAATCATAAGAATGAATAATGTGGGTCGTGGGATATCCATTTTTATCATCCCTTAAAAAAGGAGAAAAAGGGGGACAAATTTTCCCTAAACTACTAGATCGATTGCGATTCTTGTTACAGTTTAATCTCATTTGCTTTTAAATACACGTAGATACGTATTCATTAATCAAACCCTGAAATGTTTTCATAAGGTGAGAGTTTTTCATAACTATTAGGAATAACATATAATATACTAGCTTTTGCCCGCGGCTCCGCCCGCGTCAAAATGTTTTTCCGGGATAAAAGTCCCGCTTTATGTTTTCCCGAGATAAAAAGTAGCCTATGGGTTAATCCAGGTCATGATCTACCCGTGTGCCAAATTTCATCGAAATCCATTCAGTAGTTTTGGCGTGAAAGAGGAACAAACATCCATACATCTAGACATTCTTACAAACTTTCGCCTTTATAATATTAGTAGGATTACTATGAAAGTAACAGAATAACGCTCGTAGGCTCAGCTTACTAGCTGACTGGCGAGTCGGCTATGCCCCAATAATGTATGTATTTATATATTTTCTTATTAGCAGGTGAGATGGCGCGACGTTGCAACGTCTAGTTTCATGAATCATAGTCACGCTAAGTATATTATGATTTTTGCAGTAACAGACTAACAGATGCGCTAACAAGAAGTACTAGCCCAAAAATACCGATTTAATAAACATTCAGAGCTCTTAATACCATCTGTCATTGACTCTACCGACTGTTAATATATCCATATTTATTTATTTTATTTTATCGTAATACAGGAAACAAACAATAGAATATACACAAACAAATTAATATAAAGTATCTTAACACATAACCCCAAAAAAATTTCCAACATCCAAAAAGAACAGTTATATGTCTCGTCGGCAGATAAACTTTTTAACAAAAATAAACCGACTTCAAAACCACTGCAAACCAAACAATAATTCAACTTTATATTCCCTTAGTATATACGTATATTTGGAGTCAGTGCCTAATTTAAATTGAAAAATGTTTTCGTATATTTGTTTGTGTATTGCCTTACCTTAGTTGGCACTATGCTAGGTGTTTCTCTACGCGATCGAATCAGAAATGAGGAGATCCGTAGAATAATGAAAGTCACTGACATAGCCCAACGGATAAGCAAGCTGAAGTGGCAATGGGCAGGGCACATAGTTCGAAAAACTGACGGCAGATGGGGCAAAAAATTCTCGAGTGGAGACCACGTACTGGCAAGCGCAGCGTCGGCCCTCCATCTGCAAGGTGGACCGATGATTTAGTAAAGGCCACAGGAACGCGCTGGATGCAGGCCGCTTTTGACAGGTCCATCTGGAAATCTATAGGGGAGGCCTATGTTCAGCAGTGGACGTCATGTGGCTGATGATGATGATGATGATTATACCTGTTACCTTTGATTAATTCGTATACTTATAATTAATCAAAGCCTGGTACATGTTTATTGCCTACACCGATGCACTACCTGACAAGGGCGAGTTATCAAATAGAGGAACCTCGTCCCCCCCTGCACCACACTTATTCAAAACCACCGTAAAACTATATGTACATATAATTAAAATCTAACTATATTCATTGGGAAATCGGGTGAATTCGCGAGTGTGTCCATGGCGTTATACTGTAGCAGCTAACAATATTTATTATACATCAACAATCGCATCGTTAGCACTTAGCTCAGTGTAGCGTTGTGTTCGGTGTTTCGCGCCCGCGTCCGAACTGCAAGGATTTTTACGTACTAGTAAGTATCTAATTTTTATTAACTAAAATATCATCTAGAATTTTTTGCGTAATCCCAAAAAATCGCTATACGGATTTTAATTGTTTCATTTATGAAGTCCTGTAAACCACCTCTTAGCAAGAAGCTTTTTTGAGTTCTTAATAGGTACAGATTAGTGGTGTAACGAATATTCGTATTCGCGAATATTCGCGTCTTTTGTAATCACGTCTTTCACGTAGTTAATAAAGCATCTAATCTTACCGGGTTCGTCTCTAGAGTCTAGGCAGATGAAACGTTTTCGGGATTTTAAATTGTCACTCGTCATTTATAACTGCCTAATTCGTAGCATTCTGGAATATTGCAAGATTCGTCTATCACTTACCTTTTAGTGATACAAAGTGTAATAGGTAAATTAGTTTCGTACAGCCCGCGTATAAATTATCCTACTAATATTATAAACGCGAAAGTTTGTCAGAATGTATGGATGTTTGTTACTCTTTCACGCAAAAACTACTGAACAGATTTCGATGAAATTAAGCACAAGGGTAGATAATGTCCTGTATTAACACATAGGGTACGAGAAGGCTACGGGAGGCTAATCCCGGGAAAATAAAAAGCGGGACTTTTATCCCGGAAAAACTCATTCATGCGGGCGGAGCCGCGGACAAAAGCTAGTTATAACATAAGTAAACTAGTTTTCAGAAGCGCAGAATATGGCGACATATTGTTCTTATACAAACTTGTCAACGGTCACATAAGCTGTCTATGTTGTTACTTGTAGTACGTCTTAAACTCAATGTAGGTATTATACACTAGTAGCCGCTTACTAAATCGAAAATCTATTGCTCTTCCCTTGTACAAAGCGAATCTCGGTCAACGTTCGCCCCTCTATCGCATGTGTTCTTCTTATAATAGCATTTCTAATTATTATGTCATATTTTTAGGTTCGCCTGCCTCAGCTATAAGATAAATCTATTAAAATCCATGATTTAATCCAGACACACAATAATTTGTACCGTATACCTCATAATATTAAATTCTCAATTTCTCCTATTCATTTATGTTATCTCTTAATAGTGTATGTCGTTTTCGAGTAGGTTGCTAATATTTTTAAATATTGTACTGTATCAGTGTATTACAAGAATGTCATGTGTTTGTAACCAGTTTAGTGGACCTAATAATCAGAAGAAAAAAAACTCTTTGTCATCCAAAAAATCATTTATGTTTTAAAAAGACTGGACACTCATCAATTATTTATCCTTGGCTTAGTGGTCACTTGTATCTAGGCTACCGGGGTCTTGAATTCGAAGCAGAGTAGCCAAACTTTGTGTCAGTAACTTAATTTCCCGCTTTATATTTTACCGAGATAAAAAGTAGTCTATGAGTTCAGGGCATGATCTACCCATGTACCAAATTTCATCGAAATCCGCTCAGTAGTTTTTGCGTGAAAGACTACCAAACATACATATTACATTCTTACAAACTTTCGCGTTTATGTAACATAATAACTCCCATAAAATATCTAAATATCACTAAATCTGGTTCGTTATTGTTGCTAATCTTGTGCCAGTTCTATCATGAAATTTTGAAATCCGCATCGTGGAATCTCAGAGTAGGGGAGACCGGGGATAGTTGACCAAATTTCAGCTTGGACGCCTATATTTTTATGGTTTTAGTATATAATGTTAAAAAAAACCTATAGGTTCGATAGGTGCACTAATAAGCTTTCGAAAGAAACACCAAAAACCTCGCAATTGTTTATAACATAGTGTACAAAAGCCATTTTGTGGAACGAGAAAATTGAGTCAACCTACCCCATGCCTGGGGTCGGTGGACTATTCATTAGGGGTGAATTGACCCACGAAGTAATTGGTATAAAATACGGCAATCAAATAAAAGAAAACACTACAAGTACTTATTTACTATTATCAATGTGTCTTATTGAGACAAAATATCATCAAAATTTACATAATAAACATATAATTTGTCACTTTTTGTACGATTTTCATTATAAGGGCCGAAACAAAAATCCTGCCACAAGCAGAGGGTTGACTGTTTCAATTAGTTATTCTCTTGTAAATTCACGTGGTTTTGGAATAACAAACTTATATTAAAATTGACAAAAAAAACTCACTTTATTCCATATGAAGAATATTTGGATTACTACGTGGTACATTTTCTAGGTAGTCAACTAGCCCCAATATAAAATTTGTCTACCAGCCCCAAACAACTTTTTTAATTTTTAACCACGTGTAAGTACCTCAAAACCGTGGCAAAATATTAAAAAAAATACACTAAAATAATCATCAATAACCAAACTCTTACTTTAAATTGCTCGAAAGTAATTAACATTGAGTATAAAGGCTTCAATACAAATAATATTAAGAGGTAAATAATTACTCATAAGTATCATTTTTCGATAAATCGTTTTTTCTCCTGAACTACGTGTGCCCGCGGTGCCACGTTTGCGGTGAAGATTCGTAAACAGTTAACGGTTTTTATAACAAGACGACGCAACACTTTAAAATAGCTCGAGTTATTGACTGTTATTCATCCTGCCCCTATCGCCAACCATCCCCGGTCTCCCCTACCCATTCCCTACGAAATGTTGCTATTCCAGCTGTGGCAATTACAGGTTAATAACAGTGAATGCGACTTTGTTTCTAGCTGATTAAACATTTTATATTTAAGTATTATAAAAAAGTATATTATCTTCTAGTTAATTTTCACACGGAGCTGGTACAGTAGGTATGTTGGAATCTTTAATTATTCTTAGGCAGGCGACTCCTAGTACTAAAGAACTGAAAACTTAACTCGCGGTATTTTTCATTGCCTTTTTATTAGGCCCAAATAGGCCAGTTTATTTGATTACAACAGTTAGACTACATAGACAAGAGATAAACGGCTTTCATTTGTTACTAAAATAGTTTATGTTAAGTATTATTGTTAAACAAAATGATTATAGATAAAGTATGTGGTATAAGTACATTAAAGCGATTAAAGTTATTAAGTTCTATATTTCCAGTACCATATGACAACCAATACCATTCCACTGGATTCACCTAATGTGCTAGATTTGGATCGCCTGAATATTAGAGTCACAAGATCGATCTCCAGTCAACTCACGCATTTCTTTTTTTTTCGCGCGGTTATGAATTATCGATCGGGTCAACGGTGAAGGGTAACATCAGAAGGCAACTACAAATTTGAATTAACCCGCGAAGTTAACGAAAGGCCACTCAGAATTGGGTCAGTGTATATTAAAATTTGAAATTTATTCACAATCCGATCTCTGCTAATTTATAAATGGTCCGTCTGTTGTGCTTTCACGACTAAACTGAACCTTGAACCCCAAGAAAGGACGTATGGAATTTTTAAAAATATTTATTACAAGCTGAATATCAAACGGTCAAAACCGCGAATATACATGCTCACGCCTTTTATCCCCGAAGTGGTAGGCAGAGGCGCAACTGGTACACCACTTTTCGCCGTGCATATTCCGTCCCATGTTTTTTTTTAATGGCCCTACTGCCAGTAGCCTGACCCGAGTCGGCTTTTCTGGCCACACCGGTCTTTAGGGTGAACGCAGAAGGCGCTCGCAACCCTTTGAATTAAGTGACCATGCTGAGGGTAACACACTAACGGGTTACGAACCTCGGCTCAGGATGGCCACTGAGAGAGGATGAGACATCAACGATTAGGGAAAGATTGTTTTTTTTTTGCCTAATCATATTAAATTGTGTTTTCATCGGCACGCGGGCCGGAACTGCTAGGAGGGTCGGGGCGACGACGGGGAACGTGGCGAGGTCCTCGACGGCGAGGATGGAACTGCGGTCTTGTGGAGTGTAGGAGTTTCAAGAACTCGTTCTTACTACCGCTTGCCGCACACGTTCGGTTTCCTGATTAGGTTTTCTGATGAGGAATTCAGATTCGGAAACCTGAATGCTCCGCTTACATAGAAAATGTTCAACAACGCGCACACGTTCCTGAATCTGAATTCCTGATCAGGAAATCTAATTAGGAAACCGAACGTGTTGATACAAAAAACCGGACGTTTGCGCTAGTCACTCGGAATTCAGAATCTGAATTCCTGATCAGGAAACCTAGTTAGGAAACCGAACGTGTGCGGCAAGCGTACGGCGGATGGCCATAGTGATTTCGTCCTCTGGATCGGTTAATACGGAACGCGACCGTCTCCATTTGGCGCGGTCGACTGGAGTCCGTCCCATGATGTGATAGAAATTCCAAACTCCGGTCTGGTACTGAATAGAAAAACCCAATATCACTGACCGACCCGGGGATCGAACCCGAGACCTCAGCATTGCAGTCGTACCGTAATACAACAACGCCCCGGGGCAGTACAAATTGTTTGATTATAATTAATTAATATTACACCAATGCAGTCACCTACTTAAATTTTGCAGATTGCAAATTTTTTGTACGTATAAGCAATTTGAGTCATATTTTAATAACTAATTTATTAAGCCTAATCTAGCACTTTAACTTTTATACCTGTACGACTGTATTTTTGTTTGTGTATTTAAACACAACGTCCATCGCGTGGCTATGAAATCAGAGGCGGAGAATACAAGACTTAGGCGGAAGATACAATAAACGTGCGGAGTTCTAAGATAAATTATATGCTGTAGGAAAACTCTATTGTAACAAGCAAAGAACAATTGGTAGCAACGAGCTATCAATATTTCCTTTTCACACAATTCCTTTAAACTTAAGTATAATTGTACTTTTAAGTTGATAGCAAATATCGACTGACATTTTTAAAAGAACGTACAAAACCATCTTTCAGTTCTACCAGACTAATGGTAAGTTAGAGTTTTCCATTAGTACTATATTGACGCGCGATGGCCTGCTTAATAACGTGCTAATCATCTAGGGTTCCGTGGTAATAATAAACATCACAAAATATGATTATATTTTGTGATGATATCATAAAAAATTGTTACATATTGTTGGGATAGCATGTTTGCACACATTAGCAATATTATGTTTACGATTTATGTAGTAATTGTTTGTTTGACAGTTCCGCGAAGGTGTTCAATGTCAAGTATGTATAGTTCCGGGTGAATTTGTTACCTAGTGAATGACCGCTGGAATATTAATATTGCTACTGTTAATAGATATATTGTTAGTTTATGGGCATTGTAGGTACTAACATACCCGCAGTTCTGGACGCGATGAAAACGGGCTGATTCTAACCCATAACAATGTATTTACGTGGGTACATCCCTTTTCACTTTAAACGTTTTGTCATGAAGAGAATACAAACATATTGCATTTTAAGAAGCCGCATCTAAAATTTCGTCTATTTCAGTCAACTTTTCATTGTGTTTTTTTTTTTAAATAAACTGAACTGATTAATTTATAAACATCATTGGAAAGACTATTTCAACACTAATGGAATAAGCCAGATTTTTCATATCTTTCTTTAATTTCAATCTATCCACCAAGTTGCAACGTCTGTTTCAGAAATTTTGTTGTACGGACACTCAAACTTGTTGCCGTTTTCAATCAAAACCGTGCTTGAAAGTAACTAACGAAAATTATTATTTATTGGTATAAAAGTCGGCTATAGGATAAACGCGACAATTTCTTTATATTCAATGTAAAATCGTACAAAATTAAATTGTGATGGCGCTTTTGTTTATTTTTTAGTGACATCTGTTGTACAATAGTAGAACAGAACTAGAAGCATTTTTTTTCTTGAGTTAGTTGTAAATACCTTTAAGAGGTAAACACAAACATCTACAGTTTATACCTGTAATTTAAACAAACGTATGTGCTGTGTATTAAATAATGGTTTTTCGAAATAAATAAATAAATAGGTAGTGTAAATAAGAAAAAATGTATTTCTTATTACATCTTTTTCTCATTTATACTATTCTTAATTCAAATTTCTTAAAATTATTTTTCTATTTTTTAGTTGGATTTTTATACATGCTTAGGTAAGCGTTAGTGGTTCAAGTAATTTGCCAGCTATTATACACACACACACACACGCCTGTTATCCCCGAAGGGGTAGGCAGAGGCGCAACTAGTGCACCCACTTTTTCCCCATTATTCCGTCCCATGATGTGATAGGGGGGGAGCCTATCGCCATATCGGGCACAAATTCCAGACTCCGGGCTGATACTGAATTGAAAAACACAATATCACTTTGCCCGACCCGGGGATCGAACCCGAGACCTCAGCTTTGCAGTCGTACTGTAATACAACTACGCCACCGAGGCAGTCACGCACATTACATCAAATTGCCATAAATATTATATATTATAACATTAAGAATAGTAAATGTGAGATTATTTATTTTTGTCATTAAGATTATTGCAAGATAAACAACAGGGCACTAATTGACAGCACTGCAAATCTTCATGGAGATTGTTTATCATTTAAGTGTAGTGCTATTGAAATCAATGTTGTGGTTTCCATTTGAATAGGTATTTGTTGTCTGACAAGCCCCGCTTATATATATAGATGTATGGGAAAACCCGATATATATGAACACCGGTGTCCGTCGCGGGGTTTGAGCAGTCAATTAATAACACACACACGCGCCCTTTATCCCCAAAGGGGTAGGCAAAACCGCAATCAGGGCACCCACTTTTCGCCGTGCGTACCTATTCCATCCCATAATGTGATAGGGGGCGAACCTATCGCCATATCGGGCACAAATTCCAGAGCCTGCGCCAATCCTGAGTAGAAAAATAAATAATAGTTATATGAAACACGCTTTTATAGAAAATCCAACAAAAAAATTTAATTAGGAATAGTATATATTAAGAACAAAATATATTTTAAACAAAAGCGTGAGGTGCTTTCTAAAATATTATCAAAATGATAATCATTTTACTTGTGTCTGTCAAAACTATTATTTATTTCCACTTTTTAGTTTAAAACTTTGAATTGTCATCGGTCCTTGATAAGTGTGCCAAATTTCGATTTAATCCGACGTTTTGAAGGGAGTCAAAATCATGTTCAAAGTTTCCGCTACATACATAAATACTAACATACGTATGAAGCTAATAAAAGCGTGTTAAAACCTTACATTACGTAATAATATTATTTTATTTTCACACGTAATATTACTTATATCTATCTTATATAAAGTTTAAAGTATGGGAAGAAAAATTCCAAAATCTTAAGGGACAGATGGAAAACCAAGAAAAAAGATTGCATTTTATTGAAAAGCAAGCTAGACAGAGAAATGTTGTAATTTTTGGTTTGGAAGATAGTGACATATCATATTCGAACTTAGAAACTATTATTATCAACTTTGTGGCACAGTATTTATCTATCAACTTAGACCGCCGAGACATACAAGAAATAAGGAAAATAGGAAAAAGAGGAGAGAAGCCCCGGCCAACCATCATTACACTCTCAACACTAGGTACAAAGATAGAGATATTTAAAAAAAGAGACGCACTAAAAGACACCCCATACTACATCAAAGCAGATTATCCAAAAAATATATTGGAAAAAAGAAGGATTTTACAGGAACAGGTGAAGATAGAGAGAGAAAAGGGGAACTTAGCAAAAGTTAAATATGATAAATTAATAATACTACCCAAAAAATGTACTACAGCAGAAAACAAAAAAAGGAATCTTTCTAGTTCCCCTGAAATCGTCAACTACGCTGGAGCTGAGAAAAAGACACAAGCCAGTAAGAAAAACAAAACACAGACACCAAGACATAGACCATCAAGCATATCTGAGGGTGTTTTGAAACCAGGCATGCTCAACTTTTTAACCAACAAGAACCCTAACAATGCAGCAACTATTCAAGAAAACAAAACCACAAATAAATAGCAATTAACAACCCCCTCTCACACCGAAAAAATCACTTAATATTCAAACACACAGTATATATAACCCATCTTCCAAGCCGGCCGGTCACCGTGGAAGAGTACGACCAAAACCCTCCAAAGAAAAACCCCTACACTCACAACTACCCTAATAAATACTATATAATAACATATAATGTGAAAACACTGTTATCATACGAGCGTTTACTTGAACTAAGTGAAGCTTTAAAATGAATAAAATACGACATAATTGGACTAGCCGAAACAAGACGCAATGGAGACAAAATAGAGGAATATGATACTTTCATATTATGCCATACAGGCCTTAAACCAGGACTGTTCGGAGTAGGATTTTTGGTAAATAAACGCCACAAAGATAACATTGAACGTTACATAGGCCTGTCAGATAGAGTGGCTATATTAAATCTAGCATTTGATGACACCTACCTATCTCTCATACAAATATATGCACCTACAGAGAAGAAAAGGGAGACACCTTGTACTAGATGGGAGGACGAGATCAAAAATTGGTGGGTCCCAATTGGCTCCAAAAATCACAATTGAGAGCAGACTGGAATTCTTTGGAGGAGGCCTTCACCTGTAGAGGGGTTCTTGCAAATACTTAAAATTAAAATATATATAAAAAAAAAAAAAAAAAATTACTAGAAAAAAGAAATAGTATTTAAATAAACATTACTTTTCCATTACTGAAAAACTAGTATGTATTAACTGTTTTACTTAGCAAGAAATAAAAGGCTTATTATTATTATTATTATTATTATATAAAGTACCTATCACTAGAAAATAAGGCGTCTCACATACTCTGCCAAAAGCTTTTGTGGCACAGCGGATGTTGAGAAATAAGTAGCTTAAGTCGCGAACCGAATGGTAAACAATTCCAGTGCCGGCATTAGGGTGGGGCGGGCCGGGCAAATGACCTGAGCGCCAGGTCCTAGGGAGGACGCCATAGGTTTAAAATGATGTCACAGGCTGCAGGCATAATAAACATACGTAAAATGTACATGAACGGCACGCCCAGGTGACTAAGGCCGGCTCTGACGAGTGCGATCTCCGCAGCGAGGCAGATTGTGTGATCCACAATAATTTATTTCGAGTTAGAGTGTTGTTAAGGTCAAAGTAACACAAGTACCAATTATGAACTCAGCATCCATGACAGTTTGTATGAGATAATCTCTAGCTAAACCACTTTTTTTCACCGTCGGTTTTATTGTTGAAATTCTAGTTTTGAAACGGCGTTTCTGCATTAAATAGTAAACAAGCAAAGAGACACTCCATAAAATGTATGAATAGGATTTTACGACCGTTGTGTATCTGAGGACAATTTGACGTAATATTGCCTATGGTTGTGTGTTGCTCAAACATTTGTCTATAAATGTTTGCAGCCAATGACTACAGGGTGTTGACTTTTTTATATAAGTGGAACTTCGTCAGCACCCAGGTGTCTCGTTCCCATAGCTTGACATCCAGGGTCCTGCGTGCCCAGATCATTCAGCAAGGTGCGCAGAAACAAGACAGACCATTAAAATTCTAGTTACCGTCAAACGAACGAATCTATCGCTGCACCTTTGATCAATAATAAAGTTCAAATAACTGTTGACTAATATATTGTTCATTGAATTAGCGGCTAGTTTAGTAATAGGGTAGTTGATTACCTGTTTTTAAATATATTTATCAAAACTTTAGGTATGCCGTCCAAAATGTTACGGAATAAGAATTTACAAAATCGATGGCATCATAAGTTAAAAAGTTTTGATATTTGGTGGAAGGGGGTACTTGTTAAATAACACTAATATCAGAATGTGACGTCACCAAGTGCCACCGGCCACAACGCTGCGTGCGTGCGAAAGAGATAGCACGATATACCACTACCTACGACTCAACATTTGCTCAAAACAATATTTCAAATATGAACAAGTAACTGCTATATTTTTCAACCAATTTTGATGTTGATTTCCGAGAAGAAGTTCTTTTTCGTAATATTATTGTTATGTATAAAATAATGGACAAAAATTAAACATAGGAAACTACCTTATTGCATAATAAGCGATGTGTTGGGGCCAGGATAAAAAATACGGAGAACTGCCAATATAGTTTCCTTTGTTTAACAACGATATGTTAAACAATATAGAAAAACAATACTTCCGTAGGTACTTAAAGCACACGTGACTTAGTCCGTAGCATGTTTCGCGAATGATGTTTACTCTAGCTATGACCGAGTCAATATAGCATGTCTATATTAACGGACAGGACCGTAACAAGGCGGTTGAGAAGTGCTTGACCTCCCATTGATTAAATAAGATGGATTAGCAACTAGCTAGCTAGCTAGGTAGTATTCAGAGTTGTCCTTGCTAAGATATATAAAATGATTTTTAATCATGCTTTATCACAATCGCCGGCCGATTGTTAATAAAGAAGACCAAGGCATCGCGCAGTCACTACCAAATTGTTGCCAAGAAAAACTACACTATCATGTTATTATTATTCCAATTAAATTCAATAATTCAAGTTCCTTCGTCTACGTTCCGCAATTGGCTGTTTCTTAGTAGTGTTGTGTTTTCGACAACAAGCTGAGATTGTCTTGACTTGAAGTCTAAGACAGAGGTCTTGTATTCCCTGAAAAGTACATACATGTTGCATTACCTAGACTTAAAACAGGAAAACTTAGATAATAATTAACATAGAATTTAAAACAAAACAAGTGACTGAATGAAAAAAATTGTTTCCAGGGTTCAAAATGGTGCCACGTCCAGTCTCCCCATATGCAAGGGAGCCCCAGATCCCACAATTCTATGCTGGCAAGTGTATCTTCATCACTGGCGCTACCGGTTTTATGGGAAAGGTAACCCATACTGAAGTATTTCTAAACAAATATCTTTTCCACTATACGAGCCTTTATATACTGCCCGCCGCTAAGCACGCGCCTCCTCTACATCTGAGAGAGTTAAGGCCTTAGTCCACCACGCTGGCCTAGTGCGGGTTGGCAGACTTCAAATACCTTCGAAATTCAAAGATCTTCTCTGGTATGCAGGTTTCCTCACGGTGTTTTCCTTTACCGTTAAGCGAGCGATAATTCACAAAGAATACACACATAATTTTTTAGAAAAGTCAGAGGTGTGTGCCCTTGGGTTTTGAACCTGCGGACATTCGTCTCGGCAGTCCGTTCCCACTCTCAACTAGGCTATCGCTATTTGTTAGGATTCCGCGACAATTAAAATTTTAGAATACACGTGGTAGAGGTTTGTATGGGAAGGTGCTAGATTTATTTTAACAGACTTAAAAAATTAAAATAATCGACTTAAAATCGAGTAGGTTCTATATTTGGCTAATTTTGTTTTGTGTCTGATTAGTTAGGACCATTCGCACACAGTGAAAATTGTTATACATCAAGTAGAAGTTTATTTTCAGAAGCCACTTTCCGAGTCAGTCCAAGAAATACAACGTATTTAGCACCAGTTATATTAGTTTATGTGCTAGTTATAGTCTGGTCAACAAGTGTCTGACAACAACAAGTGTCAGCTGTGGGCAGTATATCATACAACGCTGGTATTATTATTATATATTCAACAGGTGCTGGTAGAGAGATTGCTTTGGACGTGTCCTGACATTGGAAAGCTATTCCTGCTGATGCGACAGAAGAGAGAAGTTTCGCCCGAGAAGAGACTGGCACAGCTCAAGCAGTCACAGGTTTTTTTTTTAATATTTAATCCTACTAATATTATAAAGGCGAAAGTTTGTAAGTATGTCTGGATGTATGGATGTTTGTTACGCTTTCACGTAAAAACTACTGAACGGATTTCGATGAAATTTGGTACACGGTTCGATCATGTCCTGGATTAACACATAGGCTACATTTTATCCCGGGAAAATATAAAGCGGGACTTTTATTTATTTATTTTATTTATTTATTTATTTATCCTAGAAAAACTTTTAAACGCGGGTGGAGCCGCGGGCAAATTCTAGTTACTAATAAATTAAGTAGAACTGGTGTTAAAAAATCGATCGTATGAAAATAATTAAAATAGTGAAATTTGTATACAAAACTTTTTATTGCAGGTTTTTGACAATATCAGGGAAAAATGCCCGTCCCAGCTAGATAAATTGCACATCATACCCGGAGACACCACGGAACCGAACCTCGGAATCAGTCTCGACTGTATGAGTCTTTTGAACGAGGTATTTATTGTGATGGAAAAAATATATTTCTGGTGGACCGTGGAATAACTAAATACGGGAGTCATTTGAAGACATTTGAAAATGTTCAGTTTATTTTGCTAAAGACCCATTGCTTTTTTAAGGCGATATACATTTGTATCAGTCACATTCCCGCTATAGACCGTGGGCCAGTAGCAAAATTTCGTCAGTCATTTTCTCCCGAACGATAATTGGTGAGATGCATCAGAGACGTGTATCATAAAGCCTCGTGAACGTCAGCTTCGGCTCCGTGGGTGCCATGAGCGGTGGTAGCCTCCCAAAGATGTAGAAAAAAATATATTATTCAGTCATTTCCTCCCAACTAAGAATCATTTTAAATTGTAGCTAACCCGATACCTTGAAGAAAAAAAATAATCAGCTGACTGTAACTTGGGGCATTATGCGTCAGCTGGTCAATCAAACATGTAAAAAAAATATATCATTTCAGTGATTTCCTCTCAACTACAAATTTACCTGATGATAGCTTATACGCAACTATGAATAAATATGTATGTCAGCTGGCTGTATGCCGGGGCAAAAACCGTCAGCTGATGCCTTGAAAGTTATAACGCAGGTGTTAGGCGAGAGCTTCTATTACATAATTACATGCATCAGCTGACAATGTTTCCCTCGAATTAATGATAGTAGATTCTCTTTATTAATTACAGCATTGTATTATCAATCTATACATGTAAAATGCTTTGTCCTGAATGACTGACTGACGCACAGCCTAAACCTCTGACCGTAGAGACCTGAAACTTGCAGGGTGTGTTCTTTGTATGCCATAGGCATCTAATGAGATTGAATTTTCCGAAAGTCTACCCCTAAGAGGGTGAAAAAGGGGGGCAAAGTTTGTATGGGCCAACGTGATTCCTTGGTCCAACCTACTTCAAATATTGCTTAAACTTATTTTTAACAGAACTGATAGAAGACGTGTTTCATGTTTTATTGAAATTCATCCCGTAATATATAATATGTATAAAAACGAAAGGTCATTAACTCACTCATCACGAAATCTGAGAAGCTACACATGCTAGGAGTCTCAAATTTTGTGGAGGTTCCTTTTAGGACGTTGGAGCTCACTAAGACGGGATTTTGCGAAATTCAACCCCTAATGGGGTAAAAAGATTGTACGCGATAAACTCAAAGACTACCAAACGTATTTTGATTAAATTTGGTATGGAGATAATTCGAGCATCTGGGAAACTGGAAAGTTTTAGGCTACTTCTTATCCCGTGAAAATGTATAAGTGGGACCTTTATAAAAAAAAACTCTTTCGTACGACCGCGGCTGCGGGCAAAAGCTAGTCAGCTTATAAATTTTCATCTGGGAAGATATAATGTATCTTAAATGTTTGACTTTACGCTCAGATATGAGTTTTCCGATGAAATGTATAAATACTTTATGACTAATACGTATATAATTAAATAACTGAAGAAATATTAAGAACAGTGATTATGAATTTATAGTTTATTGTACTCTCCGGAGTAAGATAAAGTGGTCAGCAGAAGACTTCAGATTAACACAACCTACTGCAGGTACCACCTTTGCAACACGTTTCTAATCTAAGGGTTAGAAAAGTGTTGCATGCCTACATCGCGTCATACAAGGAACACACCCTGCAAGTTTCAGATCTCTATGGTCAGAGGTTTAGGCTGTGCGTCAGTCAGTCATTCAGGACAAAGCATTTTACATGTATAGATTGATAATACAATGCTGTAATTAATACAGAGAATCTACTATCATTAATTCGAGGGAAACATTGTCAGCTGATGCATGTAATTATGTAATAGAAGCTCTTGCCTAACACCTGCGTTATAACTTTCAAGGCATCAGCTGACGGTTTTTGCCCCGGCATACAGCCAGCTGACATATATATTTATTCATAGTTGCGTATAAGCTATCATCAGGTAAATTTGTAGTTGAGAGGAAATCACTGAAATGATATATTTTTTTTACATGTTTGATTGACCAGCTGACGCATAATGCCCCAAGTTACAGTCAGCTGATTATTTTTTTTCTTCAAGGTATCGGGTTAGCTACAATTTAAAATGATTCTTAGTTGGGAGGAAATGACTGAATAATATATTTTTTTCTACATCTTTGGGAGGCTACCACCGCTCATGGCACCCACGGAGCCGAAGCTGACGTTCACGAGGCTTTATGATACACGTCTCTGATGCGTCTCACCAATTATCGTTTGAGAGAAACTTGGTCACCGAAATCTGTCACTGGCCCACGGACCACTACCTAAATTATTAATATTCCCTGAGCTCCAACCTTGCATTTTTTAGGTGTCCATAGTGTTTCATAGTGCAGCTACATTGAAATTCGACGAAGCTTTCGGCAAAGCGGTGGACCAAAATATCCGGTCTGTCATGCGACTGCTGGACATTTGCGACCGATTACCCAACATAGAGGTAGAGATTCAATATTTATTTCATTCTTAACTAAATTAAAAAGTAAAAAAAATGTACCCCATAGGTCCCTATGTTCATAATTGTCCTGAACATTGATTGACAACATTGATTTAATCAAACCATTCAGCATCCTAATCTGTACTATTATTGTAAAGAGGAAAGATTTGTATTTTTGTATGCTTGTACAAAATAAAATCAAAAAATACTGGATCGATTTTAAAATTCTTACACCAATATAAAGCTACTTTATCAGCGAATAACGTAGGCTACTTTGTATGCCAGGGATATATAAAACAGGACTTTTATCCTGGAAAAACTCATTCACACGGGCGGGGCCGCAAGCAAAAATCTAGTTCTACCATACCTTAGATATAAAGAAGTTATGTTATCAATCAACCTCATTCCCATAATACAAACTCACTTTCGTTGCAGGCCTTCATCCACGTCTCCACAGCATACAGTAACGCTGATCTGATCACTGTCGAGGAGAAGGTGTACAGCCCGCCGGTGTCGCTTGACCAGGTCCTGTCGCTCACCGACTCGGTACCCGAAGAGCTCATCGCGGAGATTACGGATAAGTCAGTTTTATATGTGGTAGTTATTTGGATATAGAGATCACATTTCTTGTGATTTGTGAGACTATTTGAATGACGAAACTTTCAGTGTTTAGAGTGACGGACTCAACCAACGCGAGACTAATACGGCCAGCAGATCTCTGCGAGGTTGTTTTCTTCGTGTTTGTGCCCCTTGTGCGAGCAGGGCCGGACCATGAGTTTGGGAGGCCCTGGGCTTATACTGCCTCGGGGCCCACCTAATTACTCGAAGTCAATTACTTTCTCAAGACGAGTAGGACTCTGTCGACTGAAGCAAATAAGTTTTTAATTGGATGCATTCATTGACTAAACATTCATCCACATAATCGGGATAATAGACAATAACCTTACGTGCGCTTTCTAAATCAATTTGTTGCGTGTTAATTTCTTGCAAATCCATTAAAAAATATTTCTTTTGGTACGACTTGACTTCTTTGATTTAAATCTGTATTGACTTTATCTAGTGCAACGTTTAGCATGTCTATGTTATAATATTAAATATGTGAGCAAAATCGTTATTAAAATATTCAATCGTAACGTGTAAAAAAAGTTAAGCAGTTATCCACAACTCTACAAAATTAATAAAATATAGGTACTGTCGTCCGTAAAAAATCTACGGGGAATCCCCCGTTTCGTTTGATAGAGATACATACCGGGATTTCAAGGTTCCCAACCCGTAGGCGGCCATTACACTTTAATCGGGATTAAGATCAGCTACATTCCTTCAAAACTCTGTTTGATGTTTCTATCCTACTAGTTATAGGCATATAATTAAAAATACTGAATAAAAATTATAAATAATGGTATCCTATTAATATTATAAAGGCGAAAGTTTGTAAGAATGTATGGATGTATGGATGTGTGGATGTTTGTTCCTCTTTCACGCAAAAACTACTTAACGGATTTCGATGAAATTTGGCACACGGGTACATCATGTCCTGGATTAATATATAGGCTACTTTTTATCCCGGGAAAACATAAAGCGGGACTTTTATCCCAGAAAAACTTTTTAATGCGGGCGGAGCCGCGGGCAAAAGCTAGTTATAAATAATTCGATCGAATGAATGTTGGCTGCCGTATATTTCAACTGTCAGTTCGAAGTACTAACACCTGAACGTAGATTTGAATTGAATGGGTTTAATTAATGGTAGGATTCACAGGGCTGCAAGCTTTACGACCTGTTTAATTTAATCAAATTATAGATTTTTTTGCCATGCCATATGAGGCCATATGCTAGATCAGGCCCTGTGAGCGAGGCCCCGGGCGGGACCAAAAATAGTCCCCGTTTTAATTAATTTCGTAGGTAAGATGCTTAAGATGCCTTGTGAAACAGGGTGATGACCTAAAAAAGCCCTTTAAGTGGATATCGCGAGGTGCCCCCTCCCCATCCCTAGGGTCGTCACTGACGCTATCCAGTATCTTTGGGACCTAAGCTGGCCCTGTCTGCATATTCACTTTGGATAGATAGATGACTCATGTAGTTCTGGTATAACCAGCGTTACAACTCCTTTTTTACACCTTCATTCACAGGTTCATAGCACCAAAACCCAACACATACACCTTCACGAAGGCTTTGGCTGAAAATGCGGTGGAACAGCACCGGAACAGAGGATATCCTGTAGCTATTTTCAGACCTACTATTGGTAATATATTATTTTTTATTACCGTTTTACAAGCTTATTAAAGTTCTAGCTATACCACTGAGAACTAATGTACAATTCCCTGCACTGTAGGTACCTATTGTAACTTGTTTTCTTCCCGAGATATTAGCAACATTGTATACAGTCTACATTATAGGGTATCGAGTACCTACATAATATTTTGATATCCGTCTGGATAATGAAATACCGTCGTAGCGAAAATAGGTACAATCGGTGCTAGTACACTTTCTCAAGATAGACTGTGAAGAAATATTACATTGTTTCATATTTTACCACGCAGGAGCGATTATTTCGGAGATTTGCACGTCGATGGACCAACGATCACATCCCGCATAGATATAAAGTAGTACCAAGATAAAAAAGGAAAAATCTATACTTTTATTTCAGTAATCCCCGCCCTTCAACATCCATTCCCAGGCTGGATAGAGAACCTGAACGGGCCGAGCGGCGTCGTAGTGGGCGCGGGGAAGGGTCTGCTCCACGTGTTTTGTTGTAGGGACACCGCTAGGGCAGACCTACTGCCCGTGGATATCGCTATAGATACCCTGATCGCCGTGGCATGGGAGACGGCGTTGGACAAGTTAGTGTAAGAAAGTGATTATAGAGGGCAGGACTGAGCTAGTTAAATTTTGTTTTCGGACGTCAAATAAATATCACATAAACAGTGGCAACCATTGATGTATTGGGTTTTTTAATACGTCAATGGTGGCAACTTATCTCAGAATAGTAACTAAAGCCAGTTATTATTCTGAGCAACTTATAGATTTTTAATGAACTTTGCAATTTGATTCATAGTTAGTTAACTTATGTCGAAAGTGGTCCGAATTGATTTGTGTAAATAAAATAAAACATTCGACCGATGTCGCCGTTTTAATTCGCGAACTTTGGTGGAAACCGTGCTGTGTTTCTAGATATTTAGGCGCCGATTTATACCAGTGATTAGGTACAGGCAACCAGAGCCGTATTCACTATGCGGTATGAACTATGAGCCACAAGAAAAAAAGCTTAAACCGCTCGTAAAAAGTATGTTTTCTTTTTACCCAGGTCATCAGAAGTCCGTATATATAATTGTAGCACCATAGACAATCCTGTAACATGGCTAGAATTCAAAAAAGCAATCAAAAACGAACTCCGCATCAATCCTTTTGACAAAGCGTTGTGGTATCCATGGGGAACTTCGATCGAGAGCAAGTGAGTTACCACTATTGCACGCTAAATGTCGCTACTTGTTATTTTTGTCTTGTTACGATACATTAGTGAATACCTACAGTACCTATTTGATTGGGATGCAAATAGACAATAAATGATCAAGCCTTCTAATTTTTTTTACTTTTGTTGCCAGTAGTACCCAATATGAGATGCAATTATATTATTGCTTATTCTACAATTAAAAAACTTAAATCATAAACTTTAAGTTTATCTACCTGCCTACCCATCCAAAACATTGTCAACCTTACCTATGGTTTAATTTTTACAGATATTTGCAAAAAGCTGTGGCGCTTTTAACTCAAACGGTACCTTTATATTTAGCTGAATACACAGTGCGTTTATTCGGAATAAAAACAGGGTAAGTACTTAAATTGTTTACCGGGACACCTAATTATCAAATCAGAAATATGCAAACATAGGTGGTTTTAAGATACCTAATGCATGCAATGGAACGCTACCTAATTATTTCAAACATCACATTTTGTGTTGCAGTATTTTAAAAAATCCTACTATTATAGTCTATAATTTTAATATAGTATTAGTGTATTAAAATTAGGATAATATTTTTAGGAGAAAAATAATTGTTACAGGCTAAGTTTTATAACTGTAAACCAGCGGCTATGCGCTATGAATGATGTACTTCGATTCTTTTCTTTACGTGAATGGAAATTTAAGAAAGATAATGTTCGTCGGTTACAAGCGAGGCTATCACCACGTGATGCCGAAATTTACAACTTGGACCCCCAGACAATTAAGTAAGTTCGATCATGTAAAAATGGCATCTGTAAATTTTAAAAATAATACAAAAGGGTTATTAAAATATGGTAATAGAAATATTTGGTGTCAAATATTTAAAGCTAATCCCTGATATTTTTTTGTTTGCAACTGATTATGCACTAATTCGGCCTTAGATGTCGACCGTGAGTTTTAGAGAATTCGATTAAAATTAATTTTTATGCTTTTATTTTATTTTGAATTTAAAAGAGGGGACAATTTATTATTTTGCTCTAAACTAAAAGTCACTCGGCTTCGCAACTTATTGCAATATATAATAAAATAGTTGCGGCTCTTACGGTGCACCAATTCTCTCTTATGCGGTAAAAACCATATAAGGGATGTTTCTGATAATTGTTTTGTTTCAGCTGGAATGAACACTTCAGTAACTTTGTTAAAGGTACCAGAAAATATCTTTTGAAACAAAAAGATCAAGATATAGGAGAGGCCAAAAGGCATATAAGAAAGTAAGTAATGTTGTGTGAGATTTACCATATTAATTTGTTTAAATATAGTAATTATTTTAATGTCATTCGTGTCTTGTCATTTTTCTTTAAAAACTAACGACAGGAAGAATTTAATTCATCAATGGTTGTTATATAGAGAGTTTTCGTGACTTATGGAAATGTATCAAGTTTTTATTATTAACTAATTATTTCTTTAATATTTTACAGAATGTATTACGTCCATCATGGTTTCATCGTATTCTTGCTCGTCTTGGTTTCCCGTTTCGCGATGCGAAATCCTATCATTAGAGGCATCGTCTACGGAATTCTTAAATTACTTTTATCTGCCCTTAACGCTGCATACGGACGTATAAAGTTGTAGATGTTAATAATTCTTAGTCTTGTACCTACTTCGTGAACAAAGAGATAGGTACATAATACCTACATGTGACAAAATGGCTCAAAACTCTAAAGCTTAAAGTAATTTAAATTAATTTCCTTTATGCTTAAGACCTCGTATATTGTATTCCTAGATATCCACTAATACATGTACTTATCATGACTTTATGTGTAAATCTTACATATTCAATTGAATGCTTACACGAGGCAGCATAATATTACCACTACCTCTCACATTTTTTTTTCACGGTAGTCTGTCAAGCCCCGTGACGGACACCGGTGTCCATATACATAGGGTTTTTCCATACATCTATATATATATAAGCGGCTGAAGGCTGAAATGTATGGAAATCATTTGGTTATAATCTCAACCTAATTATTTAACAAACGTGTAAATGATTATTTTTATCAATGTAATATTTTGTTTTCTTAGTCGCGAAAACATTTTAGTTATTTGATACAAACAAAAAATAATATCCCATTTAAAAAAATGTACCACGCAAATTATGTAGTTTTTAAAACTACTTTTAAACGTGGACCAAATTTATTTGTGTGTGTTTTTTTTTATAATAAACAGATCCACGTCACTATATCGATTCACCGATTTTTCATTAGTTGCAGTCTTATTGTATTATGTAATGAGAGTAATAACTTATTGAGCTGTGATATGAAGCTGAAAGTATCATCAAGTATAACATTATGTACAGCCATATTAGCCTATATATTATTAAAATTTATTTGTATAATATGGCTAATGGTATATTTCATGGGATGCCGTATTTTCAAGACATAATAAAATATGTCAATTATTTTAAAAAGTGATTTAATAAAACATCATTTATATCTAACAGCGAATGTAGTTTTGTATTAATCGGAAGTTTTAGATATCGATATAATACTTGTCCGTGGCGTAGGCTTATTCTGTCGTTAGTAGGTAATAGGTATATAGATATATTCCAAATTTGTGACCTTACATGACTGAAATAGAGTTGGTGGAAGATTTTTACTCAATTGTATAATGTTGCGGTAAAATACGAAAAGAAAAATTAAACAAGTACATTGTACAGATATAGCTTTAATTTAAGTAAATTTATGTGATTTTGGTGTAATTCAAATTTATATCTAAATTATAAGGATGATATTTGGTATGTCAAATAAATGTATTGCTTACAATTATAATTTTATTTCACCTTATCCCTGTGATTAAACATCAAGATCGTAACAATATTAAATAGTGAAGCCAGCTAACCCATACCTACATTCATTAAATTATAAAATAAATCAACGCAAGCCATACAGAATAACAGTATATTTTCTGTACATAACTTAATTCTGTAGGTATAATGAAATTTTTTAAATTACACTGCCACATTTTATTTTTCAATGTAAAAGTTTTGAATTATCTTTGTTACACAATGAGTAGGCTTAACGAATATCGATTGATAATTAATATTGGGGCTGAACAGCATGTCATTTTACTTTGAAAAAGAAAAAAATGGTGTCCATAAAGTAGTCATTGATTTTGTTTTAGATTCCTGGTCAATTATTATAAAATTTCATTGGCGTGCATATATCAAAAGTTAAATAAATATTACTTTTCTAAAGGCCAGTGGTGTAACTATAAGGTGATATGAGGGGCAAAATGCCCCAGGCCATGGTTTTCAGGGGGTCCAAATTTTTTAATTAACAAAGCTTTTTATGTATTGGGAACTAAACTCTATAAGTGCAGACATTTCGTCTTAGGAAACGATATATTATAGTATAAAGAATATATTTTTGACATTAAAGTTTATGTTTGCATCATATTTGTATAAGAAAAATATATTTTATATATTATTTACGTTAATTCCTTACTTTCTTTATTCATTGTTCTAATGCTATTTACATAAACCTAGCATTGCTATTTCACGGTATTGCTTGAGTTATTGAGGAACAGGCTCATAATTTTTGGATGAGAATATCCTTATGTCATGTCAGCTCTATATAATCTTGGAACTCTTGACGTATAGGTACATTTTTAAGCATACTTTTCGTGTTCGATCTATTATTATTTACTACTTAATATTTAGTCTAATATTACCATTTATGTAGATGTCTTCATGAATTATGGTGTTTTGTGAAAGTTATGATTCTTTAATAAAAAATGATTCTTTCATAAAGCTTTCATATTGTTATGTGTTCAGTAATAACTTTCCGTAGTGTTATAATGCTCTTTGGTAATAACTAAAATACAAGCTGGTGGTACCCCGTGCAATAGTAGTTTTTAAAATTTATATTGTAGCAACTCTACTATCTAAAATCTGTCAATGTCAAACAAACAAAAAAGTCATAGTTGTGTTGTGTGAAGATGGGAATATACATTTATGTTTGAAAAAATGTTTAACAAAGTTTTCCAACGTGCTCTTAAATTCAGATTAAAGAAAACTTATCCAACGAACATATACGATTTATCCCGTGGGTCCGCGATCGCAGTACGAAGGCCATATAGCGATGAGGTGCGCCGTGCCCAGGCGCAGAGTGTTGCTGCGCCGGGACCTACCATATTCGACAAGATTATATCCAAGGAAATCAAAGCTGACATTATTTACGAAGATGATTTATGTTTGGCCTTCAACGATATTTCTCCACAAGCCCCAGTCCATTTTCTAGTTATTCCGAAACGAAGAATACCAAGATTGCAAGATGCGCAACAAAGTGATTTAGAGGTATGTATAATACGACTGAAACGCGTAGTCGGCGGGAATTTTTAAATGTGGAATGCGGTTGTGATAAATTATGTAATTTTGTAATGTAATATTTACAAGGTTATTTTATTAATGATGTCTTGACAGTGATATTATTTGAAAACGCTGTTTTATTTACGAAAATGTATGCATCATGTACCTAAGAAGGTGAAACATATTTTTCTATTTTCTTTGCTTCTAATACATAGCTATGTATTTTCTGTGGAGACATTTTCAGAATACTAATTCACCTCATTGTTTATTCCAAGCATAGTCTAAACAAGTCATACATGTTCTAGCACCATTATATTAGATTGTAAGAGATCTTAGTGTAAATATCAGATACCTATATCAATTATTTATTTTTCACATGAAATAATTATTATTTAAATAATCATTTTGCAATGCACATTTTATTTTGGCAGTGAGATTGAATCATTTTGCTTCACATTGTCTACTTTAAAGCTATTTGTTATATTCTAGAGTGAGCTGGTGGATCCCAGGCTTTCATAATGATCTAGGAATTATAATTGGGCTGTGAAACTAACAAGTTTCTGGACTGGAATCTTTTGGAATTCTCAAAGGGGTATATAGTTTCTGAATAACAATACTGGAAAACTTGTAGTTGATACAGCGTTACCACTCTCTAAAATACAAGCATAGCTGCGTATGCCTTCATGTAGGCCTGTATATTTGTTTTATAGCATCATCAGGGCAAACAAGTTGGTTACTTAATTACATGTGGTGTAGAAATACCCACAATGCAATATGAAGTGACATTTGTATTGGTGACTTTTTAAATAAGAGGAATATGGCTTGAAGCAGGGATATGCATTTATAATAATAATAATACCAGCCATGTATTATATACTGTCTGACTGGTGGGCATGAGCCTCCTCTACTACTGATTGGTATGGGTATTAGATTAGTGCACCATGCTGGCCTAGCGTAGGTTAACAGTGTTAGTCTAAGGTTAACAGACTTCACCTAAGAAATTCTTATGGAGAATACCTAGGTATGCAGGTTTTGTCGCGATGTTTACATTCACCTTTAAAGCGAAAGATAAAAACAAATTATATCCGCGAATTTTAGTCCTTCTAAAATCTGGCCAATCATACAACATTTAACAGCTAAGTTGGTTTCTTCATGCCAGTTTTATGGGATTGAATCTCGCTTTAATGTAGGTAAAGTATAGGTGATTGCGCTCTTGTAGATGTCTATGGACGACTATTACTTACATTTAGGTCACCAGCTTATATGATTACCTCTTCTGAAATAAACTTCATATCGTCGGGGGAAGTACAATACCGCATAACTGCTACTATCAAATACCGCGTCAGTGGCAAAAAAATGTTTTTCAAGGAAGTGTTAACCGAAAATGTCGATAATTAAAGTTAGGGAGCCCTATTGTGTTTACGGTGCGAATCCGTCTTGCAATTACGACCGTTCTAATCGAAGGACAGCATTGATACCTGCCTACCAAAAAGGCGGATATGATATGAACTGAATAGGGCCCACTGACCTTACTTTGGATTTTTTGTATCAAGCTCAGTTTGGCTTTTTTCGTCACTTACGTAATATTGTTACGATTGAGGTGCTGCGGTGTCGAGTTCGATCCCCGGTTCGGGCAAAGTGATATTGGGTTTTTCTACTCGGTATCAACATGGAGTCTGGAAATTGTGCCCGATATGGCGATAGGCTCGCCCCCTATCACATTATGGGACGCATTAAGCACGGCAAAAAGTGGGTGTACTACTTGCGCATCTGCCTACCCTTTCGGGGATAAAGGGCGTGAGTGTTTATGTATGTTACGTAATATTTGCAGTGCAAGTTACAAGTTATTGCACTTAGCCCGAAGATACGTATATCATCAGGGATCTTTTCTCCTCCATAAGCCACATTTCCAAGCATGCTGTAGAAAGGATGGCCGTATTAACGTCAAACCCATGTGACAAAATTAACCAAACGAGCGAAAATTAAAATCATAAGGGGTATTTAACTAAAAACACGCATGATAGCTAACGATAGTACGTTTTATCACACTTAATCGTCGCTATCAGTCCATATTTATTTAGCCGCATATTTGTCGTGTTACTCACTCGGCCCGCTTGTGCATGTCTACGTATTTAAAATGCGTAGTTTTTAGTTAATGATTAACGCTCGATGATTACCCATCTAATTACAATGTCTCAACGCTACTCAGAATTACCTATGTAGTGAATGACACTGCTTTATCACCTTGAGATGTCTTATGTGGTGAAAAGACAGTGGAAAAAAAACTTAATTTATTATTTTCATTTGAATCAATGCTAAAAATATTAAACTACATATCGATAAATATAAGTTGACAGACCTTGACAGCCTCACTTGAAACATGCTGAAGCGACCTAAGCTAAAATAAAAAGAATACCGAAGTGCTATCCGTAACGTATTTTTATTAACTAGATATTAGATGGCAAACGAATAAGCTACTCAACGGATTACTGATGATAATTATAAGCTCCTATCATGATTCCTCACGCGAGATATTTCCTACCGACCTAGAAGAGAAGGAATGGGAATTACGACATTGGTAATTTTTTGGGTCATTGATCATTACAAACGCGTCGCCTATTCATTGTAATACTAGGTTTGGCTTATGGCTTCGCGCGCTTGATGGTCTTCTCTCAGTATTAGTCCAACTTATTCAAAAACAAAAAATAGCATAACTATCCAAGATTTCGTCTTTTTGCCAAATTTCATCTAAATCAGTTCAGCAGATTCGGTTATTTCAGTTTCCTTCGGGTCAGTTTACTTCTAACAAACATTGCCACAAACAAATATTCGTATCAGCCTGGAGTATGGAGTGCCCCATATGACAACAGGCACGTCACATTATGGGATGAAACGCACATGGGGAAAAGTGCATGCCCTAGATGCACCTCTGCCCTTCGGGGATAAAAGCATGATATGTATAACAGCCTGTGTAAAGTGGGTGTAACGTTCTGCCTTGAAAAATTAAAAGGCGTGATACGTAAACGCTAATACCATTTTTTTCCAATCCACAGCTTCTAGGCCATCTTATGCTGGTGGCGCGGTCTTTGGCCTCACAGCGTGCCCCGTCAGGCTGGCGGTTAGTGGTGAACAATGGGAGGGACGGGGCGCAGAGCGTGTACCATCTCCATCTCCACGTGCTTGGGGGCAGGCAGATGGGCTGGCCGCCGGGGTAACTTCGTGGTAGATTGGGGTAAATCAGTCCAAAATTGGTCATGTTATTGGTATATGTGCTCATTTGGTCGCATATTGTATTGAAAATTAGTATACATTTGGCGTTTATGTATCATATTAAGTATACCTACTATAAATTTTTTGAGTTGAAACATACTATAATGTTAAAAAATTGAGGTAATACATAACTCGGTGAATAGATATTCGGTATTTTTTTTTATTGAAAAAAGACTTGAGTATTCATTTATTTTATTGTTTCTAAAAAAATTATTACTTATTATCTTGAAATTTATCATGATCTTGAATAGACTCCGTGAATTCGGTTTTTTTCTTTTTATTGAAAAAACACATGAATATGTTATTAACGGAAATACATATCGAGTTGGTAGGTACATAAATGTTTGACGATTGACCTTGCTCTTTATATTATGAAGAAAATTATTCACTAATAATTATTGTTCGTAAAAAAACTATAAAAAAGCCTTTATAAGAATCTAGAGATTAAAGACATCAACCTTCCATAACCGAAGGTTTTTAAAGAGTTATAAATTTCAAAAAATGATTCACATTCAAAATAACTCTTTTTCAAAGCCGTGTTGATTCTTTATAACAAGAACAATAAAATAATATTGTCTTGGTGGATATTATACTTACATCAAATACTACAAGTTTAGTGACGAAATTACGTTACAGATGTTTTGTATTTAACACAATGTATTAGGTAAGTATGGTAAAAAGCATTTATCACTGTTGGGCGCGGGCCTCCTCTATACTGAAAGGGTTTAGGCCTTAGTCCACCACACTGTAGTGCCGATTAGCAGATATAAATATGAAATTCTTATAAAATTCGTGGGCTTAAAGATTTTCATAATATTTCCCTTCGTCGTTAAAGTGACCGATAATAGAATAATACACGCTTAATTTAAATTTGAATTGACTAACCAGCTCATTCCCTCCCACGTTATATCTAGTTTCATTTTACACGCATATAATTCATACTCAATTCTTTGACCTGGAACTATTCTACATACAGACCATACAAATATTTTTAAACGACGCACAGTAATGAATCAACTTGTCGATTCAAAACTCATGCCCTTGTAAAAATAGATAAAATGTACTGTATGCCACAAAGCATAAGTTTGTTTTTTCTTTACTCTGTTTTGAGATAATTTCCTGCGGACGATAAATGTTTTTTCGCAAGGAATTCCAACTTGCGGATACTTCCTTACTACCTTCTTAACCCCTGGGTATCCAGTTTTACTTTTCCTCAAACCGGAAAATTGATTAAAGTTCTCACTATGTCCTATGGTCCAGGGACCTTATTTGTTTTTTTTGTCTGCCTCCGTGGCGTAGTTGTATTGTGTACGCGTTACGAGTACGATTTACGCGCTGAGGTCCTGTGTTCCAATCCCGGGTCTGGCCAAAAACATTGTGACTGGGTTTTTCCATCTTAAAATTTACTCAGTCGCAGCTCGGAGTCAGGAAGTAGGCGGTGTGGTAGCCCCGTGCCTCGGAAAGCACATAAAGCCGTTGGTCCTGCGCTTGAACTCTCTCCGGTCATGTCGAATTGCCGTCTCACCGAACGAGAGTTAAAGAATAGGTAGTGCACCTGTGTATTGCGCACACACTTGTGCACTATAATATCTCCCGGGTGCCTGGCTGATCTCTGTTGAGATTGGCCGCCGTGGCCGTAATCGGCTAGGAAGGGATTATTATTGCTTTCGAATTACTAGCGAACCGTTTTGCTGTTCATCTTTTTGAGACTTAGAAGCCCCTGTGCTATGCCTATAACATAATGATTTCTAATATCCCATCTTTCAAAGTGGTTATTGAATCCGCAAATTTCTCGCTGCGCGGCCGCAGGTTCTTATGAAATTAAAGAGTCATTTGCCTTTTACGACATGCAGAGGACATCTATTGTATTGGAATGCTCCGAAATCCCTCATAAAAGACGTCGGGAAGTTGTCAACCTTGTCCTTCCTTTTTGAAGGGTGGTAAGTCACCGCCAATCTTGTACACTATGGTTTTAATTTGAACCATGGTTTTTTGTGGTAGGGTAAATTTATTGAAAAGTTTTTACACAATACATATAATTATCGATAATTTTCATTTGAAAAAGAATTGGCGGATAAATTTCCGAGATTAATAATATTTACTGACTGGCTCGGTGGCGTAGTTGTATTATGGTACGACTGCAATGCTGAGGTCTCGGGTTCGATTCCCGGGTCGGGCAAAGTGATAGTTTTTCTATTCAATATCAGCTCGGAGTCTGGAATTTGTGCCCGATATGGCGATAGACTCGCCCCCTATCACATCATGGGACGGAATAATGGCGAAAAGTGGGTGCACTAGTTGCGCCTCTGCCTACCCCTTCGGGGTCAAAAAGGCGTGAGTGTATATGTAATATATATGTAATAATATTTATTTTAACAGAACCAATTTTATACCAGTGCTTTATAATAAAATATTATTTCGAGAATAAAAATATTCTTTTCTGCGGTATTTTTAATGTTTTTTTTTTGTTCTGCAGTATAAAGCCAATTTGCCGATTAAAAAAAAATGCTGTCCAATTCCAATAAAATGGCAAGTTTTATATCTATCATTCAGTTTTCAAAATCTCATAGTAGCTTTTTTAATTTCTGGAAATAATGCAGTACTGTACCTATAAATGGCAATTTTATCAAATACATTAAATGTAATTTTAATTTTGTCATCATTAATTAGATTTTTCTTCTATAATATAAATAAAAATGATTTATGTTTCAGTTTATTTAGTAAATTAGATATTATAATAGGATATAAAAAACTGTCAAAGGAAGTGTCATAAAAAGCCATTAAAATTGTAGATGTAGTGCAATATTTAGCCAAATTATATAACTAAGAAAATGTCTCAATTTTTATGTGTAAATGCCACAGTTTGGCGCTGTTCTGAGATTAAAAACGTTTCCAAAAACAAAAAAATCATAGAAAATAATAACGTTTAGAAGTCGTGTATCATAAAGCGGATATAAAGCCATCAGCTTTTTTATAATCACACTATTAAACCTTCTTTCTTATGGCACGCCGATATAATATATTCCTATATAGGACAGAGTAAATGAACCAATCCTGCACGTAAACTTTTGCAATGGAAATTATAACTACATTTTTACTTGTTAATCATCATGATATTCTGCATCAGCTTCTCCTAAATGTTATGTTTTATTGTATATGTCGCCAGCAATGTCCATAATCCGGCATTCGATTCAATACCTGAATAATCTTATCTTACTAATATTATAAATGCAAAATTTATCAAAATGTTTATAGGTTTGTTAAAGTAAACGTAGAAACTGCTGAACGGATTTGGATGAAATATGGCACACAGGTAAACCATGTCCTGGATTAACACATAGGCTACGTTTATCCCGGTAGTTTTCTCCCATGGAAAATTATGGTCTCTTTTCATCCGATTTTTTAACAGATACAGCGCTAGCGTTATATTTCCTAGGCATTGAATAGAATGCCGGATTATACACTTTGCCAGTAACATATACAATAAAACATAACATTTAGCTTGGAACTAGCAAAGATTTAAGTTGAATACTAACATCTGATTGAGGCAGTTTGTCGCTGCCATTAAATACTAAATGTAAAATTATTTGCGCACTCGGTTTCTAGACGTAATTATTTTAAAATTTATAGACCATTTTGTCATTGTTGACCTTACAAGGATTAGAATATAGAGTAAGTAATTAAGTACAACGATATGGCATTACAAGAAGTTGTTTTAACATAATATGATTATGCTGATAAGCGTTTGTCAAAATGCCTCAAAATTCCAATCTCAGATCATGGACACAATATTTGGGATGTAATTTTTTTTGATACTGGTGAAGCAGTTTGAAGTACTACAATTCAGGTAAGCTAGAGTCGACTCACAAGTAAAATTACGTTAGAGGCTGTAATATCATACGTCATATGTTACCATTCTGGTTCTTGCCCCATCAGTCGCTATGGAAGATCAAGATTAGGTCCTAGTACTGAATGAATTGCGAGCACCAATATTACAATTCAAGCTGACAGTTCAAGAACCGTGGCTTAAAAATAGATAAAATCTTAACCACTTTTTATTGAATAAGGTCACGGGGGCTAATTCCGGCATAGTTTTTGCATACCTCAAGTTAGTTGGCCCATATTTCAATAACATTTTGTTTTTTTACATATGTGAATGTTTAACGCACTTAATAATTTATTAATATTTTATATGCACTCAAGATATTTATTTCAGCAATCTTTAGAACAAAGATATACAACTTTTTTTTAAACTTGGCCACTAGACGGATTTTCCCTTCAAAAACGGGGAATTCCGTCATATGGGTTGATTACATGGAAATCACTCGTTATTTGACACATACACGTGATGAGGTTATACAAAGATGGGAGACAATGAATTATAAACATAAACGTCTTAAAAATAAGGTCTCGTTCCCCTTTTATGTGCAAATAACTTTTTCGGGGGCTATTCCGGCACATTAAAGAAGACAGGAGTTGTAAATATAATTTTATTTGGTGCACTATAAAATGAGAAGACACCAATCCGGGTTTTTTAAACTCTTGAAGACAGTGTGGTTCTTCTTTCACATTCTTGTTAAATAACTGATCCACTGTAGAACCTAGTATTACTTTTTTTAAATATTACAAGTTGATATTAGTTGCGTCTCCGTAAAAATGTTTACGACGACTGAAATGCGGGCTAACCCCATGCAAATTGGATGGAATAAGGCACATATCAAATTTTTAGGTCCTACATTTTTCATATTAATTATCTATTTACACCATTTTCTTGCAAAACATCGACAAGCTATGTTTAAACGGACATTAAACTTCATATCTTATAGTCTTCTGACACTGAAAGTAGCACAATTTTAAATTTATCTGCAATACAATGGCTTTACACGTCACTCATGTTTCACTTTCAAAATGAAATTGAACTTCAATCCTTGTTGTATCCTTTTCTATAAAGACTTATGACACCTAGGTGATTTTATTAGAACCAAGAAATTATGCTCTTTTATCTACTTGGCTATCAATACTATTCGTCGATTAGAAAAAACGTAATTGCAAAAAGACGGATTCACCCCGTAGACGGAATAGGGCTTAGGGGGCCCCCTGACCTTTCATTTTGTAATTATAAAACCTTTCGAGTAATAGCTGTGGCAATGACTCCGGCCTTGCTTAATAATAAGTTTTATTTGTATTATCTACCTCCTTCGTATAGTTTTTCTTTATTTACATAGCATACACATTTTCAAGAGCTTCGCATAACATAAGAGGGACGGGGAAGAACTTAACAAACAGACAAAAGATGGACTAGTGTTATATACGTATAGATTATCGGACCATCCGATATTTTTAAGAGAAACATAGATGTAAAAATTATTTCGAGTGAAAATCTCGAATTTGTATTTGTGATCTGAGATAGAATCTCATTATACCAAAAAACATAATCTAGTCAGAACATAGATGTTGTTAGCAAAAATATTGGAAACTATAATTTGGAAAGATTTTTTTCCATCAATACCTGCGTTCCATTCTAGTTGCATTATAGACATCCTCATGAGTAATGAGCACAGAAGCAAAGTGGTGGGAGGCGAGCAGTCGATCGACACGTCCAAGTCCGCGCAAAACATCGGCGCCTTCGATACCAACCCGACCAATTTATAACTTCTTTGGTCCACCTATATTGCTTGGATCCAATTATTTTGCTAACAACTTCAAGAGCGTCACAAACTGTGGTATTACCATTGTAATTTTTAAGCATATTTTATTATAAATTAGAAATAGTTTATTTTTTGTCTTTTTTATTTGTTATATTTTTGAGAAGTATTGGACGAAAAATATTCATACGTACTTATAATAATTATTATGAATCGCAGTGTCATACGTACAGTCGGCAACATAAGTAGCTGAACAAACACAAAATTTCAAATCGCTTATACGAGTTAAATTTAATTGAAACTTTATTTTTTCTTTGTGTGAAGTAAATTAATTCCCCTTTAATTTATGATTGTGAAGAGAAATTAAAATTTGGTAAGAAGACAAAAGTGTATAAGCGTTTTGAAGTTTTAAATTAGTTCAACCACTTATGTGGCTGACGTACATATTGGAAGTAAGTTTGTTCAACTCAATCATAGATGGCGCTAAAAGTAATTTTCGATCAATGCTTGTCAATGTATTTTAGCTGTACGAAATCGGGTATTTGGTAAAATGCCTCAGTATCAAAACATTAAAGGATAGCTATGATGACCCATATGTTTTGTAATTCAGAGTTCTAGTAGTGCTCTTTCCGTGACCTGACCGCACTGTGTCTTAGTCATTTTACGAAATCTCTGATTTCAGCTTAGTGTTTATGTTGGTTGTGGGGCGGCAACGCTATAGTTCCTTCGTTTTTTAAAAAAAGCGATTCGGAACTTAGCGAGTCGGTATCATGTACAGTTAGGAATTTAATTTGTTTTAAATTCTGTAACCAAAGTTATTAAATGATTTTTTATTATTATTAATAGTTTTATTTTATGCACCGAGTTAAGTACATGTCGACAACTATTGTGCATGTACAGAAAATTGTGGCGACCCTGACTTAAAAGGTTCTGGAGGTTAACCAGCAGGAAATATTTTTTTTCCGATTAGTAGTTTTTAGGTGTTAAGTAAAACTTAAATATAGTATTATAGATGAATTGTTGAATGTTGATATTCATTCCCACTTAAAAGACACAATATTTATCACTTTTTATTAAAATGCAAACATTTGAATAAATTATATCTTACAAACGCTTTACAAACAAAACGGGGACGCATAAACGTACGATGGCGAAACGGGTAGTGGCGGCGCGTAGGTAGGCGGTGGGGACAGCACCAGCGGGGCGGCCGGGCACGGCAGCGGCCCCGGGAGCGCCAGAGGCGCTGCGGGCAGGCTCAACAGCGCTTCGCACGGCACTGCTGCCTCAAGCAACGGTCCCGCCGCAGACAAAGCTGATGTTAATACTGTTGGCAAAGCCGCCTCTAACAATGGAGGTAGAGTTGCAGCTATCGAAGCCGACAAGGTTTCCGCTAAGGCTGGGGCGAGGAGGGGCAGGGCAGGGGCTATCGCTGCCAAGGCAGCAGGTACACTTGTGCAGGGAAGTGCGGGGGCACAAGGAGCGGGTGCCGGGAGGATTAACGGCGTAGGACCACAGGGGGCAGGGGCGGGTAGAACTAACGGGGCAGGGGCACAGGGAGGAGGCGCCGGCAGGTATAATGGTGCTGGGGCACAGGGAGGAGGCGCCGGTAGGTATAATGGTGCTGGTGGGGCACAGGGAGGAGGTGCCGGCAGGTATAATGGTGCTGGGGCACAGGAAGCTGGTGCGGGGAGACAGTAGGCAGTTGGTGCTGCCGCTAGATATTGTGCTGCGACACCCTGTAAATAATATTGATTAAATTAAACTTAGCGACGAATGCGAAATTAAAAATACAGTAATTATGAGCTTTGTATACAAACTTACTACTGCAACCGGTTTGAACTATATTATTTAAATTGATATACTGACTTGGTACACCTACTTTCATAGTACTTATTACATATTTTACATAGGTACTTCAATAACAAAAAATATGAAGTTGCTTAATCTACAGTAAATATTTTCACAAAAAATAGATACCTGTAAAAATACACTAAGGCTTAAAATCACAACCGCCCTCATTTTGCCGTTAACTTTCGATCAATACCGGAACAATCGAATTGCCGGCCTATATTCACTTCCTTATCGATTTTGCAATATTATTGCACTTATCGATATAAACCTACTTTACCTATATGTCAAACATTTGGCAACTAGACTAGTTTTTCGCTGCGGACTTAGTTATCAGCCGATTTTATTAACGGTCCCAATCTTTATTGAAATCGGCGTATGTGGAGAAATGTAAGTATTTATGGTTAAGAAAACGCGGAAATCATTGAACGGATTTAGATAAAATCGATGTCCTAGATTAGCATATAGATAGGTTTTTATCATGGTAATTTACTCCCGGAATAAACATTTATCTTTAAACAAATGGCGCCTGGCTTAGTACAGATGGCGCTATGGATAGTTAGTGTTTTAGGGACTTTGGTAACGGAAAAGTCGCAAGCAAAATCTAGAAAATTATAAGATTCACTGTACCAAAGCATTAAGTTTCGTATAGTTACTACTCTCACGTAAATAAGATTTTATTAAAAGTGAAATATTATACATATCGGCATAGAAGTTAAAAAAGTACAAAAGAAGTTAAAAAACAAACAAACTCATTTCATATTTTTAATATGATATCCAAGCAATTCTCTATAGAAAATTGTTTTTATTTGAATTATTTATCTATGTTATGTAAGTAAGCGTGTCATATCTTTTTGTTCTATTAGGTAAAGACAGTGATGTAAACGAAACGTGGTTTTATTACTTTTGCAAGAGACCTGTTGTATTGATTATTTGTACTTGAGACACATATTTTATGACTGTAGCTGACATCTGTTTATAAATCCTATCTTGGATACTATAAAACGACAACGCCAAAATCTGTCAATATAAATCTGGGTCAAGAAATAGTTAATTTATCATATTCCACGTGGGTGTTTTTGGAACACGAAATTTTCATACCGCCAATAAGTATTCTTGAGTATGTAAACCCCGCTAATGGCCGACTGGCCTACGTTGAGACTGGCTTTAAGAGCCTATGTAAGGAACTTTAAGGACTTTCAAATTCAAATTTCTCGTAAACTACTAAGATCAGAAGTTAGATTTTTGGATATGTGTAAATTGAACGTATAACTCAATAATATGTCAAAGCCAAAACACAATTGCTATAAATTTTCTCGATCGAAAAAAAATTCAAAGTTACCTCTGATATTTTCTTTAAACACGCTTTATCTCTAAATGGTGGAATATGTACATTCGTAACTTTATTTAAATACAATACAACAATTTTTTCAAAGTTTTATCAATACACAATTAAAACGAATTAAATAGTATAATCACAATTAAAAGAAAATTGTTTTGGCGCTTACGCCATTTCATTTCGGCATACGCGTGCGCCTCCCGTCACTTTCTCTCATCCGCGACGTCCAAATACGCCATCGCTGTTATGGGAGTGGCCCGTGCCGGCTTCAGTCGTCCGGAATCTTTACTGACGACGGACGTGTGCTCGAAATTTTCGGACGCCTTCAAAGTTCGAATTGGCCGTCTAGTGTAGGGATTGGTCCGCGCTACCGCGCGGCAAATTTGAAGGTGCCCTGGAAATTCTGTTTTATAGTGTATCCAGCTCACGTCCGTGTATCAATATAAAATTATAGGCTCTATTAGGTCTATAAGATAGGCAGCAAGCGTAATTATTACATCCTTTCACCTTTGTAAATTGTTTCTAGTCGGAGACCTGCTTTAGTTATATTTCGTGATCGGTACGCTGAGGTGCCGGGTTCGAATCCCTGATTGAAAAACAATAGTCACTGCTTTTTTTTGTTATTTATTCTGCCTCAGTGGTGTAGTTGTATTACGTTATGACTGCAATGCTGAGGTCTCGGGTTCGATCCCCGAGTCGGGCGGAGTGATGTTGGATTTTTTTCTTTTCAGCCCGAAGTCTGGATTTTGAGCCCGAAATGGTGATAGGCTCGCCCCCTATCACATCATAGGACGGAATACGCACGACGGAAAGTGAGTGCACTAGTTGCGCCTCTGCCTACCCCTTCGGTGATAAAAGACGTGAGAGTATATGTATGTATTATTTATATTGGGTAATTCATAGCTAGGGACGCCCTGGAATGCCGGCCCAATTTTGTGTAAATGACGCTTGCGTGCCGCTCATACATTTAAAAAATTCGTATTTTGCATGTAAAGGCTGTTCAAATTTTTACACCATAAAATTATTTTAGTATGATATTTTGTAGTACTCATTTATTTATACATTATGAATCAATAATAACTAAAATGTTAAGAGCCAATGTTAGAATTGGTATACACGGCGGCCATTTTGAATTTCTTTGTTTTAAGGCCAATCGACCTCAAAATCGATATCTGGGCAGGCCCTTAGGTATAAAAGACGGATCCAATGTTAGACTTGAAAAAAGTGGCCGCCATTTTGAATTTCCTTGTTGTAAGGCTAATCGACCTCAAAATCGATATCTGTGCAGGCCTTTAAGTACAAAAGACGGATCCAATTTTAGAATTGAAAAAAGTGGCCGCCATTTTGAATTTCTTTGTTTTAAGGCCAATCGAACTCAAAATCGATATCTTGGCAAGCCTGTAGGTAAAAAAGACGGATCCAATGTTAGAATTAAAAAAAGTGACCGCCATTTTGAATTCCTTTGTTTTAAGGCCATTCGACCTCAAAATCGATATCTGGGCAGGCCTTTAGGTATAAAAGACGGATCCAATGTTAGACTTGAAAAAAGTGGCCGCCATTTTGAATTTCGTTGTTTTAAGGCTAATCGACCTCAAAATCTATATCTGTGCAGGCCTTTAAGTACAAAAGACGGATCCAATTTTAGAATTGAAAAAAGTGGCCGCCATTTTGAATTTCTTTGTTTTAAGGCCAATCGAACTCAAAATCGATATCTTGGCAAGCCTGTAGGTAAAAAAGACGGATCCAATGTTAGAATTAAAAAAAGTGACCGCCATTTTGAATTCCTTTGTTTTAAGGCCATTCGACCTCAAAATCGATATCTGGGCAGGCCTTTAGGTATAAAAGACGGATCCAATGTTAGACTTGAAAAAAGTGGCCGCCATTTTGAATTTCGTTGTTTTAAGGCTAATCGACCTCAAAATCTATATCTGGGCAAGCCTGTAGCTACAAAAGATGGATCCAATGTTAGAATTGAAAAAAGTGACCGCCATTTTGAATTTCTTTGTTTTAAGACCAATCGACCTCAAAATCGATATCTGGGCAGGCCTTTAGGTATAAAAGACGGATCTAATGTTAGACTTGAAAAAAGTGGCCGCCATTTTGAATTTCCTTGTTTTAAGGCTTATCGACCTCAAAATCTATATCTGGGCAAGCCTGTAGGTACAAAAGACGGATCCAATGTTAGAATTGAAAAAAATGACCGCCATTTTGAATTCCTTTGTTTTAAGGCCATTCGATCTCAAAATCGTCATCTGGGCAGGCCTGTAGGTACAAAAGACGGATCCAATGTCAGATCTGAAAAAATTGGCCGCCATTTTGAATTTCTTTATTTTAAGCCAATTGACCTCAAAATCGGTATCTGAGTACCACTTTAGTTACTAAAGGCAGATCCACCGTCAGAACTGAAAAAAGTGGCCGCCATTTTGAATTTCTTTGTTTTAAGGTTAATCGACCGCAAAATCGATATCTGGGTGTAACATTATTAACAAAAGAGTGATCCAATGTCAGAATTGAAAAAAGTAGCCACCATTTTGAAGTTTTTTGTATTAAGGCCAATCGAACTCAAAATCGATATCTGGGCATTGTTTTGTGCACAAAAGGCAGATGTAATGTTAGAATTTTAAATAAAGGCCGCCATTTAGATTTATTTTTCTTTAAAGGCTATTTGGCTTTAAAATCAAAATCCGCTGGAAATGACTGGCCACAAACTCTAATAGGTATAAAGGAGACGGCCTAAATTGGGCTTAACCTTACACTTTTGAAGCATGTATCAATATTCTTCTATTTTTATGTCTTCCATTTAAAAATATCCCACCAAAAACATAAATGTAAAAAGGGATAGCCAAGTTCAATACCAAAATTATGCTTAGCTGTGGGCTTCGCCGCAAAAAGAATGGAGATCTAAATGTGTGCCAAGTTTTATGCAAAATCTAAATATGTATTTATAGGAACAAAATAACATTATGAACAAGTATTAAATTCTATTTGTTTGCTTTATTGAATACCTATAATAGTTGCTGGTATTTACAAATGTGAGATCTTTTACATTTATGTTTTTGGTGGGATATCATTACTTTTTGTAAAGAAAACTAGGTAGGTATTGAGTTGTGTGGTGCCGCGCGCCGCCGACGACACACCGTTGGCCGGCTGTTTAGCGCGTATTACAAGTGTTTTTTATGGGGACACCACAAATGTTTTGGCTTAACTTTATCTTTATATTTCTGTTATAAAGCAAATATAATAAAACATATATTGGGATTCCAACGCTACCATTAAAAATATATTTTTTTTATGTGGACCCCTGTATTTTTAATTTTTTTTATTTTTAGATTTTTTCTTACGCTTACACATAATTACCGAGCTGGATTCCAAATTTCATCCTTCTAGGTCATCTGGAAGTAGGTTAGGTTTAGATACTATAAGTCTGTCAGTCAGTACAAAAATTTACGATTTTGACCTTCATATCTTTATAACCGTTTGAGCTAGCTTCATGAAATTTGGGCTTCTAGATGTCCTTATAGATATAATTAAACTCACACAGTTTTATGTGTTTACTTTAAATAGGTTTTAAGTTATAGAAAGGTGAAAAGTGGCACCAAGTGGTTCGTGTAATATTACACACGGCGCTGGCACCAACTTAGAGCGTTGGTTACATACTCAAAGAATACCAAGCATGTATAACAAGAATAATATTGACATAATAGTATTAATAATTCTTTGGGGGAGACCTATGTGCAATAGTAGCCTTTTAAAGGCTGAAAAAGAATAAGAATTAAAAACTATAGGTATTTTAGAAATTAAACTAAAAAGACATTTTAATTTTTTGGGATATTTAATATTGGTCGATATTATTTAATTTTACTGGCAACTTTGTTCAGCGCTCCCGACGTAATGTCAAATTGAAATACATTATTGACTCACTAACACTCTAGCTTCACACCTCGCGTCGTGGCTCGTATTGTGTTCGGCGTACCACTCGCGCGAGAGTGTAAATGAGCCATTATATATTTATATCAGTCCTCGTCGATTCCATATGATATGTTCAATTCTGGTTATTGTCTAAGCTAGCTCTGTTCACTATTCAATAGGGCAATCCAATGGTTAGGTACTGTGAACATCTTATGTCATCAGGTAAAAAAAAGTTATTCACCGAAAAATGATTTAGAAGCTCTACTCTACAGCGGTTCTTTCTTTATTCCCATTGGACAGACAGATTTTTCTTTCTCATTTGGAAATAGTTCTAATATAACTATAAAATAATGCATAAATTATCTCTGTAACACTAAGCCCAAAGTTCTATGAAGTTTTTCCCGTCTCCTTTTAAAATATGGCCATCATTATTTTTCATTCAGTTCAATAAGGATATCGGAGCTTTGTTATATTGCAAAACAAAAACAAATGCCTTAGAATTGAAGAAGTAGCTGTTGCAGTAAACATCAGTCTATTCTTCTGTACAAAATATCAAAAATATTTAAAAAATTGTAAGTAATTAACATTTCAAATTTTCTATAAGCATAAGTACCCGCGTAGTAAGAATGACCTTGCTATATTTTTCTTACCCCACATTACATACAGTTCAAATTAAAAATTATAAAAATTATCTAGATAGGTAGCAGCCGCCTTCAACATTTGTAACATTTATATCCTATATAGTGACTATTCAACCATAATAATGTAATCAATCTTCATATCAAGCTATGTAATTTTATTGCATTGCATAAATTTCGAACATCCTTTACATACAAAATTCGATTTTTAAATTGCATGGTGGCACTAGAGTGAAGCATCATTTACGTAAAATAGACCTGACATTCCAGGGAAGAAGTTTCATCGTGAATGACTTGTCGAAACTACCTTGATGTCGCAACTCGTAGTTGTATTACGTGCCCGGTACGGCCTCCACGCTCAGGTCTCGGGTTCGAATCCCGCGTCGGGCAAATACTATTTTTTTCTGTCCAGTATCAGCTCGGTCTGTTGAATTGGGCCCGGTATGTGGCAATAAGCTCGTCTCCTATTTGATAAGACCTAAAATAGCTAACGAAATGTGAGGAGAAAAGGTGTGATGCTATGTTTGACTGTCTCCAAGGCGTAGTTGCACACACGATACGCCTATTGTGCTGAGGTCCCGGGTTCGAATCCCGAGTCGGGCCGAAAAATAGTGACGCCATTTATTGTATTATTATTTATTTTATGTCCACCAAAGTTAGGAAAGTCCACAAGAATAAATCAAAACAAAGCAAAATATAATTTAAAACATATTATAGAAGTTTCATACTGCTTTGCTTTTTACCTATATACAGACCTACGTAGGGGTAAGACTCGAACCTACCACCACACCAAATTTTATCTTATCAACAAAAGTCAACTATAAGTGAATAATACTTTCGATGAGTTTAGATAACTTACAATGTCATTTTACATAATGTTCAAGTAATTAGGTAGATAATAGTGACATAATAATGGTTCTATAAACGAATTAAAATAAATTCTATGTTTTATAAGTTATAAATTTATTAGAAATTATAATAACTATAATATTTACAACACAGACATGCATTTGCAATGACGATCTTTTCGCGGGCTTGAGTGCAACGACCTGTCGCAACGACGCGATGCGACGAGGGCCGAGGCGCGCGATCTATCTCAGAGGGGCGTGCGGCGCCTAGCATTTGAAATACGCTAAGTCACGCCCATCACGATTCCATATGTTTTTCACATAGGCTCTTAACACAGAACAGGGATATAGTCCGTGGGCTTTAATTAAACTATTATTTGTGAATTGTTTCACACATTGCTATTTCTGGTTTGGTTTACAGCACGAACATGGTAGCTCATCCCGAGTGTACTGCCACAAAAAACTACGTTATATTTTACTTTTATAGCCTTTCCTTTTAGGTACCTAGTTATAAAATTGTGTTCTAAAGTGTTATAGCTCCCAAGATTCCTTGAATAAAAGATCACTAGCTGGTGATCTCGTATGAAAAAAGGCAATGTGTACGCATAACCGTTTCTTCTATTCTTGTTGCCAAGCAGTACTGTGAAGTTACATTTTATCCTTGTTTAAAATATATTATTGGCAGTGTAATTATTATATAATAGTATGGGACTTGACATAAGTAACAAGCACAGTACATTTCTAAATTTTGGTCGTTACTATTTTTGGACAGTTTTGATGCTTACCATAAAGCGAGCTTGCTGATCTCATCATCCGTTTGTTTATAAAGATAATAGATACCAGTTACTCCTGCTTGGAACGAAGAAATAAATGAAACAAGAATAAACAATGTCGGTACAATGTTTATTAAATATTTTACATCTACGGCAAACGAACAGCTAATTATACAGACAGCCGAGAACCAAACATTTACTATACACGTGAGTCACGTATACGTGACTCATAGGAGTCACGTATTAGGACGTATTTATATTTCAAACATAATTGCACCGCGATCTGGGACATGAGTTTGTTTACGGCCGTGACTCACATGAGTCTCAAAAAAAATATAAAAAAAACTTGCTTTCAAGCTGTAAGCTGTGCCTATATCCATTACAAAATTATATAGAAATCAAGTCGATCTCATCCAATATTTTCATTCCGAAATAGCATTTTTTTACTGAACTTTTTAGTTCTGGCTGTCTACGCTTTGTATTAAAATAGAAATATATTACACTAAGTTATACAACTTTTTTCTTTCGTATTCGTTATTTGATTTTTATATAAAACAAAAACTCATTAAATATAATGTACAGTTTTACATTATTTTATGAATCATAGGTGATACATACGTGACTCATATTCCATGAGTCACCGGAAAAATAGTTGCCAAAATTAGTATGAACATCGATATTTAGGACTTTCATGGTTCATGGCTGCATTTGAGTATTTTGATAACGACCATGGATCACAAATAAAATTGGTTTTGTTTTAACCAAGCGTAAAAAAATAGCTTAAATATTTGTCATATCCTGTTTTGATCGGTACTATTTAACTCTCCTCTCTGCGATAACTGAGTATTAGAGAAATTTAGAATCACCCCTTCATGTTCCATTTATTTCAAGTAATCCATATTATGTTTCACTTTCGTATCTAATCTGTCTTAGCAATAGCTACACTCCATCTAAAATGATAAAGACTGTGCAGTGCATAACGACGTCGAGTTACGTTGCGTCACTCGACGGTCGCTATAATTATGCCGGCCTTTTTTTCCTTGTACCTTAGCCAATTCCAAAACGGAACTCAGGAAATTCTTTGTTTTTCACTGTATATATACGGGGTACCTTCCAACCAGCAAACGTAAACAAATACATCAATTCAAATATTTAATTACAAATCTTTACAAATAAATTGATGACTCTTTTTCATATATTTTTTTTTTGAGACCTCGACCCTTGTTTTACAAACTATAATAAGAGTTAAATGATCGGGTACGGCACTGATTTAAGCATGACACGGAAAATTATGCTTTAGATACAGGGAATTAGGTTTAAGATGCAATAACGTATTCAAAATTAACATCAAAGCCTCGTGTGCAAGGCAACAATTTACGTGCAACGTGTAATTTTGCATAACACAGCATCCCTGTTGATTATTCTTGATCTTACCTTTACCACACCACCAAAATGATTGCAAATCAAACGCGATGTTGTACAGTCAATAGCACAAATATCTGTACAAAATCAAAATTTCAAATCGCCTATATACGCGTTAAGTTAAATTGAAAAAAAACATCTTCGTATGAAGTAAAGCAAATCGCTTTTATTTTATTTTTGTGAAGAGAACACAAAAGTGTGTAGGTAGTATAAAATTTTGAATTTGTTCAGTACATATGCTTGTGACTTTACAACAGTACCATAGATATTTATTTTTTTTATTTAGATATTGCACATCAAACGTTGCCCGTGTGTTGGCTTTGCAAACTTTACAAACGCCGCAGTGCAAGTTTAAGCAATACTGATCCTAGGCTAAATATGAATACGTGTCCAGCGTCCCGACGGCCCGCTCCAAATATTGTTTGTCGATCAACGCCTCTATACACTTCTTAATCATAGCTACAGAGGGGGCGAAGGACCCTCGGGCTTGCGAAACCACTTCCTGGATGAGCTCCGTGTGCCGCAACACTTTCCTCTGCTTCATTATGCGAACGATAGCTGCTTGGAGATACATCTTCCTGTCGTCGTCACAATGTGCGGGTTCCGTGCCATCTGAAGGCACGCCGACGCTGCTGTTGCCCCCTTGGTGGTTGGGGGCCGAGGCGCACGTCAGCCTGACCTTACTGCGTTTGCAAGAGAAGTTCAGGTTGAGTGATAGAGTGCCGGTGGCTGAGTCGTCTTCTGACTCCACTTCTCCAGTAGCCAGGAGTAATCCAGCGTCCAGCAGGGGTCGGAGGTGACGCGTCCATGAGTCACCGTTGAGCTGGAGAGTCTCACGAAGCTCCCGTGCTGATGCCTCGTCCGTGTTCTCGAAGCTTAAGAGAAGTGCGCATTGTGGTGTGGTGGCGCTTATGTGGTACACTCTGGTTGTATATCTGTTGGGAGAATATTTTTAATACCTGACCATGGTTATTCGTTATTACTAACAGTGAAAGAGACGACCGTAAGATAAACATACAACCTTAGAATGATAGCCGCGATTGGAATTCACGTTCCGGTTCGAAGGACCAAAACTAGTAAGATAAAAATACTTTTTATACTAGACTGTAACGGTATACATATTGAAAGAAACGAGTCGTGTTCTATCATGTTTAAGTAAAGTAGTTCATTTTTTCATATCCTGCAACGCATTGTGTACAGTTTATTTGTCGCCACCCTTGGTGTCCGGCTGGAAGGACCACACACACACACTCACGCCTATTATCCCCGAAGGGGTAAGCAAAGGCGCAATTAGTGCACCCACTTTTCGCCGTTGTTTCGTCCCTTTATGATAGAGAGCGAGCCTATCGGCATATGGAAGGACCAACACTAGTATAACGTTACCTGGTGCGCAGCTCGCCGGTGCAGAGATGGTGCAGCCAGGCGAGGCGGCGGCCGCTGAACTGTGCGCGGTAGAACGCCTCGAACAGCCGCGCCGGACGCTCCAGCTGCGTCGGCGGCGCCAGCGGGGCCGTCGCGCCGCCCAGCGGCCACGCACCCGCCTGCAGCACCTACACACACATACATTAGATGATAACGTAAACCGACTAGTACGCTAGCTTTTACATCTGGCATTTCCAGTTGTGAAAGTCTAAATAAGGTTAAAACAGCTTTTTTTTAGTTCATTATTTTGTCTCCCGCTTTGCTATGGAGGGAAGTGGAAAATATATTTCTAACTCCTCCCTATTCTTCTGTTTGATTAACTTCGTTGCGGGTTAAGACTAATTAGTGTTCCCTGAGACTCGCCGAGCTTCACCGCTCGGTGTCATAAAATGCGTGCCACTGCCCATCCTGGCTTACAGGAGTTGCAGTGGTGGGCGTGAGGGCGGGATAGTCTCGTAGTACGCTAGCTGATAATCGAATACTGCCTTGTGTTTAGCTCCTTGTATACGTGAACGTAAATGTATTATCACATTAAACGTTTGTAAAAATATAAAATAGGGACGAAAAAAATTTTCGGATCTCCAGCAACATCAACACGTTCATATCAATCAATTATACCTATCGCGCCACAAGTGACTAAAGCTGTGATTCCGCAGGAAGCGGCAGACGGCAGAAGGCAAACGGCAGACGGCAAGACGCGTGTCATCTGCCGCGCGTCATTTGCCGTCGTGTGCGGAATCGGTCTCATACAATTTAATACTGCATAGTAGTGCCGTCTGCAGTTGCGGCACATGCTGTTGCCGTCTGCCGCATTCTGCGGAATCACAGCTTAACGTCAAACCCTTATTGGGTTGTTGACAATTTCAAATTATCCATGGCTGCCACTCATGGCTAAATTCACACCGCTTAAATATAAAGGTACTTGTATAAAGAAGCCGGTGTTCATGGTGAGGTCGTTGTCCCTGAGGTGCTGCTGGAACTTGGCGTTAAGGTCTGCAGAGACGGCGACGTCGGTGAACATGCGGTGCAGCTTGTTGGTGAACTCGTAACCACAGGCCGCCTTAAGACGGTTTATCATCGCCTCCTCCTGTGGGGGATGGATGGGCAATTATTAATGTATACTCATCTTATTCTAATGTAGGGTCGGCGCAATACACGTTTTGTGCGAATTTAAGAGAAAAGTATTGATTCAGTTTTAGACAAGATATTTTTCCCATTCATCATTTTGTCGAAATCGGCGTTATAGATTGTTTATAAATTCAGAAGCTGCCAAAATTATTTCAATGTTTAGTAAATATAGCATACTTTTTATCAATACTTAGTGGCTGAAATCGGGGATGAAAGGTGGAAATGCAATATCCTGAACTTACATATTAACGGTATACAGACTTCTATGTTCTTTTACCTGTTCCATGGAAGCCGAAAGTTGATGAATGAGTCTTCTCGCCAAAGCTCGGGCGTAGTATTTCTGGAAGACGTCCTGGAAACAAAAAAGAAACAATCGTAATTAATCAGTTCACAGAGCTTGACAACTTTTAATTTTTTCAATATACTCAAATTTTTATACTATATGATACTTGATCTAAAATTATGAGACCCATATTTTTTCTTTTTTCATAATTCTGATGTTTTCATTCATGATTTTTACTTTGAATTTTGTTTTATTCTAAAACGTCGTAAGCACCAAATGACGTCACATATACGGCGCGGGACGTAATAGCCTTTGCTTTGCAAAAAGCTGACAAGTGAGAGCTCAACCACAATAGCTTCTGTAATCTGTCACCTAATTGGCGAATTACGATATACCCACTACTAAGTACTTACGTATCTACGTAAATAGTATGAAATTATTTCATTCGAGCGTATGTGTGACGTCATCAAGTATTTTTCGGGTTTTATTTTTTTTCTTTGAAATACGTATTAAAAAAAATATTTTAAAATGTAATTGTATTCAGAATTGAATGATTAAGAAATGGTATTTTTGTTTAAGGCACGTTTAGATTTTGAAATGCCAACAAATTACGGTTCATCCACGAAAATATTTTGCATTCTATTAATAAAATTAAGTATGTATTTCAAGTTCAAGTTTTGTATAATAATTTCGAAGCGTGGTGGACTAAGGCCTAAACCCTCTCAGTAGTAGAGGTGGCCTGTGTAGCAGTGGAGTCATCAGTGAGCAGTATATAATACAGGGCTGGTTTTATTATTACCGGGTGGAAAGGAAACGCTTTCTATACAGGAACGGTAAGAGAGAAGAACCATAACATTAACGAAAAACTATATTCATTTGCAAAGCTAAGCGATAATACTTACGATTTTAGTATTTCCGTAATTCATGCGCGCGCAATGTAAAGCGTACAAAGAAAGGGGCGGCCGTCGCGCTGCGCCGGGACCGGCCCGCGGTCGTTAACCCGTCAGCTGATGTACGTGTTTCATTACGATTTTTTTGAAATATTGACCTTTTTTACTATGTTTTCAGAATAATAGTTTGATTTATCTATCCATACGTGAAGCTGTACAGAAATTTGAGAAAATCCTACTAAAGTTGTAAGAATGCGATCGCGATTTTTTTAGTGCCATCACGTCAGGAATCACCAATACTATCACCTGTATTCGTTTCCGAGAGCGTTTCCCTTCCACCCGGTATATAGGTATACAAGTGTTGCGTAGTGCGTACCTTGTCGTCGACGTACTTGAAGACGACGATGGCGGCGGCGAGCTTGTCGTCGGCGTCTCCGTCGGGCGCGGGCCCGGCGCCGCGCTTGCGCAGCAGGCAGTCGCAGTACCGCGCCAGCAGCTCCGGCGCGCGCGCGGGCTGCTCCCCACCACCACCACCACCACCACCACCACCACCACCGCGAGAGTTCACCACCGCGCTGCACGCCTGCGGTAACAAAACACCAAGTCAGACTAAATACACTTTAGATAGATACATATCGTCGTCCGGCATTCAGTACCGCGAATGTAAAATTGGGGCACTTTACAGGAGAGACAAAAAACTGATTTTATTATAATGTACACTTTACCTTCTGCTAAACTATTGTTATTTAGCATTCTAAACTATTGTTATTTAGCATTCTAAAACAATAGTTTAGCAGAAGGTAAAGTGTACATTATAATAAAATCAGTTTTTTGTCTCTCCTGTAAAGTGCCCCAATTTTACATTCGCGGTACTGAATGCCGGACGACGATATACACTTACACCTGTTATCCCCGAAGGGGTAGGCAGAGGCGCAACTTAGTGCACCCACTTTTCGCCATTATTCCGTCCCATGATGTGATAGGGGGCGAGCCTATAGCCATATCGGGCACAAATTCCAGACTCCGAGCTGATACTGAATAGAAAAACTCAATATCACTTTGCCCGACCCGGGGATCGAACCCGAGACCTCAGATTTGCAGTCGTACTGTAATACAACTACGCCACCGAGACACCTTAGATAGATAGATAAGAGAATTTATTTTGACTACAAATAATACACTGTATAAACATAAACACCAGACAAGTACAAAATATTGTAGCCGCAATCAGGCCCCAGCTCAGCAATATGCTATGCTCCCAGGAGCAAAGCGCTAGTAATTCTGCTGGTACGTGGTATACATTTCCTAACAAATATTTAACTACTCCAAGTGGCATTTTCAAACATGGAAGAAAAAGAACACAAATATATAAAATCCTTATAACATCAAATGCTTCAATATTCACAGCAAATTATTTTAATTCTTAAGAACCATCTAGGAAAAATAATTCTAGTGAACTACAAACAATTCCCTGAATGTGATTTAAATATTTTATCGACATTCTGAAACAACCTGTATAAAGCATATAAATTCGTATAACCTCAGTTAAAAATTTCTTACAATCAAAAATGTTTTGACTGAACGTATGTGGTTTGAACGCACACAGTAAGCAAATACCAATACACACCTTGTCCAGAGCTCCGATGAAAGCTTGCGCTCCGTCAAATACTTCAGTGAATAGTTTACTGTACTTCCCGTGGAGGGAGAGCATAGCGTTCACGAAATGAGTGTGTGCCTGAGGACAATGAAAATGGCATTATACAGGATGTGATTTCAACACAAGAATAATATTATCTGGATAGGAAATTTTTTGTACCTTAATTTTTCGACTTTGTCCTGGATGGGTGGTACCCAGATTTTTTTAAATGTTATCGCTTAAAACTGCGAAATTACGATGCCATCTAAATAAAATATCGACGGTGGAAAATGTTGAGAGTCTCGTCGGTCGAAACAATTATGTCGGCCTGCCTAACAGTATTTACTGGTGGTAGGTCTTTCATATGTAAGAGTCCATCTGGGTGGGTACCAACGCAATGTCTATTTCTACCACCAAGAAGCAGTGTACATGCACTGTTGTATTTCGGTTTGAAGGACATTGTAGCCAGTGTAACTACTGGACATAATGAGACCTACCCTGAATCTAAATAATGTATAACATTTTATGGGTTCGAATAAATTTATTTCATTTATTTCATAACATCTTGATTCATCTTCTATTCATCATCTTCATCTTGTAATGATGTATCACTTCCGTAATAGATATACCTAATGAATGTTAATGAAATAAATTAAATATATCTAGCTCACTCCTTTGCATGCCCAGTAAGGGTTGAATACGGTGAGACTTTTTATAATTACATAACAACTGTAACATGCATGTAACTTGTATTCAGCAAATAAAATGATTTGATTTGATCCTATGTCTCAGGACGACGAGTGTAGCGGAATGTCACACAGTACTTTGTAATTCAAGGTGCTGGATGGTGTTTCTACTGTTTATGGGTGGTCGTATTGCTTACCATCAGGAGAACGGCATGCTCATCTCGTCATTTAATGCAATAAAAAACGTACTGTACTGTACAAGGTAGGTTAGGTACCTCGTCGTGATGCCTGGCGGCCCGCAGTAGCGCGCGCCCCTCGGCCTCGGCCTGCGCACGCGCACCCTCCACCAGCGGACGCAGCGCCGCCGCGCCCAGCGGACGGATCAGCTGGTACATGCGAGACAGGTCCATGCGACGCTACAACAACAAACGGCAAACGTGATTGGCAATCATATTGTGATTCGAAATAACGTCAGTGGCACTATTCAACTAATCAAGAGTCGCTTCACGTATCCAGAGCCATAAAAGAAAATAAAAAAATCAACCTTTATGACGAGAAAAAATAATTACAACATAAACGAGAACTTAAAACAACAGTAAAAAATTAGTAAATGATTATACTGTAACTAACCAGTGTTGTGTACGATGTACATGTATAGTTCTTGACACCTAATAAGTGTTTCAAAATGAGTGAACTCGAGTATCTTCACTGAACTTTGATGTTCACTTTTTTACAAGCTTTTTATCGCTACAATATAAATACCTGTTCAGCATCAGGATGATCCTGGCACGCCTCGCGCAGCAGTCTCTCTATGTCGGCGTGCAGAGCTGGGAGATGAGCTGATACTGCAGACTGTTCGTAACAACCCCTCACGGCTTCTGAAGAGGAGGGGTGCAGGAAACGGTTGCCTAGGGAGATCTCGCGTTCTAGACCTGGGGAATATTGAGAAAATTAGTGATACACACACACACACACTCACGCCTTTCATCCCCGAAGGGGTAGGCAGAGGCGTAACTAGTGCACCCACTTTTCGCCGTTATTCCGTCCCATGATGTGATAGGGGGCGAGCCTATCGCCATAAAATTAGCGATTATTTTATTAATTAAAGTGATATAAATTACTCATTTCAAATCATGTTTGGCTGTTTGAAAAAATATATTTCTAACTCTTCCCTATCCTTCTATTTGATTAACTTTGTTGCGGGTCAAGAATAATTAGTGCTCCAAGAGACTCGCCTTCGCGAGCTTCACCGCTTGGTGTCATAAAATGCGTGCCACTGCCGATCCTGGCTTACAGGAGTTTCAGTGGTGGGTTTGACGGCTGGATAGTCTCGTGTTTAAAAAAACATTGGTATGATTTGAAGGCCCCAAGCATTAACTCCTCAGGTGTAGATGAGACCCATGTCAAGCATTAGATCAGTATAATACATAATAGAGCCATTATTATTAAAGCATTGCATGCCTCAGTGGCTTTTACGGTAAAGGAAAACATCGTGAGGAAACCTGCATACCTAAGAATTCCGAAGGTATGTGAAGTCTACCAACCCGCACTAGGCCAGCGTGGTGGACTAAGGCCTAAACCCTCTCAGTACTAGAGGCCCGTGCCCAGCAGTTGGACAGTATATAATACAGGGCTGGTATTATTCCTCAATGGACCGGTTTCCAGAAGCATTGCAGGTGTCAGCACCCACATCGCATTACCTTCGAGCACGTGCTTCATGTAGTGCGAGACGTCGCCGTGCTGCAGCAAGTCGGCGGCGAGGCGCGCGTGGTGTGCGGCCGCCGCGGACAGGTACGGCTCCAGCACCAGCTGCTGGTACAGCGACAGCGGCGACCGCACGCGGAAACTGCGCACCTGCACACACACACACACACACACACCGTCACTACATCCTGCACCACGGTGGAGAGGGAGTCCGCCCCCCCCCCCCTCTATATACGTCCATCCCCCCTCATCGTCACTACATACTGCGCCACGGTAGGGGGCAGGGGCAACCGGACCACCTCCCAGTCCATGCCCCCACCGTCACTACATACTACGTGGAGAGGGGGTCCGGAACCCCCCCCCCCCCCCTCCCGGTGCATGCCCTGCGCGGCTTATGATACGGATTGTTGTTGTAAAGGCCGGATTACTCTGAATGCAAATTAGGCAACTGCCTAGGGGCCCGGCATCGGTTAGGGGCCCTTCGTCCCGAAAAAAAGATTTTTTTAGGCGATTAATTAATTAGGTTATGATAGAAAAAATGTATTTTAGGAACTCGAAAAGATGCTTTAAGGGACTGAGCCTAGGGGCTCCGATATTCTTAATGCTGTCCCGATTGTTGTATAATAGATGACATTCATTGAGTGCAGCCACAGCAACACCAGAAACAACTGTCAGGCACTTAGAAGAAAACAAGTACCTAAATTATGCATCTTACAACAGCTACCTTGATGGACAAGCAGAGGTGCAATGACTGCATTTCTCTGCTTTGCTAGTAACATAATATTATCTGTCATACCACCTTATATTTATAGGTGTGGGTAGAGGCACAGTGGCGCCGCCAACACGTTACTCACCTACAAGTGAGCAAACTGTATCAACATCGTCTACTCTAAGGGCCTTTTCTCACACAAGTGAACTCACATGCACAGTGCTGTGTATCGCGGTCCGCAGTGTGTCCGCATGCTGTGGGTCCGGGGTTTGAGTCCTCGCTGCATCTAGAGCGCTCACGATCCTTGACGTCAGTGCGGTAGCCAAGGGCCGGACTAGAACACGCTCCCAAATATCCAGGCCCAGTTCGCCGACCTGGAACAATATGGGAATACAGGGTGTTTCATCTTCTTAACATAGTATAAAACAAAGTCGATTCCCGTTGTCTGTTCCTATATGCTTAAATCTTTAAAAGTACGTAACGGAATTTGATGTGGTTTTTTTAATAGCTTGAGTGATTCAAGAGGAAGGTTTGTACGTATAATACATGCATAATATAGTAGAGAAATAATTTATATGTTCTATTGTGACTGCGAGTGCCTTCTGCCGAAGTCAGAGATCTACTTATACTGGACGAATAGGCGTTTTGTATCAGTGCCGCTGACCGACCATATTGCAAGATCTCTCGATCTGTGTCAGTTTATTGTCGTCGGGTACTTGCAATTATAATGTTAAAAATGTATAGTTTCTATATAATGTGACTTTTATACAGGAAAATCTTTTTAATGCGGGCGAAGACGCGAGCAAAAGTTATACCAAAAAGATATTTAAATAAAGTGAATGTTAATTTTCCGACAAACTGAACGTTAGAAATAACAGGTTATGTTCGTTCATGAACATTCATTTTGCTTCTCAATAGTCACTAGACTTTGGAAAAGCCTTTAGCACCTACCACATGTAAAGACAAAGTACCAACCTCAAGCTGCCTTGAGTCGTGTTCAGGACAACTAACTGTCGCTGCCGAGCCGTATATAATTTCAGCATCTGGCACCTGGTGACAAAAAGGTATTCAATCATCAACAGAGTTTATACAGGGTGTAGATTTTAACAAAAGGATCCTTCGATCCAATGAATTGGTTCAAGAAAACAAATCGAGTTTCAATTTGTTGTATTGCGCTTACTTTCTGTCTCTTGACGTGTTGCAGGTTCAAATATGAGTACAGACTGTTGAGATACGCCACGCCCTGACTGTATTCACGCCACGCTGTCACGTATCTTGAATACAAAATATACAGGTCCAAATTATTTAAATATTCATATGACAAAATTTCTACAGTGGATTAATATGAAATATAGTCGGCTTACCTTGTGAGCAGCCCGTCGTTGTGATCGTTCTGTTCCAGCGACGTGGTGCCGTGGACGCGCTGCAGCAGCCCGGATACATGCTCCTCCAAATAGTTTCTAAGGGTGAAATATAAAGAAATTAATATCTAACAGCTACCGCTTAGGAACAAACCGTTCATCTCGGGCTCCCTATCTATATATCTAATACTACAGCACTACTTATGTCTATGCCACCATGTTACTCCTACTTCCGTTATACCGTAGTGGCGCGCTCAACGTGGGACTGAGGCTCCGCAGACAACTAACATGCGCACGCGCACAATATGTATAAGGTTCACAACGCAATACTCTATACCGCACGGCAGAATGAGCGGATAAGGGTTTTTGTGCTAAATACTTTGAAGACTAGGAAAGCGAAGAATAGTTAGAATGAAAACTCCAATTGGTAATTAATATTTCGTAAATAAAATTCCAATTAGTTTTTAGGTTTCTTGGCTGTGTGGAGGAAACACCACTATCTCAGCCTTGTCAAATAGCTCAGAAATATTTCTCACCTAGTCTCATCGTAAAGACGGTCAGCTAGCGGCTCTGGGTGAGCAACACACAGAGCGTACACGTCAGAGAAGCGAGTGTTCCACACCATACGGTCAACGGATTTGAGGCCCACCACTCCGGCCACCTGCAAATAGAAATAAACTTTAAATATTTGGCAATAAAGCAAAAAAATGAAGGTAGATTGGGTTACCATTCACTTACAATAAGTAACTTACTAGCACATGAGTAAAATGTGAGCTAGTATATTGGAGCTACTAACCATTTTGCTAATACACACACGCGAAAACACACGCCTTTTATCACCGAAGGGGGAGATAGGGGCGCAACTCGTACACCCACTATTCGCCAGTGACCCAGGATTCGAACTCGTATTCTAACAGCGGTAGTCTTACCGCACACTCAATACAACTACGCCACCATTTTAGTCATTGCGCTCATGATCACCCAGAGGAATCGTGAGTTGCCGAATTTACGCTGTGTTTACACGGAAAAAGACATATGCACGCACATGGCGCCCTGCCAAAGTGTAACCATACATAATCTATCCATTCTATCGCGTTCAAACTGCTTTTGTTGCAGTGCACTTATTTTGGGAGCCGTGAGGTTCAGGATTCAATTCATAGATGGGGTTTGAAATTGAAATTTTTATATCTCTTAATATATAATAGACTCGCCTATCATGCCATACGAAATAAGAATTAATAGGCGTGGCGAATTGTTACTGAAATGTTAGTACCTCTGCCTACAATGTCGAGAAGATTTCGAGTCCAACATCGCAATAAAACCTGCATCTATCTATACTGAGACACATTAATGTTTTATTGCATGTATAGCTGTTAACTAATGCGTCTGTAAACTAACCGTCTCCTTGAGATTCGCCCATGTTTCTTGGAAGTCTATATTCCTAGGCTTTAGGGACATCATTGGAGAGCCTCAACATGCACCTGAAAGAACAATTAATTATAATTAACAACTTAACTTAAGCAAGATCTAACTTATTTGTATTTCCATTCATATTCATATGTTTATGATTCTAATGTTTATTCAAAATTTAACTGCGAAAGTTTGTAAGAATGTATAGATGTTTGTTCCTCTTTCACGCAACAACTACTGAACGGATTTCGATGAAATTTGGTACACGGGTAGATCATGTCCTGGATTAACACATAGGCTACATTTTATCCCGGGAATAAAAGCGGGACTTTTATCCCGGAAAAAATTATTAACGCGGGCAGAGCCACGGGCAAAATCTAGTAATTTATAATAATTCCAAGTATTTGGTTTCATTAATGTCAATAAGTTACATTTTCAAAAATCTTTGAATTTATTATAAAACATAGTGTCTTTCTTATCAATAATATTGGATTTATGCAGCAATTACATTTGGTATATTGAAAATTATGTACATCAAGGGATTTTTTGAAAATGCCTCAAAGCATCCTGCTCATCCTTCACATAAGAGTTTTACAGCATTTTATTTATAATCATATGAAGCTTTTGTTATATGTCTATTGTCTGACTTTAATACACAGTAGTAGAATTAAGTAAAATGGAAAAATATCTATTGCTGTATTGAAAGTACCAATAGTGTTCTGGATACAGGCCTCCTCTACTTCCAAGGGTTTAATGTGGGTTGGCAGACTTTCAAATTCTTATATAAAACTCATCAGGTATGCAGGTTCCCTCACTACATTTTCATTCATTGTTAAAGTTAAAGTGATAACTCACAAAGAATTCACACATAACTTTGGAAATATCATTGACCTTTTAGATACTTGGTTATGCCTCTCAATAAGGCAACTCAAATATTTTTATTTTTATTATATTGGTACACCATGATGGTATCTCACAACTGTAATTTGTATGCAACTGAATCATCCCATAATATTGAGAGACAAAAGTAAGAGCTGGTATCTGAGGGTCCAGTTGCACATCTATCATTTTGAAGGATATACATGTATTACAAAATAGAGAAGGATTAATTTATTAATAGCAAAATGTTTACCTGAAATATCAACATAATCCAGTGTTTTTATTATTATATTCCGCCACCGTTGATTCAGTATAACACAAATGTACAATTTTACAAAAACTTTTGACAAGGTTTTAGTAAATTAGAAATATCTAGGTCAGACTATAGTATGCAAGTCATCAACTTTGTTTATTTACAAAATAACTCGAAAGAATACCTACAGCTGACACTTTGTAATGTTTAAGCACTCGCATACCAAATTCTAGGAAACACACTTGCAAAATATGAATAGATTTTTTTACCATTGGGATAATATTTACAGCTATACGTGGTTTTAAAATTTGGCAAAGTGACAAAGCCTAAGAAACAAAGCCCGTGATGCCAGAGCTCGGTTCCCGATGCGAAATTACTCAGCAGAAATAACAAAAATAATTCCCTTACACAATTTGACATCAATCGAAAATGCGTTTTTATTCATCAATGGAAACTTACCACAATATCGTTTAAGGTTAAAAATGCCGTGAAGTGTCGATTGTCACGGTAAAATTGACGAACCGATATGTTTTTATATCAGAATTTACACTAATTTTCTCATTAACAATCTTGTTCGTATCGTAGACGAATGTAGAATTGACATTTCTTTGTAATGTTGCTACAATTAAAAAATGTATAATAACGTTCCGTGCTACGTAAAAGTTATTACTATTATTCATCATCATCATCATCACCCACACGAAGTCAATTGCTGTGAATTGCTGAACATAAGCCCTCCTTAAGTTTTCAAGAGGGACCTTTTTGGAAGTGGCTTGCATCCAGCGTGTCCCTGCGACCTTTATCTAGTCGTCCGTCCACCTTGCAGGTGAAAGCTGCTTTTGCCGATACGTAGCCTCCAGTCTCCATTATAATAATAATAATAATAAGCCCGCAGGGGCGGCTTTGTGGCGAGCCGTCGGTGAGTGGCGACACCGCGTACCCTGATTCCGTGGAGGCTAAATGAGACCCCCTGACCCTTGGCTTGCCTTAACTGGCCGGCTAGGGGTGGAAATCGCAAGAGCTAAGAACCTGAGCTCCAGGGTGGAAGTGCTCAATCTGCATAATAGCGAGGAAGCCCACTCCGGGACGCGTTAGCGACCCGCGATGGTGAAATCGGTGCACACCTCTCGACACCCTTTAGCCACCCACACCGATGTTGCGTCCTTGGCATACGCCACTTTTTGGGATGCCCATCTAGTGGGGGGCAAGTATTCTTCTTTTCTTCATGGGGGCAAGTCACCGTCTGCCTTGAATACAAATGATTGAGACATTTTACTTGGCAGGCGTCCCGTTGTCTCAATCAATAGCCCAGCAACCAGTCCATCTAGATCCCATTCATAGACCCAGTATAATTCCCATCTTCTCTGCAATAGTCCTTACGCCTTACGGGCGCTGTCTTTGGCTGTATTTCCTCCTTAAGTACAGACAGAGAGAGTACCCGTAAGGCGTACACATCCCAACTAGAGTAATGTATCTTAAAGGGGCCTCTACGTGTTGGATCCATATCCCCACGCAAGCCTTCCAAAAGGACCGGTCTTCGTGCCGTGATTTCCCGCAGGAAAGATACAACATAATAATAATATAATAATAATACCAACCCTGTATTATTATACCGCCCACAGACCCCACTGTTGAGCACGAGCCTCCTCTACTGAGGGGGGGGGGGGGTTTAGGCCTTAATCCACCACGCTGGCCTAGTGCGGGTTGGTAGACTTCACATACCTTCGAAATTCTTATAAGGAACTTCTTAGGTATGCAGGTTTCCTCACGATGTTTTCCTTCACCGAACCTAAAGCGAACGATAATTTATAAACACACACGTACCTAACTTCGAAAAGTCAGAGGTGTGTGCCTTGGGTTTCGAACCTCCAGACATTGTCTCGGCAGACCATTCCATTCCCAACTAGGGTATCGTCCATTATAATAACTATTAATAATTATCAATAGTTTAATTCCGTGGACAGTGGCACAGCCTTATAATCCTACCAATATTAAAAACCAATAGTAAAGATGTTTGTTACTCTTTCACGCAAAAACTACAGAGCGGATTTCGATGAAATTTGTCACAAGGGTAGATCATGTCCTGAATTAACACATAGGCTACTTTTTATCACGGGAAAATATAAGGCGTGGCTTTTATCCAGGAAAAGCTTTTTAACGCGGACGGAGGCGCGGGCAAATGCTAATTATTTTATGTTATAGAGCTCTATATGCATGTAATGTAAACATAACATAAAAAGGCATGATGCCTTTTTCCTTTCTTTTTTTTTGCTTCGAATGACGAGACGAGCATGCCGTTCACCTGATGGTAAGCGATACGACCACCCATAAACGATAGAAACACCATCCAGCACCTTGAATTACAAAGTACCTACTGTGTAGCATTCCACAGCGCTCGTCATCCTAAGACATAAGATGTTAAGTGTCATTATGTCCTGTAGTTACACTGGCTACAATGCTCTTCAAACCGAAACACAATAGTGCATTGACACTGCTGCTTGGCGGTAGAAATAGACATTGCGGTGGTACCCACCCAGACGGACTCTTACATATGAGTACCACCACCAGTAGGATGGTAGGACTCTCATATATAGTTAAGAGTCCGTATCTTTCCTTTTCAGGGCTAGGGTCATTCGGGGTAACAGCACGCAGTGGGTAAAATTGCGCATGGTCAATATCTCGGAACCTATTGAGGGGGCTCACACACTTTTTCGGCAAAATTAGGTGTGCGTCAGGGATGATGTCAGAGCCCACAAGCTATTTTACCAAGCCTCACTTGTTTAGCGAAAAACGGCAATCAACGTGATTTTGTTGATTAGTTATCAACTATTTTGTGCTGGGAAAAGTTTATGGATAGACGGTGCATCAGTTTACAAAAGACCGTTGATTATGTTAAGTTTACTCGATTATTATAGTATTTATTTTAGCTATTAATTCTGTCCTAAAAAATAACTGCATCTCAACTGACGTGTGATTGTTTAAAATATTCCCTGTTGGGTAAGAGTACGGGATTAAAAGTACGCACGCTGTTATAACTTCATTACAATGAAAAGTAACATCAAGCGTTCCTAAAATTACAGTGATCATTAAATTACAAAAATAACTAAAGTTTGTTATAAATACAGTCTAATTAATTATGTTCCTGGTGCCTACAATAGGTGTACATTTAATGTTTATTTGTACAATATTTGTACTAAGAATAAAGGAAGTTTAAAAACATATTCCATATGATTCCATGTGTACTTATACAATTTGTAATTATATGCCTGTAGTTTACCTGCGTGCGAAGCTTACCCAGTATGCGAACTATTAACCGCATCTCTGCGTAGTTTTACCCACATGACGGGTCAAGAGTACGAATTTCTCCCGCTGCACTTAAACATGTATTGCAAAAAAAACGATGAAGCAATTTACAAAAACTCATTAAATAATGAAAGTAGAATAAATTTCCTTTAAATAAAGTGTTAAAACGTTTATCAGGACCCTATATTTTTGAGTGTGTAGACGATAGAAAAAAAAGTGCGTACTTTTGAGCTGAATGACCCTAAGCAGGTAAAGCAAATGTTTATTCTACGTACTTACCTACATTTCACCGGCCATGTTAATCCTTATGTAAGTAATAAGAGACGAGTCTATTTACTGAGCATAATTTGAAACTCCCGGCATATTTGCCAAAAACATCTTCAAATCACTTTACCCGACTCAAACATCAACGTTCAAACACGATACCTCAGCACGGCAGCTTTACCTCCGCAGTCCTTATTAGGTCTTCGATGTAAACAAAAACATGGCGTACGAAAATAATGCACAAGCGATACGAACATTCGGGTTAACATAACGCGGCGAAGCGTGGATCATAATAATAGATAAATAGATTTCAATAATTCTATATTATTATTCGTCTGCTTTTCATTATAAATATGTCTAGTGTATTATACCTGCACGTGTTGTATACTCAAAGATATCTGCAATGCAGTCTGCGTTACACATGGCTGGCTGAGAAATGTATCTACAGGTAGGGTTCGAATTTTTTGAGTGTCTGTGTCATTATGGTGGATTATGGATATTTTACCAAATAATATTATTGAAGACAAAAGTATCTAATCGGTGTACGAAATATACAGTGCGACTGCACTAGTAAGTACCTAGGTATGACTCGCGAGTCCGAGTCGCACTTAGTCGATCCGTACCTACCCAATTTGTATCGAATCAAGTTCACAATGTCAAAATACGTGCATAAATGAAACCTTACGATTCGTACTAAAAGGTTATCTGCATGACCTGTCTCCCTGACCTACGAACGCATGGGTGCATATCAGTTCAACTAAAAACTTGTTTGATGAGACAGGTACGATAGTACGTGTGTTTTTGTTGTATGACATACCTATGAATAAGATCCTGCGGTCTGCGGTCATTGTGTCATTGTCACCCTTAATTATCCTACTAATATTATAAAGGCGAAAGTTTGTAAGAATGTATGGATGTTTGGATGTATGGATGTTTGTTCCTCTTTCACGCAAAAACTACTGAACGGATTTCGATGAAATATGGCACACGGGTAGATCATGTTCTGGATTAACACATAGGCTATTTTTTATCCCGGGAAAACATAAAGCGGTACTTTAATCCCGGAAAAACTTTTTAACGCGGACGGAGCCGCGGGCAAATGCTAGTAACAAATACTTTCCTTCCTTTATGTTGTCCCCGTGCGTGCGATGCTGACTAAAACGACAGGTCACGAGTTCGATCTCCGCATCGACGTTTGTTGGAATCAGAGTATTATGAAATCCAAAAACAACCCCTACCATACCATATCATAATAAGTAAATAGTAATTTAGAAAAATTAAGGCTGCGTTGCAACATTGATCATCGGTACATCGAAATGTTGAGGAGCTTGTATAACAACGCCACCATGTCGGTCCGAGTACAAGAACAGTATTCGAAGGCTATTCTACTACACAGAGGCGTGAGACAGGGAGATGTTATCTCTCCGAAACTTTTCACTGCCGCGTTGAAAGATGCCTACAAGCTCTTGGATTGGAAAGGACTCGGCATCAACATCAATGGCGAATACATCACTCACCTTCGCTTTGCCGATGACATCGTTGTATTGGCAGAATCGCTCTGAGCACAATGCTAAGTGACCTACAGAAACCTTAAAAAGAAAAAAAACTGCGAGAAAAAAAATCCGGGATAAAAGTTCTGGTTTATGTTTTTTCGGGATAAGCAGTAGCCTGTTTCCTTCTTTGGGTCTCAAACTATTTCCATACCTATTTGTTTACGGACCCACCCACAAACAAATATTTACCGGGATTAAAGTTCTGGTTTAGGTTTTCCCGGGAAAGGTAGCCTAGGTCCTTCCCAGGGTCTTAAACTATGTCCCTTCCAAAATGTCAGTACCATGTCACACTGATGTAATCTAATATGACTTCATATTGAGGTCAAAAATAAAGTCACCATTAAGTCACGTCTGCGTAATGATCTATGTATGACATCTATTAGTCTAAGATGACATCATTTTAAGGTCATGTGTTCACTGGGAATATCCTTCTGATTGCTAGCCAATACCCATGACAAGACTTGGTATTAAGTGTATTTATTAAAGTTTTAGGTCAAAGGTGAATTGCGAAGGCTTTTGAGTGATCTTATAAGTAACTCAGGCTAAATGCTAAAGCTCTTTACCTTCCAATTTAAGGTGTATAATTTATCTTAATTTATTAATAGTATCAGCGACTCCTTCCGCGTTAAATTTCGTTTTATTTTCCTTATTTTCGTAGCTACGTCCACGTATAAAACAAGGCTAAGTTTTAATACGGAACTGAGTAAAACTATTACTTTAGGGACAATGTTATAACTAGCTTTATTCTAAGTAGGTACAATTAAATAAACAAAGGGAACTTAAATTAGTCACCAACTCCAAATTGGTAATCATTTGAGTAGATAATGTTAAATTATTTTTCAGATTTTATTGAGTTTCGAAGGCGGTAATACCGATTAGTTACCAATTTTGGACTAAGATACCTACTTATAAAAATTACTTTTCAGATTTCATTGAGTTTTGAAGGCGGTTAGGTATAGGTACTGATTAGTTACCAATTTTGGAGTAAGATACTTATAAAAATTAAATATTGTTTTCATATTATTATATTTGTGCATTATTTATCAAACTTCTTCCATAGGATCTATCTGGAAATATATTCTTAAAAAAAAACTTCCTGCTAAAAACCTCTTGAGAACCTCGTCCTTTATTTAAAATCGGTCAATAAACTTGTGAGCTCATAAATAGTTCAAAAGACACTATTATAAAAAAAGTAAATTTAAATCCATGAAGTAGGTTGGTGAACTTCGGACAGTTTTTGAGACCTTGATTTTTAAATTGTCGGGTAAAAAGCAGTGATGAAAGTAGCTTTTGGCAATTAAAGAATACTAAAAATATGTAATTTAACGACATATTGCATATATGAAATGCGTAATTTGTGCATAGGCTGCCGCGGTCCAGCGCAGTTGTATTGGATACGGGGACTAGGGTTGCCACCCGTACTTTATTATAAAGTATTGTACGTTATTTTGGGTCATTGTACTCTATACTTTATGAGAACAATAAAGTACGCGAAAATACTTTATTTAGCTCGATTTGGTCTATCTGGTATTCGTTTTGCATATAACATACAATGAAATGTTGGCCGTAAGAAATAAAAGAAATGGCAAAAATGGCAGCAAGTAATTATTTATTAACTCAAATAATTTAAAAATAAACTGGCAAAATATAATTCGGTATTTTTTACAATGCCTAAGCGATGTATGAATGTCTAAGGCGTCCAGGTAATGTATGGAATAATATTTATTTTATACTTTGGCTAGGCATTCATTCCGCCAATACAGAATACGCAAACAGCAATATGTGTAATATTTTATGTTTAAAATAATTTATTTAGTTCATGTACGCATTTCCAACCTAATATAACTAGTTTGAGAAAAGAGATGTCCTGCTTTTTGTATTTGCTTGGGTCCTGGGCCTCAAAATAGAACCAGATTCAAACTTTATGGATAAGCGGAAAAAATAGGGATCTTGGATCCATAAAATATATATTTTTAGACCCCTCTATTCATAACAAACTTTTTAAAAACGTTTATTGTAAGTGTACTTTTGAAGCAAAATAAATCTTAACATCAGAGGACTTTAAAATTATGCGATTTTTTGCTTTGGCCTAGGTTTTGGGAGTACTATCCAAATATATAAAAAAGTGTCTGGGTTACAATTTTAATCCCGTTTTTGGACATGTCCTTTTAAGACAACTTTTTCAAAGGCCAACGAGTACGCCGAATACTTTGTAAGATACCATCGTAATATGTTTACCAAAATAATAAATTAAGAAAATCGTACTTTATTTTGACGCCATGTACTTTTTTTTCTACCTTTAAATAAGCAATGTACTTTATTTTAATAAAAAAAAGGTGGCAACCCTAACGGGGACCGACCACCGCTATGAGGTTTCGGGTTCTGCTCTGTATCAGCTCTAATTTGTACCCGATATGACGATTAGCTCGCCCCCTATGAGTCTATTATACATGGGACATAACACACAATATGGTGAAAAGTAGGTGCCCTGCTTACACCAGTGCCTTCCCCTTCGAAGATAAAGGCGTGATATGTGTTTTTCTTTTGCTTTATAAAATTCAAGATCTCGACTTATCTATTTTAAAGGGTAAAATATATTCGTTGAGCGTTAGAGTCGTTGGCTATGACCGTGAAGATATATCTAGGTTGGACGGACAACCATAAAAAAACATCCGTAGGATTCTCGGGCTAGTCTATTTATTTATGGCCAATAAGTCACCTCAGCTATCTTAAGTCGTAACTAAATGTTCACAGTCTCCAAAACTAGTTTGGAAGTCCGTGCACATAATATTTACCCTTGTGGTGTCAAAATGTAACATACAATGGGTTTTTAATACATCAATGCATACAATGTCTTACTTCGTTTTTAACCGATTTCAAAAAAGGAGGAGGTTCTCAATTCGACGGTATGGTTTTTTTTTTGTGTGTATGTTACGCGATTACTCCGCCAATTGTGGACCGATTTTCAAAATTATTTTTTTATTCGAAAGGAGATACTTCTGAAATGGTCCCATAGTCACTAAGTCAGGATCTGATGATTGGATCCTGGAGAAATCGAGGGCAACCCTCAAATTTTATAGGCACACACATCGTTTTTTTCGCAAATCTTCTGAAGTAATTTATTGTTTAGTATTTTCGCGTAAATAACATCACGCCTTTTACGTTTCCAGGGGTAGGCAGAGGCGTAACACGCGTGATAGTCGTATCGCGTGTGCAATACAACTACGCCATCGAGGCGGTACCTATATTTCTTACTAACACTAAAAAGCAACAAATAAAAATTAAACCGCCTTCAAAAACGATAAAAAAAACTAAAAACCAAAACATAATTTAATAGTGAATAAATATACGGTAGCATTACTTATGTACTGGTAACCAATTTTGGAGTCGGTGCCTTATTAAAATTTCTAGCTAAGCTAGATAAATACATTAATAAATATTTGAATACAAAGTTCAATTTTGAATAGGCACTGACGCAATCGTCGAGTCACTATGTACACCAACACCTTACATCGGCGTACCTAATACCGTGATGGCCTTTACGGCGCTCCGTGACGGGTCCGATATATCCTATGGGTCCAAAGATTTGTCAGCGAAAATACAAAATTTCTTCAGCCTTACTTTAGATTTACCTTCTGGTGGTGCTCTTAATCTGTTTATTATTTTTCGGACAAATTCGTGTTGCTAAGGGAATTTTTGTCCATTTATGAAGACATTATGTTTTTAAGACTTCTAAAATTATATAAACTATACCTACTGTTGTCTTGTCTTTGTTCACAAGTCACAACACGTTCCGACGCTGTCGTAACATACCTAATCATACATTAATGGTCGGTCTCAATAACTTACTTAACAGATAAACAGTTAAAATGCTTACTTTTGGTGTTTAGGTATCTTTGTTTCTAAAAACTGAGATAGATAAGAATTGATATTGAAACAGCAGTAACAATTTGCCTTTGATTAATAATACACTAGATCGAGTGACGCGCTGCAAAGCAACCAAAACAAACGGGCCGCAGCGATTATATTCGTGTGGGTGACAGCTGTATAAATATGCTCATTTTTACACAGTGGGAACGTGGGTGTGCGGGTGGGCGTAAAATATATATATATTTCTATTGAAATTTATTAATGTATTGGCAATTATTAAAAATAATTAAAACCAATGCACATAAGTTTATATATTTAAATACTGCGGGTACCCTTGCTGATATTACACTATTAGTCCGATTGTCTGTTTTTTTTTAATTTTCGGCGTCGTTGTTTTTTTGCAAAATACATTTCATTTTTATGAAAATGGTTAGAGCAACCCAGAGAATATTTTGCTGGTTGCCAAAATTCCTCACAGCGACATTTTCTTATAATATTTATCCATTGGCTTCTTATTGTAGGATCACTTGGTATTCTGAAAAATATATTCATCCTTAGCAATGCGATAAATGCGAAAGTAACTGTGTCTGTCGCGTATTTATGCCAAAACTGCGGATCCGATTTAAATGATATTTGGTACACAGATAGTCTAGAGCCGAGAAAAGACATAGGCTACTTTTATCCCGGGAAAATATAAAGCGGGACTTTTATCCCGGTAAAACTTTTTTGCGCAGGTGGACCCGCGAGCAAAAGCTAGTTAGCTATACATTGCACGCGTGACTTGTTTGTTGAAACGACCTGTTCTTGGTGCAAATTACCGGATCCACCCCAGGCGACAAGAACCTACGCTACGCCACTGACAGCACGTACCATACGTACAGGTGACAATTTTTTATTTCCGATCAAATAAATAATAAAACTTGTGGCTTTAAACACCGAAAATATTCACCATTTAGTCAAAAAAATATTTACTTTGGATTCATTTTTACCATCTTTTTGGGAAATTTTGATTCCATAAACTAGCAACCCCTAACTATTACGAACTCTTTATTATTTTTTTAACTAAATATTTCAATGGGCTTATTTAGCAAGAAGTGTTTATAAAAAATGTAACTTACCGGTGGTAGGTGACATTATGTGTGGTTTTACGTCGACCCTTGTAGTTTTTGCACACTTTAATCACACAACCCGACATTTTCAAAGGCTACAAATCTGCGTAACAACGTGAGCGAGCGCCATGACAGCTCGAAGCGTACTAAGCGCGGGAAAATGACCTAAAGGTTGACAGTAGACCTTTAGGTTTTTCTCCACGCTTGAAGCGTTCAGAGTCCATCTAGTGTATTATTAATCAAAGCAATTTGCGTAATTTTTACTGTCGAGGTAGATATCAAACTCCAGTTTAATATATGAGTAAGTTATAGAGACCGGCCTTAAGACAATTTAAATAAATGGAAAAATTCATTCGACTTTAATTTTATATTAATAAATATTTAACATCCCTAAATAACAATTATAAGTGTAAGTAGAGGATTCCCGTAGTACTATATTATGGTAGAGGACTTGTCGCGACAAATCTCTATGACAGGTTTCTCTCCATGAAGTATGGTGGTTAGGTATCCCCCGAGACAAAAAAATATTTATTCAATACCCAATGATATTAAAATATTATTGACACTAGCCTTATTCAGAGTCGAGTGGATGTACCTTGTCTATTTATGTACTCTAGCCCAGATGCCATGATAGAAAACCATAAAATAAATTGGAATTGAAAACTGCAAAAAAAGCATTGATGTCAATGCTTTATAATAATATTTTTTTTCAGTTTTTATTAAAAATACTGGTCCAATTAAATACAACTCAAATTATAATATTTATAGGTAAGGTCCTCTGGTTCATATCTGCGAGATCATTCATTTTTTAATTATATTTCACACGAAGAGCACGCGTAGTTTTTGTGAAGTGGCTAGTGTTTTAAGGTAACGTGCTTCAATTTTTTTCTTACTTGAACGGTGTCTGGGAAACATCAAAGGAAAGAAAAGTGCCAAAGACTGTCCTCCATAATTCAACAATTTATAAAAGTTATTCAAATTTTTTTTTATGACAAGATGCGTCCTAGACAAATAATAATTAAAAATTTCTCGTAAAATGTAAAATAAAATAAAATTGTAAGCTTTGAATGCTAAACTTGACCTATACAGTTACGACCCAATACTTTTCATTTTAGTAGTTTTTTAAATTATAAATTTATTGCACACCAAAAGCTACTACTGTATTGCCCCGCTTATATGTATAGAAAACCCTATATATATGGACACCGGTGTCCGTCGCGGGGCTTGAGGAGTCAAAATAATAAAAGCACAGAGGTAATTGACGGTATTATCGCTCGAGGCAATCAATCCCTTACAGACAACTATAGGGTGAAGATAAGAGAAGTATCCTCATTTTAAGAGATAACTAGTTCAGTGACATACGTACAGAAGAACTATATTTACAGAGTGGTCGGTAATATGACGTATTCCCGTTAAGAGCATGCAGATTGGGTCAAAAGCGATCGATTTTGTCCCATGAAGCTCTATCCGACCCAATAGTTTACGAGCAATTTAAGATTTATTGAATTTTAAGATACAGCACTTATAAGACCATATAAAACTCAATGATAAAACAAATAATAGTTTGTAAAAACTAAAAATCACGCATTATAGAAAATCCAACTAAAAAATAGAAAATAATTTTAAATAAACTTGAATTGAGAATAGTTTAAATAAAAAAATATGTATTTTATTGTAAAAAAAAAAGCGTAATGAGAGTGACGCTGGCTACATCAAAATTGAAAAAAAAAACAATTTAAGGATTTTTGGCGGAAAAATAATCTAAATAATAAAATCACGACTGCGGCAATATCTGCCATCTTTATTAAATTCGTTGAAGAACTGAAAAATAGAAACAAGATTTTAATTTGAATATTTTAATTTGTTTTTGAATAATCTTCTATCTCCTCTCCTCCATTCTCCAAAGAGAATGTAGATAGTCGTCTCTAAAGTCCTTTTGAACACATTGTGATCTTAGGTATGATTCGCAAGTCAGCAATTAAAATATGAATATTATATCGATTCCATGTCTCTAATTTGTGATGTGGTGATAGTCTTTCCACAAACATAGAATGCAAATTTACGGAAAACGTGATTAGATGTTGTTGATTTTATTTTAAAAATGACATTATTAAACGTTTTTGGGCCGAAAATTTTAATATGTTATATGATATGTAGACCTATACAAAATTATGAAATATTATAAATGCGTGTCTACCGTACCTACTCTCGATTACCGTCTCCAACAAAGACCATCGCACTAATAAATTTACCGCTCTGTTACGCTTATTGAGGAAGTATTTTTTACTTAAATTATTTTTATAATTACATCGGGCTAACGTCACAAGCAGGATTTGATTTTATGCGTCAAGTCTACAGTAAAGCCAGGGCCAGATTTGGAGTTATGGGGGCTCTGGGGCACGGAAGGAGCGGAAGCCCCTAATTATTTTCCGAATAAAAGTAAAAAAAAAATCATGACGAATTCACGAATCAAGGAATCGAACACTACTTTTGAGGCTTCGAAAAAGTATTGGCATCGAGATATGCTCGATCAAATAAAAAATTAATAGTAGGTACCTATAACCTACCTAAATTAAAACTTGTAATCGAGGCTTTCTGATATATCGATGTTTTGAAGTGAACAAATGTGGATTTAATATTATTTTTAATATTCAAGAACAATATTATTATGTTTGTAGGTAAAAATGCGAAAAAAGTACCTAAATGTTGCTGACCCGACGAAATATGCGTTCAACACTCTGATATAGACACATAATAATTCTCAGAAATTACGCTGGCATCAATGCCGTTCAAACCAAAAACAGTCCTTACAAAGTTACTTGGCAGCAGATAATAGACAAAGAGATCGCAATAGCCCCAACTAACTTTCTCATACGAAATTGACGACCTGGCAGTTTATTTTAAGTTTTTTTTTTCTTATTTTTTTTAATGACGAGAAAAGCATGCCGTTCGCCAGGTGGTAAGCCATACGACCACCCATAAACAGTAGCAACACCATCCACCACCTTGAGTAACAAAGTACTGTGTGGCATTCCACTGCGCTCGACATACTGAGACATAAGATGTTAAGTCTCATTATGTCCTGTAGTTACACTGGCTACAATGTCCTTCAAACAGAAACACAACAATGCATGCACACTGCTGCTTGGCGGTAGAAATAGACATTGCGGTGGTACCCACCCATCTTACATAATATATTTAAGAGACCTACCACCAGTATAGCCAATATAGATAGATCTGCCTATAATAATTTGTTCGCATGGAACGTCCAAATCAGGGAATTGTACGTATCTGTGATTTCCTAGAGCTCGCAACAAGTCAAATGGTAGTACATATACACTCACGCCTGTTATCCCCGAAGGGGTAGGCAGAGGCGCAACTAGTGCACCCACTTTTCGCCAATATTCCGTCCCATGATGTGATAGGGGGCGAGCCTATCGCCATATCGGGCACAAATTCCAGACTCCGAGCTGATACTGAATAGAAAAACTCAATATCACTTTGCCCGACCCGAGGATCGAACCCGAGACCTCAGCTTTGCAGTCGTACTGTAACACAACTACGCCACCGAGGCAGTCTATTATGGTAGTACATTATAACATTATTATCTTCTACGAATTAGGATCATGGATGCAACCATGGATATCGCACAGGCATTCATCCAAGACCAGGTCTCGCGGCAGAAGCCCATTCACCTTGCCACGGAGAAGGGAAACTCCGATATCCAATCGTTTTATAATGACACCACTATCTTCATCACTGGAAGCACAGGATTTCTCGGGAAGCAGTTAATCGAGAAGCTTTTAAGGTAATTAGCTTTCAATGTGTTTATATTACTAGCTATTGCTCGTGGCTCCGCCCGGGTGAAAAATTTTTCGGGAAAAAAGTCCCGTTTTATATTTTCCCACGACAAATAGTAGCCCATGTTACTAGCTGATAATATAGGTTTACATTAGTGAAAATATCGGTCCAGTAGTTTTTGGATTTATTTATCCATTTCAAACAAACAAAGTACAATTCATATGTTTCCTCTTTATAATAATAAAGTATAGGTATAGATATACCTGATTCATATAACAAAATAATCGAATAACGTTTGTTGCCTGATGGTTTGCGCCGCGATTATGTATCTACCCTTAGAAAACTGGGGAAACACCATTAAAAAGTATTGTGATCTGTTAAACTGCACTTTAAGACGTCAGGTGTTAAGGTTCTTAATCTTTTAATGACCATAAATTGTTGCCAACCGAATCTTGCGTGAGTTAGGTAGACAATGAAATATTCTGGTTGCGGAGAGAGTTCTTCTATAATCATAATAGCATCTGCAATTAAATATTCCGTTGTTTTTTAATAACCCCAGATCCTGCAATATAAATAAAATTTATTTACTGATGAGGTCAAAGAAAGGCAGTCCGGTGAAAGAAAGATTGCAGCAGTGTATAAAGGATTCTGTAAGTACCTATCTAAAACTAGGTAATACAAATCATTATACTTTTAATAAATTCCAAAGTCAGGCTATTAAGTTCAAGATCAAAGTATTTTTAATATAATATTATGGATTACAATTAATAAATCGGAATATTTCAGGTATTTGAATTATTAAGGGAGAAGAAACCAGATTTCGCGACCCGTTTGATTCCCGTGGAGGGAGATATAACGGAACTCAGACTGGGCCTTAGTTGTCAAGATTGGAACATGCTGGCACAAGAGGTTGGTAGATTATATATACCTACAACTAGCGACCCGCCGAGGCTTCCCACATGTACCTACCACCTAGCCAGATGCCGATGATGACTCAAAATTGCTAAATAGCAAACAAAAATTTGGTCCGATCGCTAGGTATCAAACTACACAGGATCTATCGCAGGGCTAATGTTTAGATTACCTAATAATTCATTATTTATCCCTCCAGCCATATAGGAGTCCACTGGGAAGATACGTACACACATTTATTTTTATATTATAATCTAATCTTTTATGATAGCTATTGCCTATGAAAGTATTATTACACTGAGGACTTGAGTTAAGCATACGGTCGATCATAGTACTATCTGTAGATTTACTGGTGGTAGGTCTCTCGTATGCGAAGAGACTTCTGGGTTGGTACCACCACAGTGTATTTCTTCCGCCAAGCAGTAGTGTATATACACTATTGTGTTCCGTTTGAAGGACATTATAGCCAGCGTAATTACTGGGCATTATGAGACTTAACATCTAATGTCTTATGGTGACCAGCGCAGTGGATTGCCACGCAGTACTGGTGTTGTTATTGTTTATGGGCGGTCGTATCGCTTACCATAAGGCGAACAGCATGCTCGTTTCTTCATTCGGAAATCGGAAGCAATAAAAAAGTGGGGTTGGTCTTTATAGAACAGCAGAAGGTGTCATAACAAGTGCCGAGCAAACTGACCATGTTGTTGCAGGTGAATATAATATTCCACGTGGCGGCCACCACCAAGTTCCACGACCCCCTACGTATAGCCACCATAACCAACGTACGCGGCACCAGGGAGATGTTACTACTGGCGAAGGACTGCAAACAACTTAAGTAAATGCCTACTCTGTTTACTTGTCAATGGATTAGTAAAAACTAAGTATACTACCAAATATATTTTGTAGGTGGCTGCATGCTTAACCATACATACTTTAAAGCCAAGTACTCAGGTAAAAAGCCCATCGTATTCCCATGTTCTTGCAAGTCGCATCCTGGAATAAACCGGTGCATGGCACTGTATTGCGTTCGTCATCCTAACACATGAGGTTGATGCACTCATGTCACGGAATATTATTACTGGTTACAATTGATCTCTAAAAAAAACAACTATACTCGATGGTGACTGTTTCTTATTTTCAAAATAAAATTTTGAATTTCATATCCAAAAAAACAGGTCGTTCGTCCACGTATCTACAGTATTCGCTCACGCCACACAGAGCCGGGTGAAGGGCGAGGTTCTAGAGAAATTCTACCCTAGTCCAATACCTCCTAACACCATGATCGAGCTGGTAGAGACTGTTAGCGAGAATAAGCTGGAGAACATCACTAGCAAGTACGTATTTTTCTAAACTGGTTTTCGAGAGCTACTCGTTCGCCTGATGGTAAACGCCTACCTTGTCATAAAAGTAGCAAGATAATTTAGTACTTTGAATTATAAAGCACTGCATTCTACCGAGGATGTCACCATTAAATAGACCACCTTTTATTTTTGGTAAACTCCTAAATCGAATTTGCAGATTGATAGAAGATTGGCCGAACACGTATACGTTTACGAAAGCAATAGCAGAAGAAGCAGTGAGAACTATGGGCAAGGATCTACCAGTGTGCATCGTTCGACCACCTGTAGGTGTGTTATAACTATCTTCAAATTGCTTTATTGGCAAGTGAAAGCATTTTACCGTAATAAAAGTGTTCGTAGCACTTTCATTTCTAAGATAAAAAGTGCATAAAGTAATCCTGGCTTTGTTCTATTGTGGGCCAATTTTAACCAAACCCTTTCAACAGTTTCTGAGTAATTTTCAACGAACTTTCGAATAGCATTACAATATTTCACATGTATGTAAAATAATAGTACGATCCGATGGACGCAACGATGTATCTAGTTGATATACTTATTATTTCGTTTGTACTGATCATGCACTAATGATGGCATCATAAGATAGAGTATCTGCTGTTTAAACTTCCAGGGGTCTTTTTACAGTGCTGATGAAAAGAAATAACAATACTATCATTTTTTTTCCAGTGATTGGTGCATATGGCGAGCCTGCGCCTGGATGGCTAGACCTTAGCTCGGTGTATGGACCTACTGGAGTAAGACTCGCATATTAATATATTTTTAATCCAGCACAGAAAAGTAAGCACTGTAGACCTGATAGTAATTTATATATCTACGGTCCCTATGCCTTCGAATGCAATATAAAATATCCGACACCATTTTATCGGCTAGTGAGTAGTGGCGTAATTTTGTAATGAGGATAAGCTACCCGCCTTTTAGCTTGAAAGGTCATTTGTCTGTTCGTATCTTCTTCTTCTTCAGCCTTTGAGAGTCCACTCAACATAGGGTTCCCCCGAAGATTTTCAAACCAACCTGTTAGAAGTTGCGGAGTTGACGGACGCACATCGAAAAATTGGTGCGCTAGTTGCGCCTTTGCCTACCCCTTCGGGGATAAAAGGCGTGAGTGTGTGTGAATTGCCGTGTTTAGGTATATGAAAAAAATCGCATACTGGTAACTTGTTCACAGGTAATTATAGGAATAGGCATGGGGGCTACACACGTGACCCTAAACGGGGATGTGAGGTTATGCTACGCTCCCGTGGACTACGTCAATAATACCATCATAGCCTCTGCGTGGGAGACTGCGAAGGGGGATGCAGATGCCAAGATATATGCTATTAGCAACTATAGGTGTAAGGTGTCCTGGGGTAAGTAATGTTTATGCAGAAACAGTAACGGCTGTAGGTAGTTGGAAAAAAAAGTTCAATGGTCCAGCATAACAGTCACACGATGCAATTTGACACGATTTAAAGAAGTTTGGCTTCCTCTTCTTTATACAAAAATAAAAAAGATTTTACTGTTCCATACTTGAGACTTATTCTACTCTCCCTTCCCAACGTTCTTCATTCCACATTGGTCATTCAAGTATCAATATTATTATAATTATAGTATCGTCAACGGTGGTATTATTTTATTTAATTTTTTCTAGGTGAAAACAGAAAAATGATGATCAGCGAGGAGACGCGGCGTTATTCGTCTCCCAAGTCTATATGGTACGGCTTCACAGTGGAGACCACTAATAAAACGCTGTTCTTGCTGCTAACGTGGCTGCTGCATTACATACCAGCTTATATCATGGAGGCAGTATACTTTCTCTTCGGTATCAAGAAGCCCAAGGAGATACCTTCGTAAGTTTTTTACCTACAAAAACGAATGCCAATGTCTTCTAAAGGGTGGGGGAGAGGCGAAACTTGAAAACAGTTTCGTTAAGCCTATTTCAGATCCATGACGAGGGAGGATGAGATTATAGGCGTGTCCGGCACAATTTCATGATTCATTCTCATCATCATCATCAGCCACATGACGCCCACTGCTGAACGTAGTCCTTCTTTAAAGATATCCAGACGGGCCCGTTAAAAGCGTCCCGTCCAAGTCGTCTGTCCACCTTGCACGTGGACGGCCGACGCTGAGCTTGCCAGTACGTACGTACGTCATCCTCAGGCAACTCCTAATTGTACTTCTCGAATCTAAAAACTAAGGCTTGATAGGCACACCCTTAGAATATGATTCATGCACTCCAAAACCTCTCGTTGCAGCCCAATTATGCCACCAGATAAATAAGACTGGTAGTATTCATTTAAAATCCTATTTTATATTTCAGGTTCATAAAAATGTACAAGAAAATCTACCAAATGGCGCTAATCTACAGTTTCTTTGTAACTAACGACTGGATTTTTGACGATGGCAACACTGTATCTTTGTTTAGCCGAATGTCGGAGCAAGACAAAATTATATTTAACTTCGAAATGACTTCCATTGATTGGACACGGCTTTTATTAGTGTGGTGCCTGGGCTGTCGAAAATATGTGGTGAAAGATGGTCTGAAAGGCAGTGAACAAGGCTTTAAAAGACAAAAATGGCTGCGCATTGCCAACTTCGTGTTTATGAGTTTATATTTTTATGTGCTAATTTATGGCGCGTATTTCTGCATGAAGGTGTTTGTCAATCTTTTTGTTGTGTAAATAAAAAGTTTTTTTTTTTCGACATGTAAATGAGTTTGAATATGTTTGAGGACTTATGGTGTTTATTATATTGTTATGGATCATTTTACATTATTATACGAAGAATTAAAATATATTGAAGATTTATTAAAATAAGGTTAATTTCTTTGATTAATCATAATTATCTAGATCGAGTGATGCGCTACAATGAAACTAAAACAAATAAGCAGACTAATAAGTTAGGGTGTGTGACAGCTGTGTCATACGCTATCGCTGTGCATCATTCTTCTTATCCTTGTGTGCGCATGATACCAGTTATTGCATAGGTGCTATTAAAACGGGGAGAAAATGATATTCATAAAATACAAAACAACAATTCACTCGAAAAAAAGAACCATTTACCTAACTATAATATTAAAATTACTTTAATAATAATAAGTAGGTAACAAAGATTTTTTTTATTTTATTTCATTTTAAAAATATATTCGTAAACTATAAACAAACATTTGAATCTTTCAAATTCTCTACATTGACTCAACTGATTAGATTTTTTGGTTTTAGTAAAACCATACAATATTATAGTACGCAAAAGTAACAAATTTTTATTTCTAATCAAAATAAAAATTTAATTTTTAATTACGAAAATATTTTATTGACCATGTAGCCAAAATCATAACCAATAATAATAAATTACCTGCGTAACAATGTGAGCGAACGCCATGAAAGCTCGATGCGTAGTAGGCGTTGGGAATTAATTTAGAACAGTTCCCCTCTATTTTTTTCACCGCGTTTGAAGGGTTCATTATTAGTCTAGATATACAGGGTCATTTTGTAACCGAATACATAAATTTAACTGCGATAAAATCAATTTGAAAGAAACACCATGCAGTTAATTAATTTAACCATAAGTGTAAAATAAAGAAGTACATTTTTCAAACAAAATAAAGAACAAAAAAGGTCTTTTAATTTTAGACATCCTATTGCCACTACTAGTATACGAGAGATCGTCGGAGCGTCAACGTCACTGAGGTCTGTGTGTTTCATTGATAATATGCTCACGCACACGCGAACAAGAGATGCACACACGGAGCGCAACGATAAGACATCGCACCATCGTAACCAAGAAGCTTTATTCCAAACCGAAAAGATGAGGTCGCTATTATTACCTATGCTTCTGTGTCAGGTCACATAGGTCAATCAAAACAACAGTCACTTACTAGATTCTGTCAGAGCCAGTTATGTTTCCTTTAGAAGACTGAAATCATTGAAGCATCTTCGATAATGGTCACAGTCCGTACACCGCACGTAGCTTATCAAAAAGCCTCACAACCCTAAGATTCCATCAACTATCACACGATACATCAGCAAGAATCGCACGCTCAAGCCGTCAAATTCGTCGATCGATTTCGTGAAACCGACTATGATGCTACCGTTATGATACGAGTGTCAACGAGGTTCTTGAAGATTGGAATTTTGAACATTTACTCAGTAATCCCTAAAAGTACAAAAGACATTTCAACGACCTTCAAGGAAACATTAACACTTTATTCACGAGCTTTGTAAATGTAAATCATAGTTTACCACAACAGAAACTTAAAAATTAACACAATAGAATAATAATTACAATTAGAGAACATTTGATCGTGTGCGCATAAAAGCCGACAAAGGACTACTAAACTAATAGGTTTTTACCTACACATGGCTCGCGTCTCCCGAAGCGATGTCAGAGACAAGGTCACTCGGATCGATACAAAACGATATAATAATAAAATTACAATAGGTACCGGTAAGTACATAGGGAGCATCGGCCTAACATTCAGTACGTAAATCGACATACGCCACGTCGTGTTGCTGCCGGGCGACTGACGGGCAACGCGCGCGCAGGCCCCCGCGCCCCACGGCGCATGCGCCTGGAGGAGCCAGTGCGGGGCCATATTTTAGGCCGCGCGGGATAGGCATAAAGTCCACGAATCCCGGACCGCGAATCTCGATGTATTTCGAAATGTTACACATTTTGATAAATATCACTTGTACTTATTGCTATTACCTGGAATTGTCGTAATTTACTAGTAGGGTAAAAAACGTTAATTTTTACCACTTCATAGAATACACGCACACTTTTGTCAAGAATAAGTAACATTTACGTACGTATAGTAATGGCTGAACTTAATTTAAAATAACCAGGATATTCAATTGACTAATAACCAAAATTATTGTAAGTAGGTAAAACATAGGTATTTAGAAGGATTTTTGTGCACTTGGTCGAGTCACTTTATAAGTGGTTAGTAAATAACGCCAGTTTTAGGTATTATTACTCAGGCAGGAACTATTAAAAATTACGATTGTTATTGCGGTGCGGAGATACTGGGGTACTCTGTCAGAGATGTCCGGGAATAAACCCATATTTCGCCCAAATGTCCGGGATTCTTGCCGTGTTTGTCCGGCGTCGGCAATTTAGGTAATGGCAGCCCTATACAAAGAACATGCCGACAAGTGCGCCGTGCGCCCGCTGGCGCGCGCGATCGTTGGCCCCGCCAGCTGATGTTCGTGTTACACGTGCTCCCACAGGGATACCAAGCTTTGGTACTATTACCTTATTCTGCAATATCTTGCAATTTTAGTTTTACATTGTTCTATGCTATTTTAACCGTACCACAATGCATATTGAAATTAAATGATGTTAGAGCTCTGGTATGCTTTATTGCTTAAAGTAATGTTATATTTACAATACAAAGATATTGCTGCGTATTCGTTTAAGTAGACTTTTCATTAGCATAATTGCCCTAGTTACTTTATTATTTAATACACTTATTTAAGTGTGTTAGAAATCCATGTGATAAATAAACTAATATCCGATTCTTTGAAAAGCTGTGTCATTTTAGCAAACTTGTCGGTAAAAATGTTTATACTGGCAACACAGCGTGTTTGAGTGCGTGTTTGGAGTTTTGGCGGGAATGTGGAAGTGTCATGAGGTGCTCTTGTTTTAATTCATTATTTTGGTGATACTTGGTGTTATATTGCATAATTATGGTGGTATATTATCCAATATAGTTCTATTAAAGTGCTCAAATGAAGTGAATTGAAATAACTGTGCCAATCAAGTGTTTTTTCGTTGCCGCCAAAACTCCTTGATAAAGTCTTGGTAAGGTAGCCACTGCTTTACTTCGACATATTAGTTAGGAGTTAGGACTGAGGATGAAAATATATGAAAGACGGGCTCAATGGACTAGTATCCAGAGCCGTAATAATTAAATAAAAAAAAAAAAAAAGAGTGCGTGTTTGTATTGAATGGCGTGCGAAAGAGACACAACATGTTGGTATCTGCACGTTAGTTTCAATGTGTTAGTAACAAGATCAACGACTCTGACGCGATACAAAATGTAGCTAGAGATTAGAAGGTACAGAAGGCATAATAAGGCGTTTGGTAGTATAAAGTATTTACGTAAACCTATTTTAGGCATGACGTCCAGAAATATTGATGTTAAAATTAAAATAAACGTTGAAATATCATACGGAATCAAAAAATATGATATCAATAGATTAAAATCCTGTAACTTTTTTAATAGTGACTGCGAGTTGTTAAGTACCTACCTATTTCGGTAGGTAAACTTATTTATTAACGAAAACAAAGTTTATTATTAAAGAATTAATACTTTTCTTTACAGCATAACACTTAAAAAATAATTAGTTCCTTTTCACACAATAACATGACAATTTTTTATTTCATGTTGATATTTATAACGTATTAGTTAGGGAGTAGGGACTGCTCTAGTAGCAATTTAATTATTTTATTTCAAATTCCACGTCTCAAGCGGTACTGCTGCAGCTATGTGAGTGAATGTATTGCAAGTGAATTTGTGAGTTGCCCTTCTTAATCCTATAGGTTTTGTAATAACATCGTCAGCTGTGACGTGATTCACTGAATAAAGTCAAGCGCGCTAAAACACAGCGTGATCAAAAAACTATAAAACTATAATCTGGATTATTGGCGAAAGTATGCGTTACCCATGGATAATATTTTGCACGATGTTAGCAGAGGTCACGCTGAATATGTGGTTTCATTTAGTAACGCAATGTTGAAATGACACTGTATATTAATCAAAGGTTAATTTAAATAAATAAAGTATTTTATACAAAACGGTAGTTTTCGTTGAATTTAACACTGCAACAAGTAAATATGGTTAGCCCGAAGTTGGTTGAATCTAGCAGGAGATTAATTAAAAACATTTATAAAACAAGCATTTATTTACAATCGTTAACTAGTATTATACGAAAATATATTATTTTATATCATAACAATTTCATATAAAAATTACAATAACCAATTATAAATATTTGATCAAACAAACATAAAAATTGTTGGAATGTTATACATATTGCAATACAATTTAAATCAGCGAAACGGGTCGTTTATCTAGTTTGTTCTTTCATCCATTCATTTATTATTACGAAGATAAACATGCGTCATAAATGGATCGTGACATGTTACAAAAATAATATTTTGTAATTATTACAATTAGCAATAGCTCTACATTATTTTCTAATAGAACTTTCAATGTAAAACAAGTCAATATCAATTCACCAGGTTTAACAGTTTATCAATATTGGTTTAATTTAAGAGATTATCAACTAAACAATATAGCATGATTTTCTATTCTACATAGCAAATAATGTGAAAAAAATCTTTAAGAATCAAATTTAAATTCAATTAGAAAAAAGGAATAGCAATGTATTTTTAATATTATTATAAATAAACTATCAGGCCATAAACATGTCGCTGTCTCACTCACTCACAAGAGTTGCAATGGTGATGACGTCAAGCGACAAACGGGCTTTCACACATCGCTTGACATTTAGCACGTCCATCATTTTTAAGAGGCAACAAACATTTTAATTTTTGTAGTTAACATTTAGATTTTTATAGTTCTAATTTTCATATAATTCACATTATAGAAGATAGATATGTACCTATGTAGAAAATTTAAAAATCATAAAACTTATATGTTATTAATGACAGATCAGATTGTTTACTATGAAAGTTCTACTGGAACCTATCGTTACAAACGACTTGTTTCGCCGGTATAGTCTATACCTATTCATCATCGTCGAGCATAGACAAAGGGTCGTTAAAGACGGGCTCAGACTTTTCGTTTTCTTTTGATGCCACTTTTGATGTCTGTGGTTTTGTAAAATCTGCAATTTGATAAAACATTTGAAACACTAGTGTAAATTTAATCTAATCAATAATTCACAAAAAATATTTTTATTGTCTAATGACCAATTTTCTTGTATTTTAATAATATGGGATAAATTATGAAAGAGACATTATCACAGAGCACATTGTTTTGAAGCAAATTCTAAGACTGATTAAAAATAAAAATACACAACTTACCAGCCTTTTTACTTTTAACACTGAACAAATCATCATCATCATCATCACCAAACAAAGAACCTTTTACTTCTACTTTCTTCTTATCTTTACTTTTACCGCCAAATAATTCTTCTTCACTGTCTGAGTCAAATATACTGACTTTAGATGGCTTTTTAGCTCTATCAGTTTCTATTGATTTAGTTTCGGTTTTAGTAACTTCTGCATACATACTACCTAGTGTCGGTATTGGAGTATCTTTTTTAAATAAATCAACTTTATCATTTGGTTTAGTATCAAATATGTCCTCATCATTCAAAATATATACAACTTTTGATGTGACTTTCGGTTTCTCTGGCGCCTTAAATGTGTCAATTTCTTTATCCTTAGATTTCACTTGCTCTATTTTAGAAATTGTAACATCTTTATTGTCTATATTAGAGTCTTTTACATCTATATTTAGATTACTCGAGGAACTTTTGGTTGGTACAGTCTTGATATCGATTATTTTAGATGGACTTTCAGATTTATCAACAGTTTTTGGTGGATCGTCTATAGAGCTAGAATTATCCGTGGAATCGTCAAAATCTATAGCCGACTTTCTTACGGCTTCACGTCTAGCTCTTCTTGTTGATGGTCTCCGTTTGACTTGAATTCTAGCTCTTTCTTTAGACAGTTTGTTATCCAATACTTCAGAATTTGGTTCTCCTTCGAAACTTATAGATTTCACCATTTTCGAGTCATTTTCTGGCGACGTGACTCGCTTGGTAACTTCCTCAGGAGTAGAATCTGAAACGGGTTCCTTGTCTTTTGGAGTTTCTAACTTTTGTTTTTTTGGTGAAGCACCAGGAAGTAGTGTAGACACATCTATGTTCAAGTTAAGAGATTTTATCCTTCCTACTTTTTTGATATCAGCATTCTTGCTCTGGTGTTCTTTCTTCGTTAATTCTGGTTTGGCTTCTATATTTTCTTCAGATGTTCTTGTTAATTCATTTTTAGGTTGATTTTTTTTCAATTTTTCAAACCTATCCTCAACTTTATCCACAGATTTCAATGTATTTTCTTCTTTTAATTTATTATTTACATCATGTTGAAATATTAAAGCTCCTTTATCTGGTTCATCGTTAGGTGATATTTCAGGCACTTGAGGGTTTTCTGGTTTTGGCAAGGTCCTAAATAATTCTTCGTCCGAATCAAATTCTATTCTAGATTTTGTTGGAGCGGGATTATCTTCAGGTAATTGTGAAGTTGATATACCTATGGCTTCAAATATATTTTCCGGCAACTTTTCTAATTTATTTTGACTTTCAGTTTTATTAATAAAATCATCTACAGTTACTTCCAATATATTGTCACTATCAATATTAACAACTTTATTTGCTGCTTTAAATATATCATCAAATTCGTCTTCTTTTATTTCGCTAAACGCGGCATGAATGTTTAGAACATTATTTTTATTTACATCCACATCTGGAGCAGGAATTTCCGAATTAAAAACATGTTTAACAACATTACTGTCTTTAGCAGTAGACTGAGATTCTAGTATTGATACATTTTGCTGACCAACTTCACTTTCAGGAATACCATTAATTGGCTTCGGTGAAGGTATACTTTCGAAGCCATCGGCTTCTTCTTTCGTTTTGTTAAATTCTTTGGCATTTTCAACTTCAATGCCAGATTTCGTAGCAGACTTAAAAATATCAGAAACGTCTTCAATAGTATCAATAGCCGGCGGCTCATCGAGGAATATACCAAAAAGTTTGTCAGATTTGACAGTAGAGGTGATTTTTTCTGATTTATCATCCATATCACTCTTTCTAAAGAATAACGCCTCATCTTCCGAGTCATCGTCAAATAATGCATTGACATTTTTACTACGTTTTGGTTCTTTTGGTTTTTCAAACGCAGGTGGTTCATCATCAAATATATCTTTCGAAAATGGATCTTTGCCTATAAAATTACCATCAGATATTGGAGGCAATGGTTGGTTTGTTTCTAATTCGGACTCGCAATCATTGCGTCTAAGAGCTTCGTTTTCTTGTATCCTGTCTTGTTCTTTATTCTCGGAAGTAAGCATTGAATAATTTTGCTCATATACCTTACTTTCCGATATATTTTCTATCTGATTATTGTCAATATCTTTTGTTGCGGTAGGTATATTACTTACGATTTTCTCAAACGGACCGTTTTGGTCTTCACTACTAAAATGTTTGAATGGTTCAGTTTCAATTGCTTCTTTAACAAAACTAGGAACAGTTGTTTCAACAGCATCTATTATTTCTGGAATACTGTTTACGGACTTTTCGGTTTCTTTACTAAATAAATTATCTGTAGCACCAATTGCATTTTCTCGCAAAGCATTTGTAGTCTGCACGATTTTAGATGTTGTATCACTGAATAGCTTATCGTCTTCATCATCATCAAACAATGATGGACTTCGCATATTGCTTATTTCATCACTAGTTGTTAACACATCTTTTTTAATAGCACCTGATGTTTTAAAAATATCTTCTGTATCTGTCAATTTTTCTTTAACATCGAAAATATCTTTATTTTCTTCTCTACTCTCTGTGTCTTTTTTCACAAAATTGGAAAAAATATCACTGTCGCTATCGGAATCGAAAATGGTTTTTGTTATTTTAGTTGACTTTATATTGAATTGATTCGATATAATTGGCTTTGCAATATCGATAGTGCTTGTAGTCGGGTTTTCTGCAATGGTAACTACCTTTGTTTTATTAATATTTTTGTGAGTAATGGATCCCGATTTATTGTCGTTTGGATTAACTTCAGCAGATTCTTTACTCCTATTATTAGTAACAGGAGATTTATCCGCAAACAATTCATCATCACTATCAAAAATACTTCTACTATTTTTACTTATTACTTCATTACTTTTATCATTCACCTTTGTATTAACTGAAATAGCAATATCAGCAAAAAGATCATCATCATCATCAAAAATTGACTTATGGTTGGTTTTATTCTTCATGACATTTGTAGTAAATAAATCATTTACGTCATCAAAAAGATTATCACTAAACAAATCTACTTTATCTTTTGTAACGCTTTTGACTTCACTTTTATCTTTGTCTACCTGTTTTTTCTTTTCCAATTTAGCTGATTTAGCAAAAAGGTCATCGAATATATCTTTTTCTTTTTTAATTGAATCTGTTTGATCCACAGCTTTAGGTATAGGTGGTGGAAGGCGCTCCTCGCTATCGGTCTCTTCTTCAGAAGTAGATTTACGTTGATTACGTTTCAAAATGGCCGCTCCTATGCTTTCTGCTCCTTTGTTAGTACCAAAAACTGATATTCCTCCTACTGGTTTCTGAAATAGTGTTTTAAATATAATATTTTTTTTATAATTTCATTCCCGTATCTTGTAAGATACCGGGTACCACACGGTTCAGCGAGCCTATTAAGGCTTTTATCGCTAAGTTGGGGGTAAATTATAATCCCAAGCCATTAATGTATTTAACAAAAAAAACAGTGAAAACACATATTGAAAAACCTCTATTTCTTCTACTTTCATAGATTAAGTTGACACTGAAAAATAAATATATAATTGAGATGATAAAAAATATATTAAGTTTTAAACATACTTTGGACGAAGTTTTCTCTTCAATTGTTTTTACCGGTGGTGGTTCATCTTCAAATTCATCTAAATCATCTTCGAACAGTGGTCTTTCTTCGCTTCTTGACTGACGTACAATCTGTAATACGGACACAATATATGAGAGTGGGAAAACTTGAACACACTCCATAAGGATTTCAAACGTAAAGTTAACATTAGGATGGCATGGTAGATTCAAGGCTTGGGGCTTATTTTACCGATTGCTGTTAAACTCTATACAAAAGTCACTTTCTAATCTACTATCTACTTGTATTTGGTATGCTTATACATTTATGCGACAAATTTTGAAGCCGTGAAATTGGCCTTATGTCTTATCAATTTCAAAATTCATAGTTATTTGAGACTATTATAAAAAAAGTTGTAATATCATACCTTCACTTCATCAACAAACGTTTTCCTTGCAAAACGATCATCCACCATCATCATTTTAGGCCTGTTGATATTTATCTCTGCAAATATATCTTCCTCGCTGGATTCTGACTCTGAACCTAGTGGTGGAGGCTCATCTGTGAATATTGTGCCTACAAAAAGAGTGTATTAACATTACATTACATATGAGTAATAATAGGTCTCTATATTAAAATGTGCTTGGAACCCAGGTTCTAGATTTCAGATGAACATATTTTTTTTAATTTTTTTTTTTAATAGTTTCACAAACAGTTGCTACACCGAATTTTAATACAAAAAACGTACAGTACATAATTAGCTTAAACTAAGTGCACAACATAAAAAAGTGAACACTTCATACAAAATATAAAGAGCATAGGTACATTTAAAAAGAGAAAAGTTAAAATACAGTAATCAATAGCTTATGAAGTTTATAAAATAAAGCTGGATGTATTCTGAATCCTGATGAGGTGTAACTGAGAATCGTCTTCTTTTACTCATGTATGATTTCGTAATGTAATTTAAAGAAAATTATACTTGTAAATTACCTGTCTGTGGTTGCTGTGGCTTGTAAATAGTTTTCGAGACAGTCTTCGGGGGTGAGTATTCAGGTTCGGGTTCTTTCATCTAGAAATAATTTAAGAAGTAGTTTCAAAAGAAGCCTATATTCGATAGAATTATCCCAATTTAAACGTAACTAATATGCTTCAAACAGTAGAAACACTATTCAGTTCCAGTTTTAAAAAATTGTAAGGCGTTCTAGTGTTGCTATTATTTATGGGCAGGAGTGATACCTTCGGATGCTGTGCACCGAGCCGTCTCGCCAGGTCTGCCGCGATGTCCGCCGGAGTCGACTTCGGCATTGGCATAGGCGTATCTTGCTCTGAAGCTATATCTGAACTTGTATCTGATATCTGGTGAAAAAGCTTTTATATTGATTTATTTTTGTGAAGTGCTCTGTACTTGGTGTATTGTTACCAAACAAGAAAAGCAGAACGCGGTGGAAACAAGGTATGAATCATTTTCAAAGATAGTATCGCGCGTTAATTTCACTTTAAGGGCTAGGTATAAAAAAAAAAAAGCCGACATGTATCGTGAAAATTGATATTCATGGATAAGTTTTGCCTCAATTTTAACTGAGATGACAATGAGTATTTCAACAAGTATTCATTTATTGACTCATCAAGTTCCTCTGCGGACGCCGGCGGCCGAATATAGAGGGGTTCCCCATACATCTATATACAGTCGTGGTCAACTAATTAGGGACATTCTTTGGTTAAAGCGAATTGTGAATTTATTTTTTATTTTCCAACGAGTCTAAACCATATTCCATATCTCTTACATGTAAGTATAATTAGTCATTTATGTGCCCGATTATACAAACAATAACAACTTCTTAAACATTAAACCTCTTTACAGTATAGCTGATAGATTATCGTAGTGCTATTTGTTCAAATAATGCTGGCTGGCCATTTAATTAGGGACACTGAGATATTGCGTTCTATTTTCAAAAATTGAATCTCAATACTTTTTTACTTCTTCTTTTATTGTTTCGTGGTTGTTTTGGCGGCAATCCCGATTATTTTAAGTTTTGAAAAATATTTTGAAGATAAATGGGTAAAAATAAAAGTTGCGATCCAAGACTACGAAAAATTATCATGAAGTTTGTTGTCAAGCATGGATGGCCATACCGAAGGATAGCAGAACATTTAAATTGTTCAAAAACTATGGTATACAATGCAGTGCAACATGTCAGACGCAATAACAGATTTAAATGTGCCCAGAACAAAAAGATCGAGAAAAACAACTCCGCAAGAAGATAGAATGATAACCAGGTTAGCTAAGAAAGATCCGTTTCTAGGCTCTATTTTAATTAAACACGAAGTGTTTGGGACAGACGAAAGAGCTGGTGTCTCAGCGAAGACCGTTCGACGACGTCTGGTAGAAGCAGGGTTGTTCGGAAGAGTGGCTCGCAAAGTACCGTTGTTGAACAAAGAACATAGAAATGCTCGTTTGGCGTTTGCACGTAAATATGGACATTGGACCTACGCCCAATGGCAACATGTATTATTCTCTGACGAGACCAAGGTTAATTTGATTTCTTCAGATGGAAGGCAATACGTACGGCGTCCAGTAAAAGCGAAAATGAATCCAAGATTCACAAAAAAGCAGGTGAAACATGGTGGTGGAAACATTAAAATGTGGGGTTCATTTTCTGGACGTGGAGTGGGACCTGTGAGGAAAGTTCAGGGTAACTTAGACCAACATCAATACAAGGCAATATTGGAGGAAACGATGCTTCCCTATGCTGAGGAGCATCTCCCTATTAAATGGACGTTTCAGCATGATAACGACCCGAAACATACCGCCCGTTCAGTCAAGTCGTTTCTTACCAGTCAGTCAGTATCGGTGCTAGATTGGCCAGCAAATAGCCCGGACCTTAACCCAATCGAGCACCTTTGGCACGAAATCAAGAAAAAAGTAGCCACTTATCGTACCACAACTTTAGATGAACTTAATGAAGCTTTTTGTGAGGCATGGGCAAATATTCCTGACGAAACATGCCAGAAACTGATAATGTCTATGCCACATCGGTGTCAAGCGGTAATTACTAACAAAGGTTTTGCTACTGGGTACTGATTTTACACGTAATAAAATGGAGCTGTTAAAGATATTATAATACTGCAGATTATTAGTTTTGTTTAACTCTATTTTTCATTATAGTTTACTGTCCTTAATTAAATGCCCAGCTACAGAATTATACCTTAAAATTGAATACATGTTCAACCTTTGATATTAAATACTTTTTTCTATTTATTTATTCTTTTATTTACAGCCATTTAAAGCATAATAATCGGACCAAATTATGCAAATAATAGTTACTGAGAAATCAATAGGGTTTTATATTTGTATGTACATAACTGGTTATTGTTCTTCACTATCTTGCATGTCCCTAATTAGTTGACCACGACTATATATAAGCGGGGTTTGACGGGTTAATGCCATGTTGCGACCTGTAAACATATAACTTATTACTTACGGTAGCGTTAGCTTTGCTCGCGGCCGGCGTATCCTCAGGTTCTGAGTCAGAATACTGTGGAGACGGTGGTTCCCTTGCCCCTGAACCACTTTCTGAATCACTGTCCTCTGGTATAAGACCTGAAAACAATAATTATATACGTCAATGTCTGTGAGAACTGATAAATTACTTTGTAAGTACTTTGTAGCTAGCATTTCCTTACGAAAAAACATAACTGCTGCTGTTCATAAATTTTTTGATTGACGAGTGACAATTTTGTAATCTAATCATTTAATTATGATGGGCAACATCTTTATATTTACGTACTTTGACTTCTATACTAATGTGCATTAAAGCTGAAGATTTAATATGTTGGAATGTATTAACTCCCAGCATGAATGTTCTAAAATATTGCAAACAGGAAGCTACATTATATCTGACTGATCTATTCAACTTTTATCATAGCAACAGATATTTACGTAAGCAGGGCCGCAAGCAAACACTAGTATAATAATAGATATTAGATAATAATAATATAGACTAAATAGAATACCTGCATGCCAAGAGTTCTTCCATGCCTCTGATCCGATTATATAGGGAAGCGGACGATCTGAATAAAGATCTTTGGGTTTCAGCACCACCCTGTGAAATAAGAATAAATTGTATTATAAATGAGAGATGATCATCCCTCGCCAATTGCTGCAATTAAGCCGGCCTGTTATCACGCACCTGTCACCATCTTCACCATCAGAGTCAGTCTCTGTGTCGCTGTCCTTCAGTATGGTGACGGACTCGTGGAGGTTCTGCAGCACCAGCAAACTCTTCTTCATTGCTTCCAAGTCCAATTCTTGTGTATGGGGTTTCTTTGGAGTTTCCTGGAAACAAAAAATACTTATTTATTAATAAATCACCATGGATTTTATTGGGACTTTAATTGGCAGATTGCAGATATATTAGATAGCTAATTTAAAATAATTTCGTCTAGGGAAAAAGACTAATACTAGTAGGCGAGCGAGATACTTAAATAAACACATAAATTTCGACACAAGCCCTGACTTTACAGAAAATATATTTTATTATGTTATAGACAAAAAAGTCTTGAACACCAACATTGTAAACAAATTATGATATATGTATTATATATGTCTTAAATATGTGAGCTCATCACTAACAGCACAATGAAGACAGCGAGCTTTCTAAAAATTACAAACATATATGGAGAACATACCACTGCTGGCACAGTATCGGTGGAGATATCAGCATCGTCTTCATACACCCTACTTTCTATGAATTGACTGTTACTTAGGGCTAGGAACCTGGAACAAGTGTTAGAATATTTAGTAATAACTAAGACATTCATTTATACTAGGGTTGCCAACCATCACAATTACTAGTTTCACCAAATACAAATCGAAATTTTTCAAAACTTGGGTCTGGGAAGCCTAATTTATTCGCAGTAGCGACCTAATATTGTGGAGGACGGGACATCAGCCCAAGACCTCGCGCAAGTGGTGCAAAGAAAATTACATCTTCTCGTTCCAATGGATACAAGGAAGAAATCTGCAGAAGAGCCTCGCATTTGTCAAGACCGCTAATATTTATACTAAACCAATCTTATTATATGTACTAAAATTTCAGATTATATTTGTATGTTAGAAGTACATAAATGCATGATAGACACTGTATAGGTATATCGCAATGAAATATAGCAGAAAGATATCCATATTTACCTCAATTAATCTAAATAAATGGCAAAGTGCCAACCAGTCCTAACAATTGACTATGGTTTTAAAATACATTTATCAAAAAGGTATGTCCACCGAGAGCTAATGGAAAAAGAATTTTCAAAATTCATGCAATATTGAAATCCTCCTAGCTTGTTTTTCGGCCACGGCGGCCAATCTCAACGGAGATCAGCCAGGTACGCAGGAGATATTATAGTGCACAAGTGTGTGCGCAATACATAGGTGCACTCGCTATTCCTTCACTCTCATAGTCCGGTGAGACGGCAATCCGACATGACCGGAGAGAGGTCAGGCGCAGGACCAACAGCTTTACGTGCTTTCCGAGGCACGGGGGTATCAGACCGCCAACTTCCTGACTCCGAGCTGCGACTGAGTAATTTTTAAGATGGAAAAACCCAGTCACAATGTTTTTGGCCCGACCCGGGATTCGAACCCAGGACCTATTATATAATATATATCATGCAATATTAAACAAGTTATGAAGCTTTGAGATTACTTATTGTTAACATTCTGTAGGCTGATGCTAGTTTCATCTAACGCAGTGGTCATTTGCTCCAATTTTGAGTTCACTTCCGCACACTTCATTATTATTTTCTGCAAAAAATAATCAACATTAAGCATATTAGCCAGTGAACCACTTTTTTTAAGTTTTATTCATTTATATAAAGTTATTTTTCCATTTCCTTGGATTCTATTTGTTGCATATATAAAGAAGTAATAGTTTAATTCTTTTTTATATGGAAAGTTTCAAACATCAGCATTAACTGATATCAAAATACTGAGTGCAGGTTTTTCTGGCTTGTAACTGTCATGAGCCAGAGTTGTAATCAAAGAGTGAGATTGTTCAATTATGTCTCTAGTTTAGGTCATTGTTTCTGAACTTTTGTCAAACACATAAGTTTATTTCAGCCATTAGAAGTAATTGAACTATGTGGTAAAACCTTATGTGTGTTCTGCAGTATACTAAGTAGTTTCTCATCGCCGGCAAGACTCCAGTGAGGTGCCAACGCCCGCAGCGCGTCCCCACTGCATTCAGTCTCCATTGTTATTCACCTGCCAATTAATATACTAATTATATATTAACGTAAATAATATAAAAAACACATAAGACATATTTGTTGTGAATCCAGAGTAATGTGCGTAATTTGTATTTAATTATACTAAATATTTATTTAAGTATAAGTTTAACCACACAAAATCAAATGACCGCAATAATATAAACAAAGTAAAAATAACCCTTTATCGAGAATAACAATAACATAGCCCTACAAACTACAATTGGTGGAAACTATATTAAACAGCGAACAGTGAAGTGGGCGGTGGGCAAACATGCAATTGAGATAAATTAATAAAATCCGGATGGAACAGAAATATCGCAAAAGATTATAATCACCCAGATTTCGTCTGTACTCTGCATAAATTATTTTCGTCGTAATTCGTAAAAACTCACCTTAACCCAATTAACACTATATCACATCACTATTACGTAGTTCTATGTTAAATCTAATTATTCACATCACTTTCTAGTAAAAAATAAACTGTTTATTTATCTTTATTTTTGATAGAAAACTATCGGTCATAGCTGTTCGTCTGTCAACAAAGATTGGAATTTGTGACTTTGACGTCTCAATGGGAAATGTTGCTACGATAAAATGTTTATTTCTGTTCCACTGTTTTAAAATTAACTTCAACAAAATATTGATTTATAATGACAATTATAATTGAAATAATTATTTGCCATTAGTATTAAAATACGATTTTGAGTATATGAGTGCCACGACTAGCTCGAATCAAGCGCAATCGGAAAGTCCAATTTTCAATAACTTGTCGAATATTTGACGCCGTATATCGGTACGAATGCAGTGAAGATTAGCTCCCAAGTGATCCAACGTCTGTGGTTTATCAGCGTAAGTTAATGATTTCCCGTATCCCCAAAGGTAATAATAAAGAGGCGTGAAATCACACGATCGTGCTGTGCACGTTGCCAAATCGACTCACTCATTCGTGTCCTCTTCAACACTTAGCTCCACGGCAGCAAAACTTTTCTGTGCGTACTGTGTGACGTCTTGGTCGGTGGATCAATCAAATTGTGTCTAGTATGAAAACGATTCATAGTGTCCGAATAACTTGCTCAGATGGATGATTATGTTGTCCGTAAAATGGACTTAGGACACGGTAAGTTTAGCGGACTGACCTATGATTTTACAAATAAAGCACAATTTGTAAGCATTGTTCTGGCGTAACTTTCTTTATGATGAAATGGTAAAACGTGTTCATCACAAATCAGCTTTTAACTGTCAAAAAAAACAATAGTGTGGCATAGCTTTATCTACTCAAAACTGAACCTAGAGGTTCAGTTTAAAGACACGTTTTATCTGCCAAAAGGATTTTTATGTTTGGAAGCTGTGACCAGTGATGGCCTTAGCTAACGCAAGACCTTGGACCGTAGATCTTTGCAAGGGGCTTTTTCTGTGTGCCTCTTATCAGTGGTGGTCTTAGCCCACACGAGACCCGGGTGAGAGCAAAGAAAAACAAATTCTTTCAACAATTCTGTGGGTAAGATGCTAAAGAAGCGTTGGTAAAAAGGATGGTGACCTTAAAAAAAAGCTACATTTCATCACAAAATTTTCTTAGACAACAACTTGACATGATAAAAAAATATTAATCTAATAGAAACACTAATTTAAAATAATCTCCAAGACTTCGAACTAATTTATAATATTATTATCTTCGTATTACCAATAGATATATTTCCCGCTGGATCTTCCTACAGTTAATGAATACATATTTAAATCAATCTCAAACAATCATTATATACCTGACAAATCTTAAACATAAGTAAAAGTAAAGGGAAACAGCATTAAAAGCGTTAGATGGTTCATAACCGTGTAAGAAGCACTTACAACGCTTAAGTTTATTACCACATAAACTATAATTATTAGCTCTGACAACACTAATACACTTTACTTTTTCTACGGAGTTTTGGCGGGAACTTGGTAGTGTCATGAGGTGCTCTTGTTTTAATTCATTATTTTGGTGATACTTAGTGTTATGTTGCATAATTATGGTGGCATATTATCCAATATAGTTCTATTAATGGGCTCAAATGAAGTGAATTGAAATAACTGTGCTAATCAAGTGCTTTTTTGTTGCCGCCAAAACTCCTCGATAAAGTCTTGGTAAGGTAACCACTGCTTTACTTTGACATAGTAGTTAGTACTGAGGATAATTAAAAAAGAAACAAATATGCGTCTGAAGGACTTTGTATCCATGGACATGAATAAATTAACAAAAAAAAAAAAAATTACTTTTTCTACTTTCTCGAAAGGCATTAAATTCACAAAGCCAATTATATTACATTTTATGCGTAACATTTTCATTTGCCTTTAAGTTTTATTATAGTATTAAAACGGCAAATTAGATTCATCCAAATCTTTTGGAATGATTCATATTGCAATGTGGATAATTATTAGCGAAAGAAAGTTGATGGAATAATTTATGCAAGGTTTTTGCGAAATACACTAGCATTTGCTTGCGACTCTTCTTCCTTAAAAGCCGGACTATTTCAAACTAGATCCCGCCGTGGCTTCGCACAGGTAGCAAAACTAGCAAAGCATAATATTATATATCTACATTTGTTTTTCGGTCATACATAATATTTATTAATTATATGCATAAATCTTCCTCTTCAATTACACCGTGCATTGGTGAAAAATGTATGAAAATTCGTTCGGTATTGTTTAAGTTTATCGCGTTCAAGAGACAAACAGATGAGATAGGTGACTTCGTTTTATAATAAGTAGTGATGTAAGGACATACCTACCTATCTTAAAAATGAGAAGATAAAAAACCACGAGAAATAAAACGGGATAAAACTCCCGGTTTATATTTTTCCGGGATACGCAGTAGGTAGCACATGTCCTTCCCAGGGTCTCAAAAAATCTCCCTACCAAATTTTATCGAAATCGTTGAACAGTGGTTTGGCCGCGAAAGCTCGCGAGAAAAAAATCCGGAATAAAAGTCCCGCTTTATATGCAATTTGAGAGTTGCTCTCGATTTCTATGGAATCCCATGATCAGATTCTGACTTGGTTGTGATTCACGATGTGACCACCTCAGGAGAATAAGCTTTTGAATAAAAAATTATGAATTTTGAATTATGAATTTTGAAAAGCGATCCGCAATTTAATAAATACGTAGCAGCCGAACTATATGAACTACTCTTTTTTAATTCGGTTGAACAGGCAGAACTTATAAGTACACTTGCATTTTTAAGTAAATAAGTTTATTATGCCCAAATAGTTACTTGCCTCGGTGGGGTAGTTGTGTTACGGTACGCCGTACAACTGCAATGCTAAGTGGGTGCACTAGTTGCGCCTCTGCCTACCCCTTCGGGTATAAAAGGCGTGAGTGTATGTGTGTGTGTGTGTGTTTTATATTATTATTATTATTGTTTTTATTTATCCCCCTATCATGGGACGGAATAACGGCGAAAAGTGGGTGCACTAGTTGCACCTCTGCGTACCCCTTCGGGGATAAAAGGCGTGAGTGTGTGTGTGTGTGTGTTATTTATTTTATATTATAACTTGATTATTTGAAACTTATTACCTCTATGAAAAATTTATGACCAATATGAATGGAATACATGGTGATGTCCGAATCAGGAATATCCTTTGAGGACTTTGTCACGTGCGATGATGAAGTTATGACTGCTGAGACATTATCTGATGACGAAACTATCGATTCAGTAGCTCAGAAACCGATACTTTCCGTAGTATTATAATGCTCTTTGACCGATACTAATGATTGCTAATGATTTAGGTGACATAACCGACTCGAATAGGTAGGTAATACTAGCCTCTTTGATGGAAACTTATTGAGCGCATGTATGCGCTCAATAAGTTTCCATCAAACAGGCTAGAACAGCATTGAATACTTTACAGAAATTTATAGAGCAAACCAGCAACTATGAAGAACAAGAATTTTCTGCTCTTTATAACTTTTAGACTTAGACAATGCAATAGATAGAGAACAACCGAATTATCTACCTATAGGTAGGTACATATATTTTTAATTCTAAGTATATTTCCAGATAATGTTGATTTATAATGAATAATAAGTATGTTACCACTGTAGCTTGGATTTTATTTATTTCCCTTCTCTAATTCAAAATTAGTAAGAATGAATCTTAACCTCTACAAGTCGAATCAAAATCCGCCATAGTCGTAATCCTCCATAAATTGAAAGTTATGAGTTTTTGGCGTGTCCTTCCATGTTCGACCTATAGAGGTTCTTATTCTTCATTACGTAGGTACACAATCTTGCCTCTTATATTCAAACGAATCCAGAAGAAGAAACTTTTCATAAAAAAACTTTATCTAGAAATAGTTATACCTAATATCTTAGGAAATAAACTGGACAAAATAGAACAAAAAGTTGTGCAGACATCATTGAACAGGCAGTGAACGGTAAGTACCGGAACCAAGTTATAGGAGACAAGCGATAAATAATACAACGATTTTAGAGGTTTACGCTTCAGAATAATAATTGCTTTAGTTATTATTCTGAGGTTTACGCATAATAACTCAGTTAAGATAAGGATTTGTCAGTTTAGCATTAAGAGTCATTTAATTGTGGAAACTTAATTGAGTTATGTACTACCTAATTTGTTTTATGTTATGACTTTGTTATTTGCTTGTTTGTTTCCCTTGAAAAAACAATAAATAAATAAATAAACAAATAAACTCTAAATTGGTAAAACGTCATCAGAGTTTTGACTCTTGGCGACCCGAGGGGGGAAATGTGACATAACAATTAATTACAATAAATACAACAGTGTTAGCACCTCCGTCCTTGGGTAATTTTATTCGCAAGTTCACTTCTTCGTTAGATTTTTTAACTGATAAATGGCGAAGTCAACATGCTGCTGGTTTGATCGTGAGCACTATGGCTGCCAATAGACAATAACAACCCTTTACCCCATGCAGAATAAGAATTATTTAAAATAGTTTAGCAGCTTCCTTCAATTGTTTAGCCGCTCCCGCTGCCGTCACCGTCACAGCTTATACCACCGACCATTTCTCCAAGTTGTAGGTGAAAGTAGTTATTTACAGCACCAGCTTTGCCGTATGATCGCGTTGTAATTATTGTCTATACGCTAATGCGGAGAAAGGTTCTTGATTCGGGTTATTTTGATTTATAATATATTGGTTTAAAAATATCCTTGCACTTGAAAGTTCTACCTACATACAATAATACAAGACGCTAGAGTTATTCTGTAATTGCCGTATATTTACTATTTGTTTCGTTACTTGGTACCGCGGATGCGAAAAACCGGTTTGGCTCTAGCCGAGATCTATTATCTAGCCTCTATATAGATAAAGCGGTACCTAACTAAACTCTTCGTAAAAGTAATCCCTCAAATAGTGAATGGTACTTATATAATATGGCCATCAGCCATGAACCCAATAAAAGTTAATTTTACTCTGGCATGGCAATTGCAAATGCCGAAAATTCGAAGAACTATTCAAGACCATCTGTATTGCACAACGACCTAACTTTGAATAAGCGACTGTGCAAATAATAAAAATAAAGTTCATTACACTCTCGCTCTGGTTAGGAAATTATCTGAAACAATATTTTAATTCCCTTACAATTATTATAATTAATAGCACATCTACGTCGATAAACACTATTAGTCTAAGATAAACACATGAGTAAACATTTTAACTTCCATACCAGCGTAAGGGTCTAAGGGAGAGAGGAGGGAGAGGAGAGGGAGATTATTTGTTTTATATCATTTCTTTCTGAGGTCCCAGGTTAAATTTCGTTTATATAGGATTTCGGTGCATGTCGTAATTTACCCAAAGGGTTAAAGCAGAGACGTCACCAGTGCACCAACAACTCGTCGCGCTGCCTCACTCGCGCATATATCTGTCCAATTATATGTGCATTTATTTCCATATCGGGCACAAATTTCAATCTCGGACGAATAGTAAGTAGTTTTCCGAGACAAAAACGCACATAATTTTGAGTTCCAATTTAGGAACCGAGTTCAAATGCTACCCGGTTACCAGTGCCGGATTAAGCTAGCGCGGGGCCCGTAGCAAATTCTTTCAAAGAGCCCTTGATTTGCTAGTATAAAGTGGTAAAGATACAATTCAATACTTAATACGTTTATTTGCTATCTATAGGTTACAATTTTGGGGGTAATTAATAGTGTGGTAAATTACTATAGGCGCTGTTAGGCTCTGACAAGTACAAAAAGCCTGAGATGAGATTTCCTGGCAATTTAGAATAATTTTGATAGGAAACTAACAATTGAAAACAGATACTACACAAAATATTTTTTTCAATACATATTTCAAAGTTTATATTGAATACAAAGTATATTATATTTTTAGGAATAGCTAATGTTATATTTAATCAATGGTGCTGATACTGAATAGAAAAACTCAATATCTCTTTGCCCGACCCGGGGATCGAACCCGAGACCTAAGCATTGCAGTCGTACCATAATATAATTACGCCACCGAGGCAGTCTCAATCTATATACTAATATTATAAAGAGGAAAGATTTGTATTTTTGTATGTTTGACAAGGATAAACTCAAAAAGTACTGGACCGATTTAAAAAATTATTTCACCATTAAAATGCTCCTGTATCCCTGAGTAACATAAGCTACTTTATATCCCGGGAAAATTCAAATCGGGACTTTTATCTCGAATTTTTTATTCTCGCGAGTCGTTACGGCCAAACCAATAAACCGATTTCGATGAAATTTGTAAGGGACATAGTTTAAGACCCTGGGAAAGACCTAGGCTACTTCTTATTCCGGAAAAAATAAACCAGGATTTTAATCCCGGAAAATATTTTCTTGCGGGTGGAACCGCAAACAAAAACGTATGGAGATAGTTTGAGACCCAGGGAAGAACACAAGCTACTGCTTATCCCGGAAAAATATAAACCGGAACTTTTATCCCGGTTTTATTATCGCGAGTGGGGCGGCCAAACCACTCAACCGATTTCTATGAAATTTGGTAGGGAGATAGTTTAAAATCTTGGGGAGAACCAAGGCTAATTCTGATCCCGGGAAAAAATAAACCGGGATTTTATACCGGAAAATATTTTCTTGCGGGTGGAACCGCAAAAAAACAAGTTTGGAGATAGTTTGAGACCGAGGGAAGGACATAGGCTACTGCTTATCCTGGAAAAATAGAAACCGGGACTTTTATCCCGGAAAATATTTTCTTGCGGGTGGAACCGTGAGAGAATAAATATGGAAATAGTTTGAGATCCAACGAAGGACAGCCTACTTTTATCTTTTTATTTTTAAGTCTATGTCCTTACATCATAACATATTATAAAACAAAGTCCCCCCATAGCATCTGTTTGTCTGAACGCGATAAACTCAAAAACTACCAAACGGATTTTCATATGTTTTTCACCAATGGACGCAGTGATTCAAGAGGAAGGGTTATGTGTATAATTCATAAGTATTTTGTACGACAGTAAATTAAATGTGCAAATATTATGCTTTGCTACCTGTGCGAAGCCAGGGCGGGCCGCTAGTATACTTGTATTCTAGAAAATAGATTTTTGGTATATGGTTACTAAATTATATTAAAAATTATGTAGACCGTTAATCTTATAAATAAATAGAAAATTTTAACAATTTAAATCGAGCTATTTCAATTCTGCTACACATCGACACTAAGTGTTGGGTCAGAGAGCTTGCATATAGGTACAAGCAACTTTTTGTAGAACTTGTGTGTTTATCGTATGAAATTATTTGAATTATTTACGCCAAGGAAATAGTCGGGTATCGAGTGTCTGACGTGGATTGTCTTAGTAGGAAAAGTTGAAACGTTTCACGTTTTTGTGATAACAAAAAAATTCAACATACCACATCTTAATAAGTTTCACTCAAAAAATTACACTCAAGCAGAGAGGAGTGGGCTTAAATATGCGGGGCCCCCTTTCGCGCGGGGCCCGTAGCAATTGCTACTCTTGCTACGTGGTTAATCCGGCACTGCCGGTTACAGATTTTATTCTGCAGCTAATTGACAAAAGCAAGCAGACTGTAATATTATAACATATTATAGCAACCCACCTATATCCCTACCAGGGGTAGGCAGAGTTGTATAACGCAGCTTTGTTCGGTGGAATCACTTACCCAAGACCTCCCGTATAAATAAACCATACCGCGTACCTGCACAATACAACTACTACACCGATACTTTGTAAGAATCCGTAATAATGTATTTTATTATTTGGTACTTCGAAAGTTCTGTTTACTTACCTTACAATAACGATATTTAGAAACCAGAATTATGAAATCTTTTGTACTTAATAAACGCAACAGTTGTGGGAATACTATCTAGATTTAAGTAATTTTTTGAATACGTTATTTTTATCGTGTGAAAATGCAAATACAAAAGTAATTTATGCTGTTTTGGCGACAAATTGTGATTTGTCACCTACTTTTTGCAACTAACTTGTTTTGGCAAAGAAACAATTTTTTTTATAAAAATAGTTTTTCTATTGGACGCGACAGTGAGCACACCGGACCTTGGTAAATAATTAAGCTGTTCACTTGTTTTGGCAATTTTTTTTTTATATTAAAAATGGTTTTTCTACTGGACGCGATAGTGAACACACCGCATCTTGGTAAATAATTTAGCTGTTCAAATATAATGTTAAATTAAAGACCACCACTCCACTACATTTACCAACAAGTGCAGTGATCATTGATAAAGGTTTTTTTTTTATATATCAAAGGCAGTAATGTCAAATTGTCGTGCCAGCTTCGAAAATAGACACTTATCTAGGTACTCCGTCACTGAAAGGTCGTTGAAATTTAGCCACCCTGCCGTATTGGATATACCAGCTTATTCCGAAACGCTGAAACGAGTCTCTATGGTTTTCAACACGTGTAAGATAGTTATGCAGTTATTCTGTGGGTCTGTGACTACGTAATTTTCTGATTCCGCCCCTGCTTATGTATGAATTGTCAGTAATGTACATATTTGAGAAAGTCACCCGGTCGGGAATCAAACGTTCGTACCCATTGTCCGAGTTAGAAAGCTGTCCGCGTACTTTCCAATACACGAATATGATTTATAATGCTTTTGTACTTCGTTAAAAATACTGTTTTATCATTTATGATATGAAACTATAGACGATTATTTACAAGTTCATTGAATGAACAGGTACGCCTAATGCCACGAGTTTTTTTTTAAACTGTTACTAAAATGAATTAGGTGTGGACTTCGGTTGTTCCAAAACAGTACCTACCTAATAAAGGAAAAAATATTTGTAAGGGCTAGGTACCAAACACTGATGTTTATTATACCGTAATACGTAGTCAGTGCCGGATTAACCCCGTAGCAAGAGTAGCAATTGCTACGGGCCCCGCGCGAAAGGGGGCCCCGCATATTTAAACCCACTCATCTCTGCTTAAGCGTATTTTTTTGGGTGAAACTAATTAAGATGTGGTATGTTCGATTTTTTTGATGTCACAAAAACGTGAAATGTTACAACTTTTCCTACTATCTATATAGATATAACCATATACCAAAAATCTATATAGATTTTTGGTATATGGTTACTAAATTATATTAAAAATAATGTAGACTGTTAATCTTATAAATTGACAGAAAATTTTAAAAATTTAAATCGATCTATTTCAATTCTGCTACACATCCACACTAAGTGTTGGGTAAGAGAGCTTGCATATACAAGCAACTTTTTGTAGAACTTGTGTGTTTATCGTATGAATTTATTTTAATTATTTACGCCAAGGAAATAGTCGGGTACCGAGTGTCTGACGTGGATTGTCTTAGTAGGAAAAGTTGTAACATTTCACGTTTTTGTGACATCAAAAAAATCGAACATACCACATCTTAATTAGTTTCACCCAAAAAAATACGCTTAAGCAGAGATGAGTGGGTTTAAATATGCGGGGCCCCCTTTCGCGCGGGGCCCGTAGCAATTGCTACTCTTGCTACGTGGTTAATCCGGCACTGCGCCAAGCTCCAATCGTCAGATTAGTGAAATCGACACTTTTCAGCATGTAATCAACCCACCGTACCATAATCTTACGCGCTCGAGTATTTCTGGTGATGTTTTTTTTTACTATTCTGATCGGCTGCCTTAACCACGCGATATATATTCCTACTAGACTTTTATCTCAGAAAAACAAAAGCTAGTTTCTATAATAATAATGTAGATCGCGATTCGCGTTTTATGTAAACTACCTTATACGTTTTAGGTCACAACAACAATGGCTCATGCGTCATACTCGTGAACGGGTGCTGCTTGTGTGGACTGGTCTGCTCATTTCGCTTACTATGTCTCAGAACTAATAATTAATAATGTATTGGACAAGTATCTATAGCAGGGGAGCCCAAGAGGGGATATTGGGATTTACTCGAGCGCGGCAGATTAACATAAACGATACCTTAGACCCCGTTGAGTACCTCCACCAAGTATAAACATTCTATACCTATAATATGATCGCGTGGTTAAGGCAGCCGATCAGAATAGTAAAAAAAAACATCACCAGAAATACTCGAGCGCGTAAGATTATGGTACGGTGGGTTGATTACATGCTGAAAAGTGTCGATTTCACTAATCTGACGATTGGAGCTTGGCGCAGTGCCGGATTAACCACGTAGCAAGAGTAGCAATTGCTACGGGCTCCCGGATTTTTTATTCTCGCGAGTCGTTACAGCCAAATCACTGAACCGATTTCGATGAAATTTGGAAGGGACATAGTTTAAGACCCTGGAAAGGATCTAGGATATTTCTTATCCCGGGAAAAAATTAAACCAGGACTTTAATCCCGGAAACTATTTTCTTGCGGATGGAACCGCAAAGAAATAAGTATGGAGATAGTTTGAGACTCAGGATAGGACACAGGGTACTCCCCATCCCGGAAAAATATAAACCGGATATTTTATACCGATTTTTTTTTCTCACGAATGGGACGGCCAAACCACTCAACCGATTTCAACGAAATTTTGTAGGGAGGTAGTTCGAAACCCTAGGAAGGACCTAGGCTACTTTTGGTTCCGGGAAAAAATAAACAGGGATTTTATCCTGGAAAACATTTTCTTGCGGGTGGAACCGCAAAAAAACAAGTATGGAGATAGTTTGAAACCGAGGGAAGGACATAGGCTACTGCTTATCCTGGAAAAATAGAAACCGGGACTTTTATCCCAAATATTTTTACCTCGCGGTTGTAGCCGTCACTCTCAGCCGATTTCGATGAAATTTTGTAGGAAGATAGTTTAAGACCTTGAGGAGCACCTAGGCTGTTGCTTATCCCAGAGAAATATAAACCGGTACTTTTATCCCGGAAAATATTTACTTGCGGGTGGAACCGTGAGAGAATAAATATGGAGCTAGTTTGAGATCCAAGGAAGGACAGGCTATTTTTATCTTTTTATTTTTAAGGATATGTCCTTACATCATTACATACTATAAAACAAAATCCCCCTATCGCATCTGTTTGTCTGAACGCGATAAACTCAAAAACTACCGAACGGATTTTCATATGTTTTTCACCAATGGACGCAGTGATTCAAGAGGAAGGGTTATGTGTATAGTTAAAAGTAAAATTCAGAAGTGGTAGGAAATCATTAAAGAAGACACAGAATTAACTGCCATACAATGATTTAATAACAATGCAATCAAATAAGTCACCATACGTTAACAAATCAGATGTCCACACAAGCCGCTTCGATCATCGGCATACCTTTTCCACAATTACATATTACAAAAGGAATATCAGCCATATTACATTGCTATCGATACAAGAATATAATTATGAATGACACAATTCAAGACATTCTTCTAGTCTGTCATTTACGTACATCGTTCTATAATTAAACATTATCTTCTCAAAGAAGTTCTATATAAAAAGAGTATGCTAATAGTATAATTCATAAGTATTTTGTACGACACAAAATTAAATGTACAAATATTATGCTTCGCTACCTGTGCGAAGCCAGGGCGGGCTGCTAGTATACTTATATTCTAGAAAATAGATTTTTGGTAAGTGGACGATAATAAAGTGGACGATAGCCTAGTTGGGAATGGAACGGTCTGCCGAGACAATGTCTGGAAGTTCGAAACCCAAGGCACACACCTCTGACTTTTAAGTTACGTGTGTATTGTTTATCAATTATCGTTCGCTTTAACGGTGAAGGAAAACATCGTGAGGAAACCTGCATACCTGAGAAGTTCCTTATAAGAATTTCGAGGGTATGTGAAGTCTACCAACCCGCACTAGGCCAGCGTGGTGGACTAAGACCTAAACCCCCTCAGTAGAGGAGGCCCGTGCTCAGCAGTGGGCAGTATAATAATACAGGGCTGGTATAATTATTACTATTATTTATATACATATATGGACAATGGAGGAAGAAATGGATGGTTGTAATATGTTAAAATACGCAGGATAAACGTCAACGGGAAAACCTTTTATGTACCCATTTCTAAAAATATTATTTGCCTCATTGTGACATTATCATGAAAATCCAGGATTATATTATTCATACGTACCTAATTAAACTAAACTTGTATTGATATTCAGTCTAGGTACAAGCAACAAATCAACCTTACATAAATGAAGTCCCGAGTCGCGTCTGTCTGTCTTCACGCGATAAACTCAAAAAGTACTAAACGGATTTCGATGAAATTTGATACGGATAGTTTGAGACCGTGGGAGGACATAGGACATAGGACGACATATATATTCCTATGTCCTCCCACGGTCTCAAATAGGACATAGGAATATATATGTCGTCCTATGTCCTATGTCCTCCCACGGTCTCAAACTATCCGTATCAAATTTCATCGAAATCCGTTTAGTACTTTTTGAGTTTATCGCGTGAAGACAGACAGACGCGACTCGGGACTTCATTTATGTAAGGTTGATTTGTTGCTTGTACCTAGACTGAATATCAATACAAGTTTAGTTTAATTAGGTACGTATGAATAATATAATCCTGGATTTTCATGATAATGTCACAATGAGGCAAATAATATTTTTAGAAATGGGTACATAAAAGGTTTTCCCGTTGACGTTTATCCTGCGTATTTTAACATATTACAACCATCCATTTCTTCCTCCATTGTCCATATATGTATATAAATAATAATAATAATTATACCAGCCCTGTATTATTATACTGCCCACTGCTGAGCACGGGCCTCCTCTACTGAGGGGGTTTAGGTCTTAGTCCACCACGCTGGCCTAGTGCGGGTTGGTAGACTTCACATACCCTCGAAATTCTTATAAGGAACTTCTCAGGTATGCAGGTTTCCTCACGATGTTTTCCTTCACCGTTAAAGCGAACGATAATTGATAAACAATACACACGTAACTTAAAAGTCAGAGGTGTGTGCCTTGGGTTTCGAACTTCCAGACATTGTCTCGGCAGACCGTTCCATTCCCAACTAGGCTATCGTCCACTTTATTATCGTCCACTTACCAAAAATCTATTTTCTAGAATATAAGTATACTAGCAGCCCGCCCTGGCTTCGCACAGGTAGCGAAGCATAATATTTGTACATTTAATTTTGTGTCGTACAAAATACTTATGAATTATACTATTAGCATACTCTTTTTATATAGAACTTCTTTGAGAAGATAATGTTTAATTATAGAACGATGTACGTAAATGACAGACTAGAAGAATGTCTTGAATTGTGTCATTCATAATTATATTCTTGTATCGATAGCAATGTAATATGGCTGATATTCCTTTTGTAATATGTAATTGTGGAAAAGGTATGCCGATGATCGAAGCGGCTTGTGTGGACATCTGATTTGTTAACGTATGGTGACTTATTTGATTGCATTGTTATTAAATCATTGTATGGCAGTTAATTCTGTGTCTTCTTTAATGATTTCCTACCACTTCTGAATTTTACTTTTAACTATACACATAACCCTTCCTCTTGAATCACTGCGTCCATTGGTGAAAAACATATGAAAATCCGTTCGGTAGTTTTTGAGTTTATCGCGTTCAGACAAACAGATGCGATAGGGGGATTTTGTTTTATAGTATGTAATGATGTAAGGACATATCCTTAAAAATAAAAAGATAAAAATAGCCTGTCCTTCCTTGGATCTCAAACTAGCTCCATATTTATTCTCTCACGGTTCCACCCGCAAGTAAATATTTTCCGGGATAAAAGTACCGGTTTATATTTCTCTGGGATAAGCAACAGCCTAGGTGCTCCTCAAGGTCTTAAACTATCTTCCTACAAAATTTCATCGAAATCGGCTGAGAGTGACGGCTACAACCGCGAGGTAAAAATATTTGGGATAAAAGTCCCGGTTTCTATTTTTCCAGGATAAGCAGTAGCCTATGTCCTTCCCTCGGTTTCAAACTATCTCCATACTTGTTTTTTTGCGGTTCCACCCGCAAGAAAATGTTTTCCAGGATAAAATCCCTGTTTATTTTTTCCCGGAACCAAAAGTAGCCTAGGTCCTTCCTAGGGTTTCGAACTACCTCCCTACAAAATTTCGTTGAAATCGGTTGAGTGGTTTGGCCGTCCCATTCGTGAGAAAAAAAAATCGGTATAAAATATCCGGTTTATATTTTTCCGGGATGGGGAGTACCCTGTGTCCTATCCTGAGTCTCAAACTATCTCCATACTTATTTCTTTGCGGTTCCATCCGCAAGAAAATAGTTTCCGGGATTAAAGTCCTGGTTTAATTTTTTCCCGGGATAAGAAATATCCTAGATCCTTTCCAGGGTCTTAAACTATGTCCCTTCCAAATTTCATCGAAATCGGTTCAGTGATTTGGCTGTAACGACTCGCGAGAATAAAAAATCCGGGATAAAAGTCCTAGTTTGAATTTCCCCGGGATATAAAGTAGCCTATGTTACTCAGGACTACAGGAGCATTCTAATCTATACTAATATTATAAAGCTGAAGAGTTTGTTTGTTTGTTTGTTTGTTTGTTTGTTTGAACGCGCTAATCTCAGGAACTACTGGTGCGAATAGAAAAATTCTTTTTGTGTTGAATAGACCATTTATCGAGGAAGGCTATAGGCTATATAACATCACGATGCTACTATTAGGAGCGAAGAAATAATGGAAAATGTGAAAAAAGCGGGGAAAATTATTCATCCTTGAGAGCTTTCATTGCGTGCGCTGCGAAAACGGTTCAAGATACCAAAAATATATGTATGAAAGAATTATTCCTCTTGAAATGATCTAAAAAAATGTCCGCGACAGTATATGTCTATCTTTTAAGATTAACTCACTAGAACCGTTTTTATGGTAATAAAATTTGGTCGAAATTAATGCATTATTTGTTAAGAGTTGTATCAACGTAATAATATTGATCTTTATCCAAATAAATGTGTTGGATAGAGTGATTCAACGGGAAGGTTTTCATGTATGTACTTTTAGCCCGGAAAAACTTATTAACGCGGGCGAAGCCGTGGGCAAAAGCTAGTGGTGAAATAATTTTTGAAATCGGCCTCGTACTTTTTGAGGTAATCCTTGTCAAACATACAAAAATACAAATCTTTCCTCTTTATAATATTAGTATACTGACTGCCTCGGTGGCGTAATTGTATTCTGATACGACTGCAATGCTGAGGTCTCGGGTTCGATTCCCGGGTCGGGTAAAGTGATATTGAGTTTTTCTATTCCGTATCAGCTCGGAGTCTGGAATTTGTGCCCGATATGGCGTTAGGCTCGCCCTCTATCACATCATGGGACAGAATAATGGCGAAAAGTGGGTGCACTAGTTGCGCCTCTGCCTACCCCTTCGGGGATAAAAGGCGTGAGTGTATATGTATGTAGATTGAGTTATAGAAGTTATAACTAAAAAAAATATTTTATTACTTCAAGAGAGATTCTCATGATCACTAACTGCATTGGTGAACGTTCATTTTCGACAAATGAATTAAGGAACACTATGAGTCAAAAACGTCTGAATTATCTCGCTTTGACGAATATAGAATATGATTTGCTCAGAAAAATTGATACGAATAGTATTATTTCTAAATTTGCCCACATGAAATCTAGAAAAGTTACTTTGTAAAAGTTTTTAAAATAATAAGGAAACAGATAAATAAATATAAAATATGAAAATGAAATGAAATCCTCCTAGCCAGTTTTCGGCCACGGCGGCCAATCTCAACGGAAATCAGCCAGGTACGCAGGAGATATTATAGTGCATATAGGCGCTGATTTAACTTTTCTTATTTTTATCACATCCGGTAATTTATATGGGTGTTTATTTGACTTGTTTAGTTTATCACATCCGGTAATTTATATGGGTGTTGATTTGATTTGTTTAGTTTATTACATCCGGTGTTGATTTGACATGTTTTCTTTATTCGCTAATTTATGTGCGAAATAGCAGCCGATTATTATTTGATTTTAATATTGTTTAATTGCAAATAATTATAAGATGTTTATACTTGTATTTAATTAATCAAACTATGTTTAAATAGGAAATGATGTCATTGGAAAAATACTATTTAAAGGCAACGGTCATTGCGATCGGGTCAGTTCTGTGAAGCTGTGAAACAGTGAACATCGAGTAAAGTGTTCTCGTGATTCTATATTTTATTTTTACGCCAAAAATGGATACCAACGACCCATGTTATGACGCCACGCCGACAGCAGCGGTGGGATCCAAATCTCCCATTTTGGGCGTACCACAAACAAAAACGAGGACTGAGCCAACGTTCACAATGCAGGAAGTTATGAACCTAGTTTCTTCGATCACCCAGCAAGCCGCATCAAGTGCAGTAACTGCAGCCTTATCTGTTACGTCTACGCCAGTATCAGTACGAGATCGAAGCAATTTCTATCTTCCGCCGTTCGATCCGGATGTTCGATCCCATGACATCCGAGATTGGTGCGCAAATGTAGATGAAACAATTGCGACCTTCAACATACCACAGCAAGAAGCAAGAATGAAGGCTATCCTACAATTAAAGGGTAGAGCTAAGATTTGGGCCGACACGTGGTCACTCCACTCCACTACGTGGCAAGAAGTAAAGGAGGACCTTATAAGAACTTTCGGGAAGGAGTTTCGATATGCCGATGACATATTAAAGTGGCGCAACTACACTTCTGAGCATGCAGCTAGTTATGCTGAATATGCTACGACAGGTTGGACCCTGTTTAAACGCGTAAGACCAGAAGCGAGTGACGCAGAAGTTATCGACGCCTTAATAACAGGTATTTATCCTGAATATATGCGGTCTGAGCTACTCAGAAACACTCCCGATTCCTTACCTAGACTGGTTTCCGTTTTAAAAACTTATAGAAAACGGAAAGTTGAGGGCAATGAAGGAAACAAGCAAAATAAGAAGCCACGAATTCCAGAGATTTTTAACAAGCCATCTGTCAGTTGTTATAATTGCCATAAGCCAGGTCATTTTAGAAGCGAATGTAGGAACAAATCTGTTTCCACACCATCCGTAGAGCCTTCAACTTCTAATCCTCCAAAACCTGCCAATACGAATAAATCTGTGGAATGCCACTATTGCCATAGACCGGGCCATGTCGAAAAGAATTGCTTTCGGAAACAAAAAGATGAGCGTATGAAGCTAAATAACTGTAATCAGACGATAAACGTTTGCGTCCCCACAGACCGCAGTACAACTGATATTAAAATAGGCTCTAAGATTTACCCCTGCTTATTTGATACCGGTGCAGACTGTTCTTTAATTAGGAATAGACTTGCTAGTTCAATTCCTGGAAAGAGAAATACTGTCAATGTGGCATTTATGGGCATTGGCGGTTGTCCCGTATTTTCTACACAGAGTATTACAGCCACAGTAGAAATCGATGAAGTTTGCATCGAGGTAGAATTTTACGTGGTCGGTGATACTCAAACGCAGTTTGACATATTGATCGGTTACGATATTGTAAGAACCCCTGGCCTTAGCGTTATAATTACCAAGGAGGGAATATCTGTTAAGCGACAATCTGTCATCAACGAATGCACCACCTTAATCAACCGCAATCACTTTGATATAAATAATGATATCAAAGACCCGATTTTACTTAAGAAATTGCATGATGTTCTTGATAGTTATAAGTGTAACTTTACGATTGGTAATCGGGTTTCAGAGATTAAGACTGGTGTATTAAATATTAAACTTAAAAATACAGATAAAATTGTTGAACGAAGACCTTACCGTTTGTCCCCTCTGGAACGCGAAAAAGTTAAACTTATTATCGATGATTTAAAAGCGAACAACATTATCCGCGATAGCTCTTCTCCTTTTAGTAGCCCTATTCTTCTGGTGAAGAAAAAAGATGGTTCTGACAGACTTTGTGTAGATTATAGGGAATTAAATGCGAACACTATTCGAGACAACTATCCGTTGCCTCTAATTGGCGACCAAATAGACAGATTAGGTAAAGCGCGTTATTTCACCTGTCTAGATATGGCCGCTGGGTTCCATGGAATTCCAATAGCTAAAGATTCTATAGAGAAAACTGCGTTTGTTACACCTGACGGGCAATTCGAATATCTGAGGATGCCTTTTGGTCTTTGTAACGCACCCGCTGTCTATCAGCGCGCTATAAATAAAGCATTGGGTGACTATAAAGATAAAATAGCTCTTGTCTATATTGATGATATAATGGTAATGTCATCATCCATTGAAGAAGGTATTGATAACTTAAATTTAGTATTGAAGAGACTTACAGATGCTGGATTCGCTTTAAATATTTCAAAATGTTCGTTCCTGAAGACCAGCGTGGAGTATTTAGGAAATATTATCGAAAATGGTACAGTAAGGCCTAGTCCTAGAAAAATTATTGCATTGTCTAAATCACAAGTTCCGAAGAATGTTAAAGAACTTCGTCAATTTAACGGCCTTGCTGGTTACTTTAGGAAATTCGTACCAAATTTTTCAAAAATAATGGCACCTTTATATGAACTCACCAAATTGAATGTTCCTTGGAAATGGACCGAAAGCCAAGACAACGCTAGAAAAGCTATAATTGGCAGATTAACATCCTCCCCTTTGTTAACGATATTTGATCCAGATTTGCCTATTGAACTTCACACTGACGCCAGTTCACTCGGGTATAGTGCCGTTTTAATACAAAAACAAGATTCTAATTCTCATGTTATTGGTTATTTCAGTATGAGAACAACTCAAGTTGAATCCAAATATCACTCATACGAACTTGAAACCTTAGCTGTTGTTAAAGCTATCAAGCATTTTCGCCATTTTTTACATGGTCGGACTTTCAAAGTGATAACCGACTGCAATTCGCTTAAGGCTTCGAAACATAAAAAAGAATTAACTCCTAGAGTGCATCGTTGGTGGGCATTTCTTCAGAACTTTCAATTTGAAATAGAATACCGAAAAGGGGACAGATTAGCTCATGCCGATTTCTTTAGTCGCAATCCTATAGAGCGAACTGGTACTCAGGAACATCATAAAATTATATCTAAAGCCTTGCATTTTTTCCTAAACTCTTCAACTCTTGACCATAATTGGCTTCTTATCGAACAAAAACGTGACCCTATACTTAAAAAAGTTGTTGATCAGTTGAAATCTGATTCAATTCCTCGGACAATAGCCGACACGTATGTTATTTTACAGGATAAACTATTGAGACGTAAAATTCAAATAGATAACAAAACACAGAAACTCATTATCGTCCCCCGAAATTACCGCTGGAATCTTATCTCGCACTACCACGATTCTTTACAACATTTTAGTTGGGAAAAAGTGTTGTCTAAAATTAGGGAACAATATTGGTTCCCTGATATGTCAAAATTAGTGCGAAAATTTGTAGAAAACTGCGTTAGTTGTAGAATCCGTAAAGGTTCATCAGGAGCCAAGCAAGTAGTATTACACCCGATTGATAAAATAGCCGTTCCCTTTCACACGGTGCATGCTGATATTACTGGCTGCATGAATGGCAAACGTCATCAAGCCGAATACGCATTTGTCTTTGTAGATAGTTTCACGAAATATGTTCATTTAAGTTACACTAATGATCGGACCACACAATCTGCCTTAAAGTGCTTCCGCGAACTTATGACTATATTTGGCACCCCAACACGTCTTATATCAGATCAAGATAAAAGTCTAACTTCCGTAGAATTCAAAAATTTCTGTACTGAGTACAATATTGAACATCATATAGTAGCGAAAGGTGCCAGCAGAGCAAATGGCCAAGTGGAACGCATTATGAAGATTATTAAAGATAATATGTCTGTTATAGAATTAAATAAGCCGTGGCACAACGCTATTCAAGATCTACAATTAGCTATAAACTGCACGGTATCGAAAAGTACGGGCAAAAGTCCTATGGAATTATTATTTGGCAAAAAATGCTCTCCACCACTAATTAAACTTTTACAAGTTGACGACGATGAACCTGTTGAAGACTTGGCATCTATCAGATCATTTTGTAAAAACAGAATGGACGAGCGATCTATTCAAGATAAACTTAGGTTTGATAAAGGCAAAGCCAAAATTAACCCATTTAAGGTTGGTGATTTTGTCCTCATGCGTCGTCATGAACGTCATACTACAAAACTTGGTGCTAAATTTGAAGGTCCAATGGAAGTTTTAGAAGTTTTGCCTAATGATCGCTATAAGCTGAAACACGTAAATCTAAGAGGTTGTAGCAAAAAAATTGCTAGTCACGATTTTTTACGACCGGCACCTATGGCACAGGCAGATCCTTTTCTGGACGATGATCTGGCCGTATAGGCAAATAATGAATAAAGATTTACCTATCCAAACATCCTTCCTAAAAACGCTGGCTGGCCACCAAGCGTATCCTTTGTCCCGGTCTTGGACGGCTAGATCCCGTTATGGGTGACGCCTGGTTTGGGCTAGATCCCGTTATGGGTGACGCCTGGTTTGGGCTAGATCCCTTAGTGGGTGACGCCTGGTTTGGGCTAGATCCCTTAGTGGGTGACGCCTGGTTTTGGCTAGATCCCTTAGTGGGTGATGCCTTCATGAAACTAACAACTATCCAAATATCCAACCCAAGACGCTGGCTAAACTGCTACGCGTATTCCTGATCCTGGTCTTGGATGGCTAGATCCCGTGATGGGTGATGCCTTGTTAACTATTATATTCAGCGCGAGAGCGCGCTGGATCAGAATGGCCGTATAGGCGCTGATTTAACTTTTCTTATTTTTATCACATCCGGTAATTTATATGGGTGTTTATTTGACTTGTTTAGTTTATCACATCCGGTAATTTATATGGGTGTTGATTTGATTTGTTTAGTTTATTACATCCGGTGTTGATTTGACATGTTTTCTTTATTCGCTAATTTATGTGCGAAATAGCAGCCGATTATTATTTGATTTTAATATTGTTTAATTGCAAATAATTATAAGATGTTTATACTTGTATTTAATTAATCAAACTATGTTTAAATAGGAAATGATGTCATTGGAAAAATACTATTTAAAGGCAACGGTCATTGCGATCGGGTCAGTTCTGTGAAGCTGTGAAACAGTGAACATCGAGTAAAGTGTTCTCGTGATTCTATATTTTATTTTTACGCCAAAAATGGATACCAACGACCCATGTTATGACGCCACGCCGACATGCATAAGTGTGTGCGCAATACACAGGTGCACTCGCTATTCCTTCACTCTCATAGTCCGGTGAGATGGCAATCCGACATGACCGGAGAGAGATCAGGCGCAGGACCAACGGCTTTACGTGCTTTCCGAGGCACGGGGGTATCACACCGCCAACTTCCTGACTCCGAGCTGCGACTGAGTAAATTTTAAGATGGAAAAACCCAGTCACAATTTTTTTGGCTCGACCCGGGATTCGAACCCAGGACCTCAGCGCGCAAATCGTACTCGTAATGCGTACGCAATACCACTACGCCACCGAGGCAGTCATAAATATAAACAGTATATAAAATATAAACATTATTTAAAGTACACCATTGATTAAATATAACATTAGCTATTCCTAAAAATATAATATACTTAACTAATAAAAAAATAATTTTGTGTAGTATCATCTGTTTTCAATTGTTAGTTTCCTATCAAAATTATTCTAAATTGCCAGGAAATCTCATCTCAGGCTTTTTGTACTTGTCAGAACCTAACAGCGCCTATAGTAATTTACTACACTATTAATTACCCACAAAATTGTAACCTATAGATAGGAAATAAACGTATTGAGTATTGAATTGTATCTTTACTACTTTATACTTAAGAACCCATAGCAAATCAAGGGCTCTTTGAAAGAATTTGCTACGGGCCCCGCGCTTGCTTAATCCGGCACTGTACGTAGTACATAACATAATATGTGTTATGTATATTGATGGTACCAAATAGTTCAGTGACACGAATTATTAAAAGTGCCATAACCTCAATAAGCATAATACCTGTCACGAAAGTTTGAATTTGTACGAATACTTTGAAAAAATAATATAAGAAGTGAAATCAATGTTTATTGTCTAGCGGATCCTAAGTTTAATGATAAAAACTATGTGGAATGTGAATTAATGTGTGTTGGTTTTAACAAAAAGAGAGTTTAGAAAAAGCAGGTAAATGTAGGTAATTACTGTTGTCAATTGTGTTTCGATTGGTCACATTTTAGACAGTGCACCAACTGCGTATTACCTGTGGGGCAAACATAAATAGCTAGTAGAGTCATGAAGTTTTAAATTAATATTCAAGGTTCTGGCAATGCTGCTACTGTTTAGGAGCTTGAGATAATCAAGCGACCTTCCCGCTTCGTAATAGGTACATTTTTAAAGATATTTCGAAACTTACGTTTTTCCCCATGTATAGGTATATGTACTTTAAAATAATTTAGTTTTATCGAAGTTACAGGCGCCTTGTACTCGTTTTTGAGTCAATTATTTTGTGATAAGCTACTTATCAATGTCGCGACAATTTTGCAACTAAATTCATTTAGTCTATAAAACTGTTTCAATGATTCTGTAAGGATACATGATAGTATGTGGCATCCAACAGGTAAATTCCACTAATTAAAGAGCAATAAAGAGATAGGTACTTAAGTACCTATCTAAGTAACACTGGATTAGGTTTAGGAATTAGGTTGGCGATTTTCAGTTTGGTATTGGTTTAGCTATTTTGTAGCTGACTGTACCTATACCGATTGACCCCAGAGTGAAAAGACCTTTGATTAGAAATATACCGATAAGACTTAGTGCCAAACGACACACTACGTTAGGTTTCTCACCAGTCGCACTATATATTTTCACAGGATTTCAGACTGTCACCATAAATTAAATTTCAGGACAGGCGCGGCGTGTCTTCGGCGTGCCTTCATCAATCTTTTCATACACTCCCGCCGGTTCAGGGTACTTTTGACCTGGCCTTTACTTAGAATGTCAGATATCTGACATTTGAAAGTTCAGTGCGGTCGACCCCTGCCGGCCCTTCCATCCACACTCGCCTTATATATCCTCTTTGTCAGTCTCCTATCATCCATCCTTTCCAAATGAAATGGAATGAAATAAATTTATTCGAACCCATAAAATGTTGTACATTATTTAGATTCCGTCAAAACGCCAACATTAACTCTACCACCAGTTCCGAAAGCAGTCCTCACTAGAGAAGAATGGGCAAGAAACTCTAGTGTTGCTCTTTTCGAAATCAGTTCAACGTACCTATAAAATACAATGCATGCATGATATAGAGAAAAAAATGCAATTCAGTATATTTTGTTTATGGCAGTTTATTTATATACTCGCAAAATAGCTAATAAATTTTAAATTCCAAAACGAGTGGATAGCCCTCTCAGGAATCATGTAATAATTTGATCTGAAATGCTACAAGATATCGTTATTTCCAATTATATTAATGTCCAAACCACCTTTTTGTCTCTACGTCCTCTGTCACTCCACAAATGTCCATAGTATTTCGCACTTTATCACACACAATCACCCCACACATGCTTCTTAACGCTATCATTTCCACTGCTTTAATCTTACTTTCGTGCTATTTCTCCTATACCCTACCATACATTAGAGTTGGTAATAATACTCTCTATAGCCAGTCGTGCCTTTTTGGACACCTTCCGGCTACCCATAAAGATGTGCAACGCTCCGATTACCTGCACTCACTCGTCTCTCAATATCACTGTCATATCTACCATCATTTGTGAAAACACATCCCAAATATACAAAATCTGTACCTGTCTTGCTGTAGCCTGTCGTTACTTCTAGAAATATTGCATTCTGTCATGCTTTCGTCCCTTTCAAGCACCATAACTTTCGTCTTCCTAACATTCATCGTCATACCTTTTCTCCCAAAAGCCTCATTCATAATAATTGTCACTATCTTCTATAACTCCTCCGCCGATGACGCAAGAACTTAGATGATAAGAAAGTATCTTTCTTCATTGCGCAAGAATTACTTGATCATCAGTGTAGAGTGAACAGTTGAGTGACAAACCATTCATTGCCAGCCCGTACATAGTCTCCGTCATAATATCTTTTAGACAGCCATCCATGAATAGGTTGAACAGCCATGGAGACGCTACACATCCCTGTCTCGCACCCTTATTAATGTGAAACCAGTCATTGTAGGCTCCATTTATTTACACAAGCACTAGAGTTCTCATAAAGAGACTTCAGTGCTCGAATCAGGCTACTAACCACCCCAAATATAGGCAAAGCTGACCACTGCTGCACTGCATTCCTTATCACTCTATCATAGGCCTTTTCCAAATCTACGAAAGCGCAGAAAACTTTTTACTTTTTAGACAAATACTCCTCTACGACGCTTCGCAGGGAAAAGACGTGGTCCGTGCATCCTATAGGTACCCTTTCGAAATTCCGCTTGCACGTCCCATACTTTATCACAGGCCTCGTTTATAATCCTTTCGATCAGAACCTTTGCATATAGTTTGCCGACAATACTAAGAAGGTACACTCTCTCAAACTCAGTAGTTTTAATAGTCTTGCTGCGACCCCTTTCCTTTGTACCGTGGGACAATAACGGCGCCAGCGCCAATCTTTTGGTACCACACCTATGTTCCAGCACAAATTCAAGAGGCGACACAACAGACTTGCTACGACACTCTGTCCAGCCTTAAGTATTTCGACAGACACCTTATCATACCCTGCTGCCTTACCCATCGTCATGTTATTTAAATCTTTTACAATTTCATTATTGCTTATTTTATTTTCTTTTTCAAACAAACTTTCAAAATATTCTTTCCATCTCTTTAATGCGAATCTTCCATTCACTAAGTTGCCATTAATATCTCGCCCTACAAAATTCCGAGGATGTTGATTTTCCGCGGGCTTTTCATATTGTCTTCCAGAAAAACTTGATGTTTCTATGCAAATCCTCACATAACTTTCTATCAAAATCGTCTTTGGCTTCATCCTTCTTCGTTTTTACTAATGTTTTCACTGCCTCTTTTATTATATTATACTTTTTTTCATTTCTGCCACATCTCTAGTAATAATATTATCCAGTCGACGCGACGACCATAATTGACGCTAAACCACAATTTGAATATAAACTGGGTCAAACAACGACCGTGTCTTCACAAAATTACTAAGTATACAATTTTCTAGATATTAAGGAAAGTGTTACACATTTCCGTTACAATTTGTGTTCATTTTTGTTTTTTTGTAAGGTTTTATTTTTGTGTCTATGTAAGATTTTAACATCAGCGATGATCATTCCTTGGTCATTGTGAATAAAAAAACAACTTTTATTTTCTACAACAATGACCGTTTTTATAAATCCGTGAACCGTGGAGCGTTACGAAGTTGACCGAGCATTGACGGAAATGGACCCGAGTGCGCGATGAAAGTTATATTTTGGGGTTGCCAAGTTAAAAATTTGCATGAAATTCATTGTTTTAATGCAGTATAGGGTATGTTTTTAATACAAACGACATTTCCATAAACGGGCCTAAGAAAAACAGTTTATACATATTTGGATAAAACTCCTAAAAACTTTTAACATAAATCATTTAATTTTAAAGAGCTCCGATTTTGGGATTTATGTAATTTTATTTTGCTTAAAAACTACACTTCATGTGAATGTTTTTAAAAAGTTAGTTATGAATGGAAGGATCGTCGGTAACATTGATATTTATCGTGTACAGAGCACAGAACACTATTGTACATTGGCGGCGGGCGACTGTGTTATACTATGTATAAGTATATGTAATGCTATCTATATACTTATTCATTTATATACTATATATTAATTATAATGTTTAAATAATGTAAGAACTAATTCTCATAAGGCGCTAGATGGATATATCATTTTATTGTAATACACGAGTAATGAAAATGTAGTGATTTTTTTGCGGATATAAGCCTGATATAACCTTATTTGTATCGACATTTACTATGGCTGTACACTATTATCACAATTTGAGAATTACAAATTAACCATAATTTTTAAGGGAAGAGGAAAATATGATTTTTAAATGCATTTTATTTATTGTTAAATATGAATGGACTTAATTAATTTGTTTAAATTTTGGTTTTGTACAGTAAACTAGTTTATTATTGCGAGACGAAATAAATATATACTGATACACAAAATAAGGAAATTTATCACCTCACGCTGGTATCACTAAGATTATTCAAACAACGAACTAGTTTACCGCCAGCGTTCACGAGGAGGGTACGTATCGCTCTTCAGTGCGTCCCGTGTCTACTTTTACGTGGTCTCTTGTGAAACCGGTTTGAAAGTGAGCCTGTGAGGTGTGGCGTAGGCGATTGTAGTGTCGCGTCCAACCGTAAAAATACTCCGAAAAACCGCCATTACGTGTGAACTGCATTACTTTTTACATTAATAAAGAGTGTTGTGAATCATTTGTGGAGTTTCCGTTATCTTGAGGTAATCACTGATACTATAATCTTTTGTCGATATTTCGAGTAAGTAAAAACTTTTGTGCTGCAGGTCCTATAAAGTGCCGGTAACGCGGATGCCTACCTGCATTTTATATTTTTTTTTCACTAAAAACAGTTTGGGTTGGTCAGTTACCTACATTAATTGTATGTGTAGGATTTTTTATCGCCGAGATCTGGTGAATTCCTTTGTTCGAGCGACTCTCGGATTGTTTTTAAGTGAAGATCTTTTCTTCTTGCACGCACTTTTTATTTGAATACACTCTATAACAACGAGATTTAATAATAAATTTAATAATTATTGTATTACTTATACTTTTTATCTTGCCTAGCCCTATGATAAATGTGTGGGTGTTTTTTTTTTGGAGAATTTTTAGATTATGTTGGAAAACAAGGTGAGCCCTGAACAGATAAGAAAATTGACATATTAATTATACATAAGTATAAACATTTTGATCAACATATTACAGGACACTTAGATGCCTTATTAGTGATTATGAAAAATCTTATAGACATTTAAATATGAATCATAAAAAGATATTACTAACCAGTGAGGAAGGTAGGTACTTACTTATTTTTTTTTATAGATATTAGTTAATATAGTAACCTTACTATATTACCTTACTTATTTATACCTATAAAGCTTCGCTTTTTCCCGATAATGGCATACATACGTTATAAAATTTACTTAAGATATTTGAAAATTTTTCAAGATATTTGAAAGTAGAAACTAACCTACAGAAAGCACAGTTGCGAAAATTTTCATTTTTTATTGCAACATTACCTCCCTTGACGAATCGATTTGTCTCTTCGTTGTGCTGCATCATAACTACGAAGGTCCAAGGTTTGATTTTCAACACACTTTTGTTATTAATTTAATTACCAGTGGGGGTAAATACGATATTTCATATTACGCTTTTTTATGTTGTATGTATTCTGCTCAGATACAATAATTTGATACAGATAGAAGCTGATCAATGCTCTTGGTATGGTTAATAGCGCGGTGACATTCCTGTCGGTGATTCATTTACTCGAGTTGTTTTATTCTATTTTATTCAAATTGAGGTTGGTAACGGCTATTAGAGTGATGTTGGATGGCACGTGTTGACGAGGTAGACAAATATGCAAGGAATAAATCATAATTTAAAAATCTGTGTGTTAAAATCAAAAGGGGGCTCAAATTTGACATCAACAATTATTAAAAATCCCACTCACTGCTTTCGTAAAACTTAATAATCTTTAAAACTTTGATTAATTATTAATCAAAGCCTTTAAATAAGAACGATAGCTAAGTAGATACTGCATAAAACTAAACTGCGGTAGCCTGGGCAAAAAAAAAACATGAAACTAAAGAAACACCATACCATACCAGCCTTGTATTATATATTGCGCACTGCTGAGCACGGGCCTTCTCTACAACTGAGATGGTTAAGTCTTGGTCGGTAAACTACACTCACCTTTGAAATTCTTATAGAAAACTTCTCAGGTTTGCAAGTTGCCTCATGATGTTTTCCTTCGCCGTGAAAGCGAGCGATCATTCTCATAGAATACGCACATAACTTTAGAAAGTCAGAGGTGCGTGCCCTTGGGTTATGAACCTGCGGATATTCGCCTCGGCAGTTCGTTCCATCCCAACTAGGGTACTGCCGCTTCAAAAATTATACAAGTCAAAATATAGCCATAAAAATTAGTAAAAGTTGGCAACATTTACCAAGACAGTTTAAGAGGTTACGACATTTCCTTCCGTGAGAAGTGATTTTTACTTACCTTATTACACGGAAGCGACGTGCTTCCACGAAACAGAGCATAAAAACTATCACGTACGTATTACTTAACATTACTTGCATTTTAGAAAACTTTGTATTAGGTCACTAGATTGGCTCACAACTTATTTATGGCTCGAACTATAGGGCAATACGTAATATCCATACCATGGGTGTGTTTGGACATAGGTATACGCCCGTGGTGTGGATGTTACGCAGGGGTCTGGATTTCAATTCTTAATAAACTTATGGTAACAAAAATAATATAAGCGGCGATAGCCTAGTTGGGAGTGGAATAGACTGCCGAGACGAATGTCCGCAGGTTAAAAACCCAAGGGCACGAACGCACCTATGACTTTTCTAAAAAGTTATGTGTGTATTCATTGTGAATTATCGCTTGCTTTAACGGTGAAGAAAAACATCGTGAGGAAACCTGCATACCTGAGAAGTTCTCTGAATTTCGAAGGTACGTGAATTTTGTCAACCCGCAACAGGCCAGCGTGGTGGACCAATGCCTAACCCTTCTCGGTAGTAGAGGAGGCCCGTACTCAGCAGTGGGCAGTATTTAATACAGGGCTAGTATGGTATGGTAAAGAAAATAAAATTAAACTTAACGCACATGGGCTATTTAAAGAATGCAAAGTGCAAACGAACGAGCAGCCTGGATACTTTGGTCTGTATGGGGCCTCTTCTACAACAATAGTACTAGATACTAACAAAACTGCAGTAGGCATTTTTTCTTTAATGCTTATTATGTAATGGAAGTAAGCATGTCAAGCCATAGCTGCAATTGTGCTGCCAATGCCGTCGGGGATAACGGCATGAAGTTATGTCGCACCTTTAGAACGAACGCGACAATAAAATCGAAAATTGAATTTTCGCCATAAAATGACTTAAAACGAAATTCTAAAGGTGCGATGTATGTAAATAACTAATTGCATCGGTTAGTGCCGTTTAGCCATCCACATACGTTAACATTGCGCAAAATATCAATGCAACCGTATTTCCTAACGCTGATTAGCCGCATAGCCACATCTAAGTGGAGGAAATGTTTTATAGTGTTTACATAGTTTGTGCCATTAATTGAACCGCAACCAACATGTAAGGGCTGAACTTACGAAACCTGATGTCGGCCTCACAAGTTTGGAGAATTCAGTATGAAGTATTTTTTTTATGTCCTTTAAAGTAAACAATAATAACTAGCCATACAGCCGCAACTAATAAACTCAAGCGCGTGTACTGAGATCAAACCTTTTGGATATCCTTTCTCGTGCTAGGCTTTTTATAGACTATAAAATAAACTTAATAATAAAATTCCCTCTATAATACCCGAGAATCGTGATATGAATAAGAAAAAGACAACTCGTAGAGCGAAACGCAAGATGTTCTAGGATTTAAAAATAAAAGCGTTGGTTGAAACCGGTCGAGCCGGACCGGTCCTAATGTATTGTTACGCAATGGTGAAAGATCAGGCATCTACGGTCGTACCAGCCCACGGAATAAAGTCCCTGTAAACCACAACGGGGTCCGGGCATTTAGGGAATAAAAAATATCAATGGATTTGATTGCTCTTTTGTATAGAAGTGTCTTTAGGCTGTAAAATCAGTTATGTATAGAGTTGTATGTTTTGTTGCGGTGTCATATTTAGCTTCGTACGCTAAACACGTTATATGCGTGAAATGGGTAATGTGCTATGGTAATAAATTTGAGTTGTGAATCACGCGACCATAACGTGGATGTATTCATTGCGCACTTGTCTGCCCCTTCTGAGAAGCAGCCTAAAGACCCATAGAACAATAAAAATCGTCAAAAATATTGATAATCCTGCTTTCTATGCCTAATTTTTTTTTGTATCGAATGATGAGACGAACATGCCATTCACCTGATGGTAAGCGATACGACCACCCATAAAAAGCAGAAACAACATCCAGCGCCTAGAGTTACAAGTACTGTGTGGCATTCCACTGCGCCTGTCATTCTGAGACATAAGATGTTAAGTTTCATTATGTCCTGTAGTTACTCTGGCTACAATGTCCTTCAAACCGAAACACAATAGTACATACAAACTGCTGCTTAGCGGTAGATTCCGTTAGAGTTTAGACACTCAAAATGTCGTTGCCAAATGTTAAACACTAGTCATATTTTACCTTCAACGCTTATCTTTTCATCGGCACAGAAGTTTGGTGACGATTGACATAAAACAGCAATGAGTGTTATTTATCCGATTCTGAACTTTATTTCTGCCGGCAAATAGCAGTGTGGGCACTTTGGTGTTCCTATTTAAAAGACTTTAGAGTCTTGTAGGCAATACAAGTTACTGAGCATTATGAGGTTTAGCGTCTGATTAATAGCGTTGCTCAGTTCTTCGTGTTTTGCAGCGCTGTGTACTTAATTTAAAATATTGATTTTTCTTGTTACTGTCTTCTACGGGTGATTGTGATATCGCTTACCACCGGCGAGCAATTTCTTCTCCAGCCTATTGTCAAAAAGTACATACTCTTTTTGCACTAAATTTATCAACAATTCATCTACTACGCGACTTATTTGACTGTTGATATTTATAAACATCCTCTTTTTGCAGCAGTGGTTAAATTTAACCTGTGTATCCACTTGCGATTACGCGTAAACAAATTCGCGTGGTTTGGAACATCTGCGACCCACTTGAAGGCGTAAGTGGAGGGTACAGAAGCTTCAAAGATAAATATGACAGATGTGTCGCGATAACGGGAAACAGACTTCGTTGGCAGTTGTCACGACTATGTTTGAAATATATACTAATAAGCTAAGCGTATCTCGCGATATACAAGTGCTAGCGCTCAAGTCAAATGATGATATGCTCTAGTAAATAAAAGAGGATAATACTGGAAATCTTTAGGGGAGGCCTATGTTCAGCAGTGGACGTCATGTGGCTGATGATGATGATGAATACTGTTATTATTAAAACGTGACGAGGATATTCAAAACGTAAGAATCTAAAGTAAATAAAGATTAAAACAATTCATACTGTCATTATAAAACCGAATATGGTTTCAATACCCGTTTGAACAGTTTGATTTACTTATCAAAACGTGGAGCTCGTAATGTTAGAACTGTTCGTGTACTCACAAAACTTTACGCAATCTCTATTGCGGCCGGCACCGTGCTGGATTCTCATTGTTACTTACAGGTCCCCTTGGAAATCTTTGGGGGAAGTCTATATTTAATAGCAATGTGGCTGATGATATGTCAAAACTTTGGCGTTGGTGTACTTTCAGTAATCGACATTCTGCGTCTGATTATGTGCACCTGTCACGCCTCTGCCTACCTCGTAAGGATAAAGGCGAGATGTATACGTAATCTATAAAAATACATAACGTGAATTCATCACCACTCGCGACAATAGAGCGGAACGAGTGCTCACTTTCATCGTGAGTTTTTCCACCTCTGAGAACCTCCATTGTTAACATCGACTTTTCCCTTGGGTACTTGAAAACGGGTTCTACTCGCCATGTTGTTTGTAATAGTTTTAAGCGGTCTACTGGATCCTTGTTGAGCTTTTTCCTTTTAAACCATTTTCTATACTAATATTATAAAGAGGAAAGATTTGATTGTTTGTTTGTAATGGATAAACTCAAAAACTACTGGATCGATTTTGAAAATTCTTTCACTATTAGAAAGCTACATTACTCCTGAGTGCTATAGGCTTTAGCCCGGGAAAATATTTAATAAAAATAAAAAGTAAATTTTGATTCAGTAATTTAATTATATTCCACAATTAGGACACACCTGAGAGGGTCCATGTGCAATAGATGTACATCGTAAAGTATTGCTTAGCTTCTTTTCGTCCCATGTGATCGGTGAGCGTATCATATCTATACTTAATATTATAAAGCTGAAGAGTTTGTTTGTTTGTTTGAACGCGCTAATCTCAGGAACTACTGGTTCGAATTGAAAAATATTTTTGTGTTGAATAGACCATTTATCGAGGAAGGCTTTAGGCTATATAAGATCACGATGCAACTATTAGGAGCGAAGAAATAATGGAAAATGTGAAAAAAACGGGGAAAATTATTCATCCTTGAGGGCTTCCATTGCGTGCGCTGCGAAAACGGTTCAAGATACCAAAAATATATGTATGAAAGAATTATTCCTCTTGAAATGATCTAAAAAAATGTCCGCGACAGTATATGTCTATCTTTTAAGATTAACTCTCTAGAACCCTTTTTATGGTAATCAAATTTGGTCAAATTAATGCAATATTTGTTAAGAGTTGTATCAACGTCATAATATTAATCTTTATCCAAATAAATGTGTTGGATAGAGTGATTCAACGGGTAGGTTTTTATGTATGTACTTTTAGCCCAGAAAAACTTATTAACGCGGGCGAAGCCGTGGGCAAAAGCTAGTCATAGGATATAATAGGCGGCAAACAACTTGAGCACACTACCGCGTGGTGTGGGACTTTTTTCTACGTAAGTGTAGCTACACTTGATGAGGTATCAGGTACAATACCACGTGGTGTGCTCAAATTATTTTTCGGTTATTTTACGTTAATTAATTGATTGCTCGATACAAGATCGAATCCAGGGCCTCGCGAGTTACAGCCTAAGTACCATAAGACCAATAGATTACGTCACTTTTTCTAAGTACCTACATATTTCCAACGCAATTTGTGCGTAATGTAGGCACATTTGAAGATAAATGACTGTGGAACAAACTTTAAAGTAATTAGTGACGCGACGGTCCCTTCGGTCTCTTGAATAGGGCTGTCATGCGGTTTATTAGAAATTATTAAACGGCTTTAAAATGTGTAAATGTGTTTTGACTGCCTCGGTGGCGTAGTTGTATTACAGTACGACTACAATGCTGGGGTCTCGGGTTCGATTGCCGGGTCGGGCAAAGTGAAATTGAGTTTTTCTATTCAATTTCAGCTCGGAGTCTGGAATTTGTGCCCGATGTGGCGATAGGCTCGCCCCCTATCACATCATGGGACAGAATAATGGCGAAAAGTGGGTGCACTAGTTGCACCTCTGCCTACCCCTTCGGGGATAACAAGCGTGAGTGTATATGTATGTATGTATGTATGTTTAAAATGTGTTTTTTGCTCGCAGCTCCACCCTCCCGAAAAAGTTTTTCTGAGACAAAATTTTTTCGAGGATCTCAAACTATTTCTTTACCAGATTTCATCGAAATCCGTTCAGTAGTTTCGGAGATGTGCAATAACAAACAAACAGACAGGCAGAAAAGAATTATAAAAATCGCTGAATTGTTTCGATTACTCTTTTTAGTCATCCTCTTTCTTTTTTATCATATTTCTTTAAATTCACAGAATTACAGACACACTGGTACTACTGCTTTATTATATGTATAGATATACCTACATCTCAGTTCTAGTACCTTGAGATCTATGGGCAGTTCATGGCAGCATATACGTGACAATTTAGATTCCACACCAAATTTTTCCAATGCAGAATCGTTAAAACACATTATTATATTTAAATATCGTGTAACGTGTTACATATAGTGTGACTGATGCGATAAAAGAGTGGATAATTGAATGAAATAAATAATTTTATTTGTTTAATGCACACTTATCTTAATCAAGTTTCTATTTACAGGTAATTAACACAACAAATACTATTTCTGGGTAAGATATAATTTAAGGGTAAAAGTGCGCATTGTCTTGTGGATCTCTATTAAACGAAATCATTTATTCACGTCTTTTAATTTACTTAATATAAATTAGTATGTTTAATCCTAACAAGACAAAGAACCAACTTCATCAAACTTTCGTTATTTTTTATTTTTTATTCGCTAAATTATCTACGTACTTTACGTAGAGCGAGGCAGCCCTAGTCCCTAAGTGCAACAGGCCGTCTATGATAAACGACAGTTGCTTGGTCCAGAAACAATATTTAACTTTTATTTACTGTTATGTTTTTAATTATAAAACATGCTTTAAGCCTATTTTATGGTGTCCAGATAAATTTATTTCTTCCGCCATTTTATAGCACAAGGCCGCCAACGAGTAGATGGTACATCTCATGAAGTAATTACATTCATGACCACTGTCAGAGGGCTGTCGCGTGGGTGTTAAGTTTTTGGAATGAGGATTTGATGAGGGATGTGTAATTTATTCGTGTTTCCATTAGAGACGGCATGAAAATTTACCGCTGATTTGACATACGGATACGACTTTGGTACAAATTCGGTCAATTCTATTAACGCTGTAGTCTAATTGACTAAGATTAACGCCAAGCAGCAGTGTGCATGCACTGTTGTGTTTCGGTTTGAAGGGCATTGTAGCCAGTGTAACTACAGGACTTAATGAGACCTAACATCTTATGTCTCAGGATGACGAGCGCAGTGGAATGACACACAGTACTTTGTAACTCAAGGTGCTGGATGGTATTTCTACTGTTCATGAGCGGTTGTATCGCTTACCATCAGGTGAACGGCATGCTCGTCTCGTCATTCGATGCAATAAAAAAAAGATTAACTCATAAACACATAAAACAAAGTCCATTAATGAAAGAACTAGATCGGTTGTTTCATTATGCTTGTGCATTACTCACAACTCATTAATGCATTTCTAATACTTCACACAGAGAGTCTGTCCGTCGGTGCGTTTCTTAATTAGCTACCACACACTAAGAGCTTCCTTTCTTACAATTTAACTTGGGTTGTTACTTTGAAAATTCGCTGTGACTCATGTCCGTGAGTGGCTTTCGAGATCAAGCAGTGTATAGATTGGAGATAAACGATTACTCGATATATGGCATTCTACGATACACATTAACATTAAAAAGAAGAAATAAAGGTGATAAAAGTTATAGAATTCATAGAAAATAATGCTACAAGAATATGGGCGATACGACAAGAATTGCATACGTCAACCTTAAAAACAAGGAAAGAGTTAGAGATCTGGTTGAGTCGAAATTAAGATTTGACTATGAGAGTGTTGATAGGTCGCGGTGGTAACTTTCCATCAAGAGACCAGTCAAGATTCGTGTTCTGCTATAAATTCGACAACGGATAACCTCAAAGATTTTTGTAGACATTCTAATCATTGATGTATTAAAAAACCCATTCTAATACACAAATTACCTACGCAGTTTTATTTATAAAAAGCTATCTCCTCAAGAGATCTTAACATTGTACGTGTGTTTATCTAAATTCTGGCCGCGTAACGGTTAACCTCTTTATGTCTTTTAACGTTAAAGAATTAGGCAATACCTTTCACCGCGATAATATTATAAAATTCTATGTAATTGCAGTTACAGGTTGCTAGGTCTCGAGAGCGATTCTCGGGATATGGGATTTTGTCTGGGCTTGTCTTGGCTGTCTTTGTCTTCTGCCGAGAAGCAGTACAGATACCTATTGTGCTTATGTGTTTCTGTCATACTCTTCGGGAATAGAGGCGTGACTTTATGTATGTTTTTTTTTTATTCTACAGCATTACCATGGTTATTTTAATACGAGACTTATAATTTAATAATTGTTGTATTATCAACTATGTATTTATAATTATTAAATACAATAACAAGTAAATTAATTTACGAACTCAATTAATATCATATAATTGGCTCCGGGACAGATATAATGTCGCTTCCCAATTATCAGATTTTGGGTTTGTATCTCGAAACTTAATGAATTTTCCCTTAGGAATTTGACTTGTCAAGCCCCGCGACGGACGCCGGCGTCCATATATATAGGGTTTCCGCATCGGCGCATACATCTTATAAGCGGGGCTTGACGGGGTTTTTTTATCGACGCACTGCAATGTATGGACTGCACCTCAAAGTGCTACAGTTCGTTAAAATGTCGGCCAGAGAAATGTATATGTCGATGAATATTGTTCTGCTTTGGTTCTTTACATCGAGCAAATGGACTATAGGCATGCAAAACTGTTTAAGCTTGTCGGTAAACTTAACAGTAAACAATGACTTATTGATGAAATAGTTTATAATCTACAACTTATTATTTGTTATTATGTATATCAGATTACTGGACTGCCTCGGTGGGGTAGTTATATTCCGGTACGACTGCAATGCTGAGGTCTCGGTTTCGATCACCAGTTTATAATCTACAACTTATTATTTGTTATTATGTATATCAGATTACTGGACTGCCTCGGTGGGGTAGTTATATTACGGTACGACTGCAATGCTGAGGTCTCGGTTTCGATCACCGGGTCGGGCAAAGTGATATTGGGTTTTTCTATTCAGTATTATCTTGGAGTCTGGAATTTGTGCCCGATATGGCGCCCTATCACATCATGGGACGGAATACGCACGGCGAAAAGTGGATGCACTAGTTGCACCTCTGCCTACCCCATCGGGGATAAAAGGCGTGAGTGTGTGTGTGTGTAGCTTTGTAAAAATAAAAGTTTACATGTAATAATATGATTATGATGACAAGTAAGCATCTTCCACCGTCAGGCACTGCATCCTTAAATCACTTGTGTTTAAAGATCTATTGACTACTGTGGTTTTCGGTGCTCTTTCAACAACTGGAATCAGAATGCGTAAGACTCGAATCATGTTATGAACCTACACGGTAAAACTTATTATGTAATTCCGTTGGACTGTCTCGTTTTCTGTATGTGGTTACTTTAAAAACAGAATGCTTGAGTCATGAATGAATTCTGTGTTGCCACTTGTAAAAAAGTAATGAGATGTGGTAGGTTTTCATATAATACTTAAAAAGTTGTATTTCAAGCGAGTTGCTACTAACGAACAGGCTATTACAGTATTACTAGTAATAGTACTATTACAGTCTTCTTAACAAGCCTTTTATTATTTATTTCTCACTAAAGGATTTGAATGAATTAATGAAATGAATTTTACATCGAGGATTTTTTGTCCGGAAATGGTTTTTATAAGAATGTGCTTATAATACTAGGCGTATAAACCGAGTATCGTTCTCAGTCGGACTCTTCTTCACTTTTTTTAGACTTTGGAACTGTAGTGGAGTATTTTTAGGCTACTGCTCCACATCCAAAATGATCGCGTCCTTCACATTTCAAAGGATAAAAATGTGCACCAATAAGTTTTAAAGCATTCTCCATTTAACACTGGCGATCCAATGCCTGTAAGATAAAGCATCAATAAAAAGGATATTAGTATTCTAAATATAAAACAAAACTGGCAACCAGATAAATCGTGGTACAATTTATCACTCCCGCTGGCAACACCGGAACATCTGTCAATGACACGCGGGAAACGCGACGTTCCTTTTTTGAAATTCCTCCGCGCGAGCGAGGTCGTGACGTCAGAGTTATGTCTCAGGAAATAGTCAGTATTTCAATTAGTTTTTTGGGATTTATATTTTAATTTAAAGAGAAACAGTTGAAACATTTTTTTCATCCCTGATTAGTTATGTGTAGGTATAGTTGAGGAAAATAAATATTATATTGGGTGTTGATTTTCTTCTGATTTTTTTGTAGCAGTAACTTTTCACTGAGCGCTTGATTTACCAAAACGAAAAACAACTAGATTGCTACAGCAATAGTAACTGCTGGATTTTAAGAAAAAAATGGAATGGAATAGCGTTTACCTACCCTCCGGCGATCTGACCGCACGAACAACATCACTGTTGCTTATTCACGTTGGTTTTCTGTGAAACTGTGGTACCAAGGGTCGAGCCTATTCATGCTGTAGATAAAAGTGACTGGCTTTGGCACTTGTAATTGATTGGCTTTGCGCTATAGTAGGTATAAAAGCGAACAAGGCTAATCAATTTATTCGTAACGGTTTTTTGGGATTTCTAATTAATTTGTGTTGTTTTATTATTATTTGACGAGCTGTTAATCGATAGTATTAAGATTGACTAGATCTTTGAAATATAAATTATTTGCTAAGTCCTTCAACCCGGAAATCTCTACTCTCACAGTGCTGTCTTGATGAAAGAGAGCTAGACTCATCCACAAGACATACAAAACCTGCCACTTAAGTTTTAATACTCACTTAAATTCTATTCGCATGTAGTTTCAGTTACCTTGTCCAATACAAGTTTAACAATGGTTGTTAACACGGCTCCCTTGAACCCCAACCTAACCCCGAGCCTTCTTGGAATCAGTTTCGTAATGTCTGAATCACACCAGCATAGCTATTACTCATTCCGATATAAAAGGGTCTAGAAGCTTGTTCTATAGCATACTTCTTTTTGTGCAATCCTGGGTTTATAAAATTGGAGAAGCTTTTTATCAAATATTCTATGAATTAACTACTTTAACGTTTTCCAAATAAAATACATATTTCGGTACATTTTGAATTCCGTAAATAATTGTAAGCTCGTATCTTAATGTTCTTAAATGCAAAATATTGTTAGTTATTATATGATGTTTATTGCTACATTTACAAAATATATTTGCTTAATTAATTTACAAGTTGGCTGTTAAAAGCTTATTTCCTTTACCACAAAAATAAAACTGTTCATAATATTATGGTTATAAAATAACTTTTTTAGAACTCTACACGCAAAGGTACAGTAACTTACGTAAAACAGCTATAATTAAAAACAATGAACTAATTACATTTTATACGGCTAATGACTAGGTCGAAACTTGTAAGTCGCTTGCCTTAAATAGGAATAATCATTTAAGAATGTCAGTGACCATCCAGAACTTTGAATTACAAATTGCTGCTTGGCACTCACTGCTCATTTCACCCAGACATCAATTTATCGCACTCGAGAATCGTGAGAGGAACGGTCCACTCTTTCTGCAGCCTAGCAATGTGAAAGCACTGTTGTTTCAGTACCTACGAATGACATGGAAATTTGAAGCAAGTGAAATTACTGCCCGACTTCCTCAATAATATATTTTCAACAAGGTAAATGATTCAGTTTTTTCCCAAGGTATAGGGAAGGAATCCGATCTTATACCTCACCAGCTGTGGTTATCATCTTATATGAAAATTCAATTAACGACTTCGCAGTTTGTTTTGGTGAAAGGGAATACACAGAACGGTAGTTTTATTTTTTAAGGTTATTCAAATAAACACTAACTCGAATGCACTGGTTTAGTGGCAGCGAAAACCGTACAGGCCTTGAAACCTGCGAGGTTGAATGCAAGTGAGATTTTCTGGTGTTTTCCATTCGAAAAGCGTTCATGAGTTGTATTGGAATTCAATATAAGCTAGATATCCCTTTATTGCATCAAATCTAGACTGCTGCTTTCACTTGGCGATACAGGGATGTTCTTAAGTAGAGACGGAATAAGGATCCTTGGATTTCTTGTGAGTATTGCTGCAGAATGTAGTATAACAACTTTTTATGATGATAGAGTCGACTCTGCTCAAGGATCCCACACTGGCACTCATGGTCGCAACCATAAAAAACCCAAGTGGAAATCACAAAGTGTCAATAAACGGGATTAAAAAACTTCAAAATATCAAACGGAATGTTTTTCGCGCGCAAAAAAACTACCCCCCACAAAAACCAACTAAATTAGTTCTTATAGTATATAAAATAAGAGACAATGCGAATTTCAAAATGGCGTGCTAAGGTCTTTAACCCGTGCAACCGTTAGTTCCCGCGCAATCAATATGGCTGAGCAAAAACCAGCCTTCGAAGTTTGAACTAATCCTTTGTGGATTTTTAGTGACAAATATATTATGTGTTCGTTAGAGTGGTGATACATTTTGTAAATCGGTAGGTGTGGGTTTTATTTCCAGATTCGAAACAAATTGATTGGGGAGTTCTTAGATATGTAGGTCTCATTACGATGTTTTCCTTTACCGTGAAAGCGTTCGATATATGATAAAAAATACACTCATAACTTCGAAAAATCAGAAATGTGTGCCTTAAAGTTTTGAACCTGCGGACATACATTCCCAACTATGCTATCGTCCACTAATGAACAGTTACACAATGATAATTAAAACTGTTTAGAAACGCGACCTTGATGTAATAAAAAGTTTAATGGCTGGTGACTGTGTTGCGTAGTTCAAAGACGGTTATAAAGAGGCTTGACCCTTGAGCGCAGTGGCAAATTGCATTAGTTTTTCAAAGACTCAACTCTGTTTTACATGCTTTCTCAGAACACAGTATTTTCATATAACATGGGAGCCCCGTTTCAGGTCTCGGCAGTACCTGCAACTCCCCGCTATTTAGAACTTATTTTGGTTTTATTTAGATAAACTAGGCCTCGCTGTCATGATGTATGGGTCGATCAGTCCCGATAAGCTATCAAAACGATTACAATGTTTTGATAAAAGTATGTGAAATTCCTTCATTTTGGAGCGAGATAGCAGGATACTGCTGATAGCATAGTATACGAATGGACTCGACCGGAGAACACTATCTCATTGAGAACCAATGTAGCTGTTTTGCTTCGGTATGGTGTTGATAATCTATTCCCTTCCTTTAAATACACTCTCGTCTCAAGTGGACGATAGCCTAGTTGGGAATGGAACGGTCTGCCGAGACAGTGTCCGGAGGTTCAAAACCCAACGCACACACCTCTGACTTTTCGAAGCTATGTGTTTATCAATTATCGTTCGCTTTAACGGTGAAGGCAAACATCGTGAGGAAACCTACATGCCTGAGAATTCTCCATAAGAATTTCGAGGGTATGTGAAGTCTGCCAATCCGCACTAGGCCAGCGTGGTAGACTAAGGCCTAAAACCCTCTTAGTTGTAGAGGAGGCCCGTGTTCAGCAGTGGGCAGTATATAATACAGGGCTGATTCAAATACACTCTCATGTCCGCAGCATATTTTTAAAACAACTGCAACTGAGACTTTATTTTTCAAGGTCCCGTAATCCCTCTTGGTTGGAACCCACTGGTCGCAAACCTGTTACCAAAGACAAAGCCATAATGTCACAATGAAGGCCCGGGCATGCAACCCGATACATTACAGTGAAAGGCCCGTCACATGTAGTTTAGGAGACAGAGTGTAACATTATTAACTTAATATTATAAAATTTATTTCACATGACCGTCTCAAGAGATTAATGTTTACCGAGTGTGTGTATGAACAACGAAATGATGTATGCATGAACGGTTGCTCGCCGGATGGTACGAGTGCACATGAATACACATTACTTTACATAACAAAATATTCCTCTCTTGTCACATTAAGATATAAATTAAATAATAATAATACATTTATTTAGCCATGCAGAAAATATTACAGAATTTTTCCTTTAAAAAAAGACAAGTGTAACATTTTAAATTCTATAAATTACAGTAATCACTCTGGCTACAATGTTATCAAGCCATACGCTGCAATGCTTTCACACCAGGCCTATTGGCATGAATAGCACGAAGCGGTAAAGCTTGTACATTGTTTTTTGCGAATAAAATCGATTGCCGTCTACCTCAAGGGCGCACCATAAAACGTTCATTAAGTACTGAGGCCGCGAATGCCTGGCTGCGAACTTAGGTAGCGTCAGTTACAACAGGCAGGGTAGAGCGTGGTGGAATGTTAGAATTAATGTAACGCCGGACAATCGAAAATCCTTGTAAATCAACATGTCCACTCTCTTTTGAGACATGAAATAAGGCTGAAAGAAAGCAGATTACTTATCCAGATGGACTCTCGCATAGAAGCATATTTCTTTTTGAATTCAGTGGAAGTTTGTCGAGGTATCTAATTATATTATTAATATATGGGTGTTCTAATTTTGGCAAGTATTATCAAATGTATTACATGACAGAATGCCTTTATTAAAATATCTCTTATAATAGGTAAAGTAGGGTGGTAAAGTTGTATGACACATTTATATAGTTTTAAAAATGCATTAAGTGTGAGTAAGTATACAAAGTCCGCAGCATCACAATGAACAGACTGGGTATGCAATCCGATCCCTTACGATGAAAGGCGCATCTCATGTAGTTTAGGAGACAGACTGCACCATTTTAACATAGTAGATTCTTAAATTCTGGATTGAAGGACCATTTTAAGTTGATCCCCATAGCCATATAAATACACAGCGTATTTCAGTGCGTAATGCGTATACGTTCGATCGGTTTACACGCTCTCTCATCGTGTTATGGACCGGCACGATGCGTGTCGCCTTGATACTCGGTTAAAGAGTATACAAAAATATACCGAGCGTGCAAATGTATATATACATCCATACATGGTATCACGCCTCTATTCCATAGAGGTAGGCAGAGACTATGGATTGCCACTTTGTTTGATTCTGGAACACTATTTTCGCTTCCTCTACCTTCATCAATCTGTTCATGTACTCAGGCCGGTTCAGGGTACTTTTGACCTGGCCTTTACTTAGATTTTCATATATTTGACATTCGAAGGTTCGGTGCGGTCGACCCCTGCTGGCCCATCCATCAACACTCGCCATATATATTATCTTTGCCAGTCTCCTATCATCCATCTTTTCCAAATGCCCAAACCACCTTAGCATACCCTTCTCAATTTTAGTCACTACATCCTCTGTCACTCCACACATGTCCATCACCATAGTATTCTGCACTCTATCACTCACAGTCACACATGTTTCTTAACGCTCTCATTTCCACTGCTTTTATTTTACTTTCGTGCTCTTTCTGCCATACCCAGCTTTCACTACCATACATTAGAGTCGGTAATAACACTCCTCTATAGACAGCCAGTCGTGCCTTTTTGGACACCTACTACCCATAAAGGTTCTTCTTCGGCTACCCATAAAGGTGTGCAACGCTCCATTCACCCGATTATCTGCACTCACTCGTCTCTCAATATCACTCTCATACCTACCATCACTTTTGAAAACACATCCCAAATATACAAATGTATTTATTTGATAAGCACTCTAGCAGCTCTAAACAGCTGATTCAATACGTGTGTGTCATACTGATTAATATTCCTATCCAGTCTTATTTTAAAAGCATTCAGTGAAGGTGCCATAACAACAGTTTCTGGGAGTTTGTTCCAATCAGTAACTACACGGTTGGTCAAAAAATGCTTCATTGGGTTTCCTTTAGAAGACACTTCAGATAGCTTTAGGGGATGTCCTCGTAGATGGGTATTCTCATTTCGTCGGAAGATATCGTGTAAACCAGGCACGTCGTAATAACCAGAGATAATTTTGTATGTCTCAATCAAGTTGCCTTTTCCTCCGATTTTCAAGCGTTGTGAGATCTAGACATCTTAGACGTTCAATGTAGGATTTATTGCGGAGATTAGCAACTAATTTCGTAGCTCTCCGTTGGAAATTTTCCAATAAGTTAATATCTTTTTTAAAATATGGATCCCTGTGGGTTCTGGGTAAACTTCCCAGGGGCACTGCCCTTTGCCACCCACCGCGTCGCAGGTTGCGGATAGCGACACGGCCTCCAGATATGGAGGCTAGCTGCTTTGGCAGTCGCGGACAATTGGGCGATCCATCTTGAGGGGTGCTGGGAACTGCTCATGGCTGAGTGTTTTCTATAAAATAGCACCAAACCCAATGATAGAGGATGACAGTGGCGAGTATGAGCCGCCACTTAAATCAAAGCTCGGACCCGGGGAGACTCAACCTCGTAAGCCTTGGAGCGGCAATTGGTCTAGGAGATGCTAACTCCAAAATTAAATTGCACCTGCTGCCCTGTAGAGAGATGAGTGACCATCAAAGGCTAGGGCATCATCCCGAAATTCTGATGTGTTGTACCGTGGGGAAGTACTACACTATCTTCCCAACCTTTTAAATGAAATGAGTGATAATAATGAGATTGTGACGCCATGCAATCCGGCTAGCACCCGGCGGTCACAGGTACCCAGGCCTGTGAGTGAGAAGTTGGTTACCGAAGACTGTAAGGTGGTGGGTACCCAGGCCCCCTTATCAGTAAATGCTACTGGTCTAAAAGAGAGTAATAAAAAGTTAACTCAGCAAGTTTTTCACCCTAGTTTATTCATGCCTAGGACTAGAAGTGCCTCTTTAAGCACTATGCCGGATTCTAATATACAAACACAGATGCAGACACATAATATAATGGATTCACACAGCTCTAGCGTGGCAGGCTGCATAGATAACAAAGATACTAGTCCTCCCACTTGGCAAAGAGTACCAACCTTAAGAAATGCCAAACGAAAAAAAATATCCTCGCTATCTCCTGAAACTATTAAAGTTACTAACACATTTAGTAATCTTCCTGTTGACCAACAAGAGGATAATTCTACACAACCCGGCGAAAGTTATAAAAAAGTTACTAAACCTCCACCTATAATTCTCTATGGCATTGAAGACGTTAATAAGTTAACTGAACTCCTTGAAAGTGTGGCAAACAAAGTTCACTTTACCTATAAAGTAATTAATCAAAACCAACTTCGGATTAACTGTGTAAACGTAGAGGTATACAAAAACATAATAGACATAGTTAGGAAAAGGAAGCTAATTGGACACACATTCAACAGAAAAGACAAACGTCCTTATAGAATTGTAATCAGGAACCTTCATCCCACAACACCAATCAATATAATTAAAGAAGCATTGGAAGAGTCAGGTAACAAGGTGGAAGGAGAAATAATAAATGCAAAGTACGGACCCAACAAAAAACCAACTTCAACATTCTTTGCGAACTTAATCCAAGGACCAAATAACAAAGCTGTGAAAAATATCAAATACATATACCACCAGTCCATTACTATAGAAGACCCAAGAAAACGAAACACGGTTGTCCAATGTCAGCGTTGCCAGCAATATGGCCACTCTAAAAACTATTGCATGAGACCAAACAGATGTGTGAAATGTGCAGGACCACACAAAACATCGGAATGCTCTAAGACAGATCGTAATACCCCAGCGAAATGCGCTCTTTGTCTCGGTGCCCACCCAGCAAATTTTAAGGGATGTGAGGTCTATAAAGAGATACTGACTAGGAAATCTAACAAGCAGTTGCACGTTAAAATTAGACACAATTCTAAAATAACTAACGACTTGAGTAACTCTGCCACACCGAACACTCCCAATGGAGAAACTAGACGAAACTCGGAATCTAGCCATAGCGCAAGCTACAAAGATGTATTGAAAACTATAAAAAATACGAAAGATACATATGTCACTTCACCCTCAAGTGAAACACTTGAAAAAATGCTACTCAAACAAGCAGAAAAGTTTGAAATTATCCTACAACAAATGAGTACCCTTATCACTCTCATAACGACGCTCATATCAAAAATCTCAAAATGACCTCTTTGAAGTTAGCCACATGGAATCTAGACGGACTAGTTCCGAATAAGGATGACGTCGAAATCTTATTACACACACACAACATAGACATCCTACTAGTGTCTGAAACCCACTTTACTGCAAACAGCAGCATTAGGATACAGAATTATCAAATATATGCAACCAATCATCCAGATGGCACAGCACATGCGGGGGCTGCCATTATCGTGAGATCTAGTATTAAACATCATGAATGTCCACAATTTAGAAAAGCCCACCTCCAAGCAGCTACTATTGCAATAGAAGATAGAAATGGAACGTTCAATGTTTCAGCCATATATTGCCCGCCGAAACATAAAATCATAGAGGAACAATATGATGAATTTTTTAATACCCTGGGCTGGCGTTTCATAACAGGTGGAGATTGGAATGCTAAACATGTCCATTGGGCATCAAGATTGAGTAATACCAGGGGAAGAGAACTTCGCAGGGGCGGTTGCGGACGACAACTTAGACGTGAGTCGGAGGAAGCCCGCAGCCGTCCCTAATGAGCCGAAGATGGCCATTTAAAAAAAAAAAAAAAAAAGGGGAAGAGAACTTAAGAAAAGTATAGATAAGAATGGGCTCACCACAATTTCCACAGCAGATCCCACCAACTGGCCTTCTGACCCAAACAGATTACCAGATGTCATAGACTTCTTTATTATAAAAGGTTTATCTAAACTTTTCCACCATGTAGAAACATGCCTAGACGCTAACTCCAACCATATTCCAGTAATACTGACAATTGGTACTACAGTCCTCAATACGGAGAAGAATTTAAAATTATACAACAAACGCACAGATTGGGTTGCTTTCCAGGAACTAATTAACGACAGGCTTGACCTCAAGACTTCATTAAAAACAGAGTCAGAAATTGAAGACGCCACCAAATTGATAACCACGACGATCCAAGAATGCTGCTGGGTGTCTACACCAGAAGTCACAGAACGCCCGTTACAATGTAAAATTTACTCGGAGACTATACGTTACCAAATACGGGAAAAACGGAGACTTCGACGAGTATGGCACACTAGCAGGCATCCAAGTGACAAAAAGGCATTTAATAGAGCGATCCAAGAACTGAAAATTCTAATATCCGAAGCTAATGATCTCGCTTTGGAAAATCACTTAATGGGGCTATCAGCTACTAAAGCAACTAACTACTCCCTGTGGAAAGTCTGCAAGAATTATGATCGACCACTACATCACAAACCACCACTTCGGAGACAGGACGGAAAATGGGCTAGAACCGGACAATCTAAGGCTGAAGCTTTTGCTAACCACCTCAGCAGAGTTTTCGTACCAAATGAAGCTGGACCAAATGTAGATGAATCGGACATTAACCTTACGCTTAACCAAGATCTTCAATTGGAACTACCTCTCCAAACAGTGACACCTAAAGAGATTTTGAGAAATATCAAGTCTATGGACAATAATAAGGCACCGGGGTTTGATCTTATAGATAAAAGAGTTCTCCAAGAGTTGCCGCGCAAAGCAGTAGTTTATCTTACGAACTTATTTAACGCCATTCTGAGAGTGGGGTACTTCCCAGACTTGTGGAAAGTCTCTCAGATAGTAATGATACATAAACCTGGTAAACCTGTTCACGAAGTTACTTCATATAGACCTATTAGCCTACTTCCAGTCATGTCCAAGCTCTTCGAAAAGACTCTACTTACTAGGCTAAATAAAGTTCTTAAAGAAAAATCTATAGTGCCCAATCATCAATTCGGATTTCGAAAAGAACATGCCACTATAGAACAAGTCCATAGAGTGTGCAGGACTATAAGAAGAACTTTTGAAAAGAAAGAATACTGTTCGTCCGCATTTCTCGACATACAACAGGCTTTTGACAGGGTATGGCATAAAGGGCTGTTGTATAAAATAAAATTACTACTACCACATACGTTTTATGGAGTTCTGAAGTCTTATTTATCTAACAGAATATTCCAAGTGAAGGAACATGACTGCACATCACAATTCCATGCAATATCTGCGGGCGTTCCACAAGGCTCTGTACTTGGACCAGTTTTATACACCTTATACACATCAGATTTACCAAAAGATCGAGACATTACTGTCGCGACCTTTGCTGATGACACTGCCTTACTTGCTTCGAGTAGTTGCCCAATACAAGCTTCACGGATTCTACAAAATTGCCTGAATAAGGTAGAAAAATGGCTTACCAAATGGAGAATCGTCGCCAGTGTGTCTAAATCAGTACATGTCACGTTTACTCTATGCAAAGAAGACTGTGCACCGGTCAAACTGAATGGTACTCAACTTCCACATCGCAACAACGTAAAGTACTTGGGAATGTACTTAGACCGCAGACTTACATGGAAGATACACATTGAAAGAAAAAGAGATGAGATCAACCTAAAGTACAAAGGCTTGTACTGGTTGCTGAACAGAAACTCAAAACTAGCAATAGATAATAAAATCCTCATCTACAAAACAATGTTAAAGCCCGTTTGGACATATGGCTTACAACTCTGGGGCTCTGCTAGTAACTCCAATGTAATGAAAATACAAAGGGTACAAAACTATATCCTGAAGCAAATCTCGAACGCACCATGGTTTATAACAATAAATGAACTCCATGAAATCCTCAACATCCCACTTGTAAAAAATGAAATAACACTCCAAGGTGCTAACTACAAAACACGACTACAAAAGCACCCCAACCAACTCGCGTGTCAACTTACCATCCCAGAAAGCATACGTCGGTTAAAGAAAAAGCGTGACATCTTTGATAAGGATGACTAGTAAAATCTAACCAATCCTAAGAAAGCGCTTCGTCCACTGGGAGAAGTGCTTTATTCTACCAATTCCGACATCTCATCTGCTCATAGTCAACATGACTGATCGCATGATAAAATAACAAAAAAAAAAAAAAAAAAATATGGATCCCAGATAACATAGGCATACTCCAGTAGCGGTCTTACATAAGATTTTTACAATTTAACAAAAGTCTTATGTGTGAGACAGGTAAAAGCTTTACGGATGATATACAAGATAGAATTAGCTTTCTTCAATACACAAGAGATATGCTCTTCCCATTTTAGATTACTGGTAATAGTAACACCAAGATCCTTTTGTGTGTCAACCGATGCCAGTATTTGATTATCCAGGAGATATTTCTTGCGTGGATTATTTCCACCTATGTGTAGTACTGAGCACTTGATCGCATTCAAAGATAGTAGCCAGTCTTAAATATAGCATCAAGATCGTCCTGGATATCCTGCCACTGCGTGAGTGGATTACCAAAGAACTTTGTGTCATCAGCAAAAAGTGAAAATGGTAGTTTAAGTATTGATTTTAGATCAGTCAGATATAGTGTAAAAGCCAGTGGACCAAGAACTGATCCCTGCGGGACGCCACTTGTAACTGGACGTGGTTTTGATAATATATCACCAATTCGCACACAAAAAGTTCTTTCAGAGAGAAAATCACTTATCCATGATAGAAATTTCCCACGAATGCCAAGATGATCTAACTTGTATATTAAAAGTCGTGCAGGGACGTGATCGAATGCCTTTTCGTAATCTAAATATATTACGTCGGTCGGTTGCCCGTCATTTATGTTCTTAACCCATTCATACACACACTTTAACAAGTTTGTTGTTACCGAACGCCTTGGAACAAAACCATGTTGTTCATCGATGATTATGTGCTCTTGATCCAAGAATTCTCTATTAAGACCTGAACAATACTTTGTCTACGTATATTGGACGTAATTGTTTAATTTCTTATATTACTCTCCTGCGATTTATGACCATAGAGATAGACAAGGATTACTTTATTGTGTCTAGCTCCACGATGTCACCGGCCGGCCGACCACACACAACAAAAAATATTAACGCTTATATGAGTCATCGACCTTACATTATGGGTACGACTAGCCACGAGAAATCTGTGGTGCATCGGATAGTGTAATGCCTCCGAGATGAAGCTTTGAATACTCCTCGCCCTAAAATTTACTTAAGTCGCGGTGAAGGCGACATTTTTCCGGAGAAGTGTTGAGTATCGTCACGCACCTTGAGATTTTTTTAGAATGTTGATTACAGGCCCAAAATGAAGAGCATAAAACAAAACAAGGTAAAAAGCTTCCTATAACTTTACATTGCAAATTATTATTTGTATCAACGAATACAATATATACATACATATACACTCACGCCTTTTGTCCCCGAAGGGGTAGGCAGAGGCGCAACTAGTGCACCCACTTTTCGTCATTTTTCCGTCCCATAATGTGATAGGGGGCGAGCCTATCGCCATGTCGGACACAAATTCCAGACTCCGAGCTGATACTGAATAGAAAAAGTCAATATTACATTGCCCGACCCGGGGATCGAACCCGAGACCTCAGCATTGCAGTCGTACCATAATACAACTACGCCACCGAGCCAGTCAGCAACAACGATTACTATGAAAAAAAAAACCGTTTCTAAAGTTAGAAGCAGTAAAAAAAGTCAATATTGCGCGTATTGATAATATCTTGCTTTCTCCTTCACACGCGTGTAGTGAAATGGCGGTGACGTCACTTCGATAGTCGTGCATTCCTTATCTTTTATTCATCAACTTTTACAACAAATTCGAGAGCCTCGTCTAAAATTATACACAACTATCTTCACGTAAAGGGCATTAAGATCTGTAAGATTTTTTGCGTACTTCTCGATTCGAATCTATGTCGCTTGCGTTATCAACAACTATGCAATAATGCTGAGTTGTAATAAAAACCATAATGTAGGTCAGACATGACTGTACTGTAGTACTGGTATTTTCATGTACGGCGCGTTCCATTTAACCAAGTCTTTTTAAGGCTTAATGAATTGAACAATGTAATGTTTTACCCGCATAGCCTTCATGAAAAAAGTTTCTTTGGTTCATGTTTTAAAAATGTTTGCGAATCACGCAAACATTCGTCTCAGGATTGCATCTTCGGCCTCTGGTTATTACCGGTTCATTGTGCACTGCGCCAGGAAAGAAGAAGCATGTTCCAAAAATACCTATATAACGGGAACACGGAAGGGACGGTTCTATTTGGAGTTCCGAAAATCTCAACTAAAATGCAATCAGATCACATTGAAAACCTATAAAACCGTGTTATCTGGGGATCAAACTCGTTTTGAGGTACCAGGTGAGCTTATTACTTCCTATAGTTTTAATCAGTTGATTACCTGTAAAGCTATTAGGGTCGGGTCGACGGACCCATAACGTTAATCTTCACGCTTCTGCAGTTGCTGGGCAGAGCTTATCAGACCTACTTTATGTATTGCAGAATTTATGCACTGTTATAGTTGCGATTTATAGTTCGTATGGAATTTTCTGAGTCGTAGGTTTCTGTATATAATGCGGTGGCTAACTAGGCATCTTTCGCTAAAGTAACTGGGAGTCGTTTCTTAGCATTCAAGAGGGGCACCACGGGGCTTTCGTGGATATGCGATTCACGCTCGATTTCTACCGTCTTTCTGAGTAGATCAACATTTGGTCTTAAGATCTGAGACATATCTGCAATTAGTACTTAATATACGCAGTTTATCCGCGAATCAATAAAAATTGGTTTTGCCGTACAAGCAGCAAGCAAGTTCCATGTGTTTTTGCTTAAATCTATATTCAAGTGTGGTACTGTTAGTGTATCGCAGCACTGATGCCACAAATGCTGTCAAATAAACCTACATTTTGTTTGAAACCCGGACGGATTTCCAATGAAAACCTATTAGCACTAAGCTAGATTACTGCACATCACCGCTCACAGTGTCCTAATTGAATTTTATTATTCCAATTTGTATGTGGATTAGGCAAATTTTTTGATTAGCTTTCATAATTAGACCTGGTACCATACCATACCAGCCCTGTATTATATACTTCCCACTGCTGAGAATGGGCCTCCTCTACTACTGAGAGGGTTAAGGCCTTAGTCCACCACGCTGGACTAGTGCAGGCTAGCAGACTTCACATATATTCGAAATTTCTTGTGCTACAGTTTATTTTGATAACACGACCACCGAGAAGTAATAAGACTTTTATATCAAGGTGGCGAGCATAATGTGCTTTGTTATTAAAGGTTATGGTTTACAGACACGCATTTTCCACCACGCGAACAACCTGCGGTCTCATTCTGTATAAAAAATATTTAAAAAAACACCCTCCTTCTGCGTATCCTTTACCTCAAAACTACCCCATTATCTAATAGTGCATGATAAAATCATTTTACTTCGGTTTTTCCAGTTTTCCACCGCGGCAATGAGTTGATGTTATATAATAGGGTAACAACCCTCAATCAATGGCTGCTAGGTAACGGAGTGACAACAATGACGTCAGAGGGCGCACATCACACCGATGGTGAAGCCTTTTATAATGGCAAATTGACCACGTTACATCCCTTTAGTAACCAGGCTTTTTCAGGCATTTTAATTTTACTGGGTGGTAAGTGTTTTGACTGCTAGGCTGTTTGACAAGATAACATTTTGTTTATTTATATCGCCCTGTGCACATGCACTTTCATTTCGATTTGAAGAAGATCGAGTCGAAGTTGGTATAATTTCTGCCGACTATGAAACTAAATATTGAACATCTTAATGTGAGGAGCGCAGTGCTGTGTAGTACATATAATATTATATTATGTTTTACTGGTGGTAGGCCTCTCATATGTGAGAGTCCGTCTGGGTGGGTACCACCGCAATGTCTATTTCTACCGCCTAGCAGCAGCGTGCATGCACTGTTGTGTTTCGGTTTGAAGGACATTGTGGCCAGTGTAACTACAGAACATAATAAGACCTAACATCTTATGTCTCAGGATGACGTGCGCAGTGGAATGCCACACTGTACTTTGTAACTTAAAGTGCTGAATGGTGTTTATACTGTCAGTGCGTGGTCGTATCGCTTACCAATAGGCGAATGGTATACTCGTCTAATCATTCGATGCCATTAAAAAAATACTATGTTATGTTTTGTATTTGGATTTCGTGGTTTTGCTAGTACATCTGTTCTTAAGGCAGACTTGGTACCTACTAGCCAACAGTTAGTACTTACCCTCGACCGAGCGGTCTGTTCGCCTCGCCTTACAGCTGTATATCAAATTCCCACAAGACCTAAGCTAATATTTGTGAGGTCATAAATACAATTCGGTGTGACAAGTGATAGTGCATTAGTTATGGAGGTATTCGTCCGGTGCCAGGCACCTAATGTTAATTTGTGTTTGCTCGCCCATGACGGACAACACACGAGTAGAAATTATGAACGGGACAGTCGTATAAATGCGTGTAGTTTTTAAAATAGCCATGGTCATTTGATTTCCAAATAAGCTAGTGTTACAATAATTATTATTGACTGCCTCGGTGGAGTAGTTGTATTACGGTACGACTGCAATGCTGATAACACTATTTTTACAATTTGCATGTCAATAAAACATGAAAAACGATTTAATTAACTTACCAGGACTATAATAAATGTAGAAACTGTTTATTTATTCTTAGATTGTAAGCAAACACAGACTGGTTTTTACCAAAGTTAACCAATTGTTTAAAGCTTAAAAATATATTAATGATTTCAGTAACTTACTTAAATATCACGCGTTACTGCTCGCAATAAAATTCCGGATGTTTCCAAACAGCCCCACGTAGTAGTAATATTTTCCACGGAATTTATTGGAACGGAACTAACGAATTGCACAAACTAACACCTTGCTATTGTCTGGATGTTTTTAATTTTATTCGAGGGCGAAATACTTTTTTGCCTTTAAAATATATTTAAAGTGGCTTAACGCCATTGATCCTTGAGAAAATGTTTTCCACTGCGGCGTCTGGAAAAGAGGGGAGAGTACGTGAGCTTGCAGCTTAGTTTTCAGGATGCCAGGTGTCCTGTCATTATTTATAGTAGAAGGTATTTCGCAATGCACCCACTGATGTACTGTTGTTATGTTTCATTTGTGTGATGATGATTGATTAAATTATTATTCATATCTGGTATTCCAGCCATAGGTTAACTTTATCTATACTCTTTATCTCTCTTGACTTGAGTCCTTTCTACACATAAATCCACTTGATTTCCCAAAATATAGGGTTCCAATCCCCTATAAAAAGCTGATATCGCATCATGTTTGGATCCATCGAGCTGGATCGGTATTTTGTGTGCGTAAGGTATGTTTACGGACGGTCAGGACAAAGCGCGGGCTATTTTGAGGCGGACGGATGCGGCGCATGAGTGCTTTGTAGCGTCAGCATTAATACCAATAGTGAAAATTAAAATTTGTAATAGTAATATTATGAGATAAATTTACCGGGTGCTTACCGACTTATAATTTAGAAATAGCTACTTAATATAAACAAAATATATTACCAATAATGGCAATGACTGCTTTAATGCTAGTGAATGTATACCGAATATCGGATATTATCTATACGCGAATGAATGGCGTCTACTATATGTATGCTAAAATTTACATGTGCCTTACCGTGACAGTACAATATTAAAACTAGTATCAATAATATTATAACTGAAATTAATTAGGAATAAATATAAAATGATAATTGAATATTGGACGCACATCTAGATTCTTCTAAAACTTGAGATATATATATTAATATTATTAATAATTGTTTTTTTTTTGCTGTCTGTACAGACACATGTGCGTGTGAACATCGGCCCGGTAGCTGCGCAGACGCACAAACTGACAAACAAAACACACACTGTGTATCTTTGTGCCTGGGGAAATTGTATAAATAAAGGGCCCTTTTTATAAGCGGATTTTTTACCGCTTTACTAATTTATTGCACCAGTAACACCACATGACTGTGAATCGAGGTTTCTTGTATGAGGTTCAATGCCTAGGTAGGGCAAATAAACAATGTAAGGTTTCCTATTCGGAAAACAACCGATAATTGGGGATATCGAGTCATCGGGGATATTGATATGAATCAAATGGATCAACAATGCTAGCCTAATTATCTCATAGATTACTATACTCGTATCGTGCTAATGATGCGAAGCATATTTTGTATTGAACAAATCTAAAATCTAAATAGACTATTATTTTGAAAAATGACCGTTATTCAGTTGTATAAAATCTCCAAAATAGTCTTGAGGATATATCTCTTACTAAAATAAATAATTATGGAAATTGTTAAATAATTAAAAAATAAATACATTGTACTGCGGGTTCAAAGGGAACGCTTTAGGGTCGCGGGAAAAGAACAATATAAAATTATGTTTGAACACGGATACACACGTTAAGTCAATGTTGGTGGCGAAATCCTACTATCCTTTTACTTAATACATATTATAAATACGACAGTATTTGATGATATTTCGTTTCTGTTTTAGAAGTAAATGAGGAAATCGTCAGCAAATATAGGTAAAATTGACCGTGGATTAACCTAATATTGGCAACTTTTTATCCTGGGAAAGTAAATAGGATTTTTATGCAAATAAAGATCTTTCATCTGACCTGTGCGGGGTACATTTTAGGTGCTAGAGTTCTACGATGAACAATTTATGTATATCGTGTTACTAAACGCGATAAACATAATATAATATATCTTTTTCTTATACAAGAGTCCGTTTGTGTACGTACCACTTGAAATTATGATTAGGGATACGTTATTCTCGTATTTACGAAATAGGCGCGAATAGATGTGAAATTTGCCGTTAAATGCGCTTAATGCGATTTTTATGTTTTAGTACTTTCTGCGAAATATCGATTATGTACATTATTCATAGCGAAAAACATAAAATAATTACTAAGTTTACACGCCTACTGTGAATAATCTTTAGTTTTATTTTTTATTAAATAAAATTAACAAAAAAAATAATTTTCAAAGACATACCCTAATATATGGATGGATGTAGTCATTTTTATAGACAACTTAAAGTGGTTACTTAACCAAGAAACACCTTTTGATGTCAGATTTTAGTAGCAACAAATGTTGCTACCGTAGCTTTGCAAAGGTTATTCAAAGCCTCGTTAGTTTAGTAAATAGTTATAGGTAGTAGCTATTTCGTTATTATAAATGACCGAAGGCAGAGGTTGAAGGAAGAAAATGTAGAGACGACTTACACAATTTTAGCCTTTAATGAAATACTTATGCCATAATAATTGATTTTTACGATTTAATACGAAATTTTGGATTTGTGTTTCTTTTTTATGCAAAATTTTAATGTTATTTCATTTGTGAAAATTACGTATCCCTAAATAAGATACTTAACTGAAGCGCCAAAGCAAAAACTTTTACTACAAAACTTAATATAAAACTTTTCACCAAATGAGAATTCAATCCTATAAGTATACGTGTGGACTGACGACAACATAATAACCTTTTCCTGGAAATAGTAACCGGATTTTCACTCTCAAATTCCTACTAGTTAATCTAATAAACCAATTTCACAAATGTATAAATAAATCCTATAAACTATTCTAATAACCCATAAAATAGTTCACCGGTATTTAATGATGTATAGTGTGGCTGACGTATCTGTAAATCGAATGGGAGTTCTATCGCAAAGTATTAAAGATGAAGCTGAGGAAAAGGTATTGCCTTTTTTGTAATATGGTAATTTGTTCAACTGACAACACTTGTTTGATTTGCCCCAAAAGCCGAATATACTGATTGATCATCAAATAATAATTAATTGATTGTCAAACTGATGACTTAGTGATAATAATTAGTTTTTAATACCGCATTTATTTATTTTATCTTTTTCAAGTAGCTTATGTCCTGCTGGTGGACAAAGGTCTTGACAACCACACCGGTCCAATGCGAGCCAGTCCTTTGTCCTTTAGTTACCTATATAAAATTGATGTGTGTAATAAATTATAACACTGACCACTACTAAAAATTCTCCCCGATAAAATTATAGCTACAGTGTCCACAAATCTCCGTGTCGAATTATATAAATTTTAATAAAATCTTTTTTTGTTACAGAAAGAGACAGCGGTACCAGTGAGTGAGTGCGAGTGAGACGGAACAACCGGTCTACCAGTCTCGTGGTCTAGTGATGGTATATCGGCTGTTGTGATAGTGATTCAAGATGGCCGCGTTTCCCGCCTTTTTCGTTTTAGCCATGGCCGCTGCTGTGTCAGGTGAGGTTCAAACTATTTTTTTAATATTTACGCTGAGAGACCAGTTTTACATGTCGAATCATATGAAAATCGTTTATTTTTGGAAAATTATGACTTTTAAAAGCCTCACTGTATGCCATCACGAACAATTTGCGTCGAAGTATTTACATCGTAGACTATAATAAGGTAAGTATGATAATTTACAAAGTACGTAAACGTGTCTAAAAATGGTATCACGAATGTTAAAATAACTAGCGCTACAGCGTAATGTTAGTGAGACTTTTTGAACATTATGTTATGATAAACGGTGAGCCACACAGGCTGGCTATGAAGAGCTAAGCCATGGAATAAAATTTACTTCTTTCTTCTATTCATCTTGTTACTTATACTTAAAAAAATATCTCTACTTGATTCAAGAACTATTCTATCTTCATCTTCTATCACCAGTTATTCGTTAGGTATAAGGTAATGGATCAGTGATATTATAAGTTGCCTAAGTAATGTTATTTTTTTTATATAATCCATACAAGTACCAGAATATTCAAAACATAGACATTTTTTTTTTTTTTTTTTTTTATAATTCTCCCTTACAGGGAAGGCAAAGGGTTCAAGCCCATACAGCCTCGTCTTAAGTGATATCTCTGGTTGTCGTAGTAAAGCAGTGGCTACCTTACCAAGACTTTATCAAGGAGTTTTGGCGGCAACGAAAAAACACTTGATTGGCACAGTTATTTCAATTCACTTCATTTGAGCACTTTAATAGAACTATATTGGATAATATACCACCATAATTATGCAATATAACACTAAGTATCACCAAAATAATGAATTAAAACAAGAGCACCTCATGACACTTCCACATTCCCGCCAAAACTCCAAAACATAGACAAGTAACAGGCAGAAGGGCCTGTCGTCGGTTCATAAACAAAAAGACTTGTCGACCTTTTCATTTTTCAACCATAGACAAACGTTTATGTTTTCAACAGGTTTTTGTAAATATTTACCTTATGTTATGTTTGGATATTTAGATATCTTTTGTTGGTTTATGGCCGTGACTGACCGTATGGGCTTAGTGACGAATTTAGTAAGTGGGTTCGAATTGATAGCGTCAATGCATCAAACATTGACGCTACCAATTCGACATTTGTTTTCTTTATTTTAAGAGTAACATAATATAACTTACCTTGTATAATAAATATTAAATAAAATAATGATTAATACACCAATATAAGATCACGCTACATTACCCAAAAGAAAAAACGTTAACAAGCGCATTCTGAAGTTCATGCCTTACGATATTAAGAGGCTGAGATTATAAAACACGTCAATATCTCCTCCCCTGAGAATAGAATCCAAGGCGGACCTTGTACACGAGTATTCGACCAATAAACCGGTAAAAATATTCCAAACGAAAACAGACAATAAACAGGGAAGCGAACCTGTACCGATCTAAATATAACCAACCTACCTCACTGTCAGGGTCGAGCGGAACAGATGCCCTGTTTTATGCTTTGTATACAATGTGTAGGAAGATGGGGCACCGTGCCTGTGTTTTTACTGTACCGTACTCTCGAAGCACCCACGGTACCTCATTATGTACTAAGCTTACGAGGACCATCACAGTCTGTAAGATATTTACACCACAATGTCTATTTTTACCGCGAAGCAGCAGTATGCATGCACTGTTGTGTTTCGGTTTGAAGGGCATTGTAGCCAGTGTAACTACAGGACATAATGAGACTTCACATCTTATGTCTCAGGATGACGAGCGCAGTGGAATGCCACACAGTACTTTGTAACTCAAGGTTCTGGATGATGTTTCTACTGTTTATGGGTGGTCGTATCGCATCAGGCATGCTCGTCTTGTCATTCGATGCCGCAAAAATTGCAATAAATAGGGAGCAGGATATTATGTTCACAGAATATAATGCGTTATTATATTCAAAAGTTGTACTTTTATCCCGGAAAAACTTTTTAACGCGGGCGGAGCCGCGGGCTAAAGCTAGTAATAAAATAATCAAAAAGACTGTTGGATTCAAGTAGGGCTGCCATCATCTAAATTGCCGACGCCGGATAAACACGGCAAAAATCCCGGACATTTGGGCGAAATATGGGTCTTTCCCCGGACACCTCTGAAAAATATTTTGCCGTTCGACACTTTTTAAAACCCCTGCCGGACGGCCCCCGGACGCTCTTCAAACTAGGACAAATCCGGGGAAATCCGGACGGATGGCAGCCCTAGATTCAAGGAACCTATGCTTTTACCTAACCCTTCAGTCAGGCGAGATTATATAAGCAAAAACTCCTTGTCTTAATAAGTCACACACGTGGACGGAAATCGTAAATGTGACGCATAATGAGTAATTATGAGATGTTTTATGTGCACACACAAGTTATTACAAAGATTTTCCATGTAGGTACCTACTTTCCTAGCAAGGCAGCCACTACACTTAATCTATTTGTGATGGACTTTCTTTTTAATGACATTGAATGACGAGACGAGCATGCCGTTCGCCTGATGGTAAGCGATACGACCGCCCATAAACAGTAGCAACATCATCCAGCACCTTGAATTACAAAGTACTGTGTGGCATTCCACTGCGCTCGTCGTCCTAAGACAAAAGGTGTTAAGTCTCATTATGTCCAGTAGTTACACTGGCTACAATGTCCTACAAACCGAAACACAACAGTGCATACACACTGCTAATTGGCGGTAGAAATAGACATTGCGGTGGTACCCACCCAGATGAAATGTTACATATGAGAGGCCTACCACCAGTAAATACCGAATGACTTGAATAATTACAATCAATGATAGTCAAAATCCAGTAAGCCTTGATGGCAATACTCTGGCAATCGTCAATGGACAATATATTTTGGACTGCAATGTAACATAATTGTAATGGACATAATAGGAAGTAAACCAAACATAAATAATCCAACATTTATCTAAGGCGAGTATGGTCAATAAAGTACCAACATTATAATGCTCTTGAGTCACGCTGCAGATGACCCGCTGATTCACCGCTTACTCACGACACGTGAGTCGTGGTTACACTATCACATTCCTGAACAATAAGATTCTTAGCTATGTGAAAGTTTCGTTGATCTAGCAGCGCACTGACTGCATAACAGGTTGAGGTTGTATTATGAGGTAATTCTATGTGATATTTTATTCCAACAAATTGACCTGATAATCAATGATGGTACGATGAAATAGAACGGACTGACTAGATGAGTTGACGGATTAGAACTCACCCTTAATCTATTCATGCTACATTGATCGTGTGTATTGTAAGATACTATAAAGGGCAACGTCGTGAGGAAACCTGACAATTATCAAAGTTTCAAAGTTTCCCGAGCCCCATTAGGCCAGTGTGTCGGACGAAAATCCTTTCCTCGACGTTAGGGCCCGAGCTCAGCATTGAAACAATGTATTAATAGGGTTTTTGCCTATGTTCGATTTTATGCATTATCTATACTAATATTATAAAGCTGAAGAGTTTGTTTGTTTAAACGCGCTAATCTCAGGAAATACTGAACCGATTTTAAAAATTCTTTCACTAATAGGAAGCTACATAACTCCTGAGTGCTATAGGCTACTTTTCATCCCGGGAAAATATTTTTGTCCCGGAAAAACTTCTTCACGCGGGCGGAGCCGCGAGCACTACTAATTCTATATATGTATAACAGCAAATAGAATGAAAAAGAAGCCTTTCTGTGAAAATTTCATTTAAATTGGTTAAGGAATGAATTAGTAATTCGACTTACAAATATTGCAATGTGAAGGAGTGGGCGCGTAGTTGGGATATCGCTACATCTCATTCTTTCGCACGCATCGTTATTCCCGATGACGTCACGATCGCCTATTGCGCTTCTTTTATCGTTTCTTGATACTTACTCCTTCTACCGTAATTCATGGCTTATAACTTGTTGATTTTTTTTACCTGATTTTAATCAATATTACTGTGTTAGGTTTAATATGAGTTAAATATTGCACAAACGTAAAGAACGAAAATTACTCAAAGATATTGTGATAAAGGATTGATTGATTAATGTATCTCTTATGCGGCTGTAAAACACCAAATCATGAGACAAAAATAACTCATAAAATTGTATCAAAATTTGTAATTATAAAATTGTATTCTAAGTAAAGGCCAAGTTAAAAGTACCTTGAACCGGCGGGAATGCATGAAAAGATTGATGAAGGTAGAGGAAGCGAAAATAGTGTGCCAGAATCGAGCAAAGTGGCAATCCGTAGTCTCTGTCTACCCCTATGGGATAGAGGCATGATACTATGTATGTATGTAAAATTTAATCATGAGGTGTACACTGCCCAGTGCCCACCCTGATAAAGGTGTGGACTCACACTCTAAATACGTAATGACCCAACTGAAGTATGAGTGTACTCAATAAAATTCATGCTTAATCAGTAACCAAGACCGAATGCATCAGAATATGACTCAATTGTTGGGCAATATGCTATTGCAACGATTCTTTGCTTTGTTGCAAAACTGATTTACCTGTGTTGAGATTAATATACTTAAAATTCGTTTCATTTCTTGAAGAGTTTCGTGACAAATTAGGTTTCAACTTTCTCCAAGGATTTTGAAATAGGAATCTGACAATTTAAGAAATACATTCTTATTTACTTAAACCAGAAAGTAGACGTTACCTTAATATTAGGCTTAATAGGTCGCTCATATAATACTTATTGTGTACCAGTGCACATAAATACTCGGACTGCCAAATATTAAATGCTGATAAAAAAAACATATCAAAATTATGCAAAATGATTTAATAAATAATTTCAACAAAGATACTTAGCTTTACAATAAATAAATGAAATGAAATGCTTACAATTTATTTTATGTCAAGTGAGACATAAGGTAAGATAAATTGTACACGTCTGGATTCTGGACATCTGAAAGAGCAGGTACGCAATGTCACAAATATTTTCTTCATATCTGAGGGTAGACGGCGAAACTATAGCAATATTGGGGTCAAAAGTAATCCGGGGTATTACATTAGGGGATAAACATCTTCCACAAAGAATTCCCTAATATACAGGGCCGACGCGACGTCTACAACACATAATTTGATTGTCGTCTGAATCATTCAAGATAATTATTATGAAATTACGCGGATTTTTTTTTCCATCGCAACAAATTTTGATTCATAATATTTTTAAAAGGGAATGTTTTATGTGTATTTTGTCGCTTTTAGAAGCTCACGAAACACATATACTTAAACATTTTTTTTACTCGAGCCTCAGTCCCAGCTTTATAAATCTCAGTCTAGGAATCCTAATTCGTAAATTCCTGCTAACGCTTGTACGCTTGAGATAAAAGTCTGAACGGACGTTTTTGTTCCGCAAAGTTTTCTTTTTTTTGCCTTGTTAAAAAAACTTTTAAGCAACAAGAAAAAATTAATGACACAAAAAAACTAAGGTGTAATAAACTAGATAGTAATAAAATAACAGCGACAGTTTCCGTTATTGCGAATATTTCTGTACAAATGGCGACGGTGTCATTTTCCTACGAGAATACGTATGCGTTGTCTCACGTCACGATAATTTCTTTAGCCTGGCAAAATGAGCTATTCCATATTGCTATTGCACTTAATGCTAATGTTCCATAACAAAAGGTCATTCCTCGAATGGTAAGCAGTAAAAGTCTAGACAGACAGACGTTAAAATGTCGAATTGTACAAATCTGCATAACATTACCCAGTTACATTGGTTGCAGTGGTTGTACGTACTCAAATTAATTCTAGCGTACAACGATGTCACTACCTAGTTCCTCCCTACCTAAACCCAATCATGCCGCATATGATGTACAATTACATTGCCTAAAGCACTTAAAGATGAGGTAGCTTCCTATTATTAATAGAATTTACAGAATCAGTTTAGTAGTTCGGGAGTTTACATACTAACTTACTAAATATAATATTGTAAGAGAAAATCTCGCGATACAACGGAGCCGCGTCGACGTGTGTAAGCATCCGTTCTCATTCTACAGCGTGTTTCTTTTACCTCTACTAAATAGTTTAATTATTACTTTTTACTTACAAGACAACGACAGAGCTTTCCTTTTACACTTGCCATTTTGTATTAATTTCGAGTTGCGGAACAAGAGGACTGGTTCTCAGGTAGGGCAATATTTTTATGTACCTTGTATTAGATAGCTGGCAAGACTCATAGGCAAGTATCTGGACAGTTTATGACGCCAATTGGTATGCACTGTTGTGTTGTGCCTTTTAGGATATTGTTGTCAGTTAAATTACCTACTGACTAGGCGTATGTCTCAGGGTGACGAGTGATGAAACGCACGTTGTCTCGTTTGCAGAAACATGTATTACGCAAATATAACCTGTTTCGTGTTAAATAAAATATGTCATGCAGTGCCTTGTGATTTATTTGGGCGTTCTTAATATTGTTTACGGAAATTTATAAAGCTGGCAACGTGCCGTCCTTGAGATGTAAAAAATTACGTTATAAAAAAAACTTAATCCTCTTAACCAGCTTCGGCCACGTCGGTCAATCTCAACGGAGATCAGCAAGGTACGCAGGAGATAGTGTAGCGCACAAGTGTGTGCGCAATACACAAGTGCACTCGATATTCTTTCACTCTCATAGTCCGGTGAGACGGCAATCCGACATGACCGAAGGGAGATCAAGCTCAGGACCAACGGCTTTACGTACTTTCCGAGGCATAGGGGTATCACACCGCTAACTTCCTGACTGCGAGCTACGACTGAGTAATTTAAGACTTAAAAATCCAGTCACAATGTATTTGACTTGACCCGGGATTCGAACCCATGACCTCAGCGCGCAAATCATACTTGTAACGCGCACGCAATACAACTATACCACCTGAGCAGTCACGTTATACTTAAGTAATAAAAAATTGTTTCATAAATTTGTAATTCGAAAATAACCAATAGAAGTGACGTAAAAACTAATGGCGCATAATAATGTACTAAAACTTTCTCAAACCGCAAACAAATTTACTACGAGTATGATGAAATAAAATTGTTAGATAAATCTATTTACCCCTTTTAGACTGTGTTATGACTAGTTAGCAATTTACCCGATTGTAATAAAAGAAATGTATTGCTTTTGAGAAATCTTGCTCTCTGTAGTCTAAACCGATTGATATGTTACATATCGACGATTAACAATATTTCAAACTATTACATAATGTAGCTGGTATACATAAAGTTCAAATGACAGCCTAAGTCCTGTAAGACTGAAACTTACCACACAAAGGCTCAATAAGGCTCAAACGATGGCTAAAGTTACGCATTGTGGGGGAACTAGGTCCCAAAGCCGTTAGATTGTTCAGTTGACGGAGTCCTATCTGTATTAAAGTTGGGTTGGGATACGCGATGTCGATAGTCTTTTATCGATATTAATTTAAGTTTCCTGGAGGTAAAATTTTTGCATCCCCTGAATAGTGACCACCGTGTAAAACCTACAGTAGTTTGCACTTCATATATTACAAAAAGAAATATGCAGTATTAATATACCGTTGATCAAAGAGACGTTACATCCTTTGACGGTCGCCAAATTACGCTTACCGAATGTATCTAGCTGGTCGTGAAACGAATCTCCACGGTCTATTGGCTTTAATATGTATTCGTTGCTCGCTATTCGAACCTGATAAAGTTTATATTATGAGGTATAATACAACCCAAAAAAAAATATGTGTATAGTCACTCACCTTCGCATTGACAGTACAGGTACCTGCCTTACACTGATATCTGAGAGTGTGGGTGGTTTAGAAAAGCAGAACAATAGCATTATTATCAAATGTTTGCCTTGAATGAGAATCCAACTCTGGCTTCAACATAACTATTGGTGCAGTTAACAGAAACAACAAATTAACTTCTGTTTAGGTGTCACCTTACGTCTGACTCTACGGTTGATGACTCAATACGTGCATACAAAATAAGTTGAAGTACATGCAATATGCATATTCACTTACTGTATGTCCCTCGAGACGCGAGTTATAGTAGTGACTCACTGGGACGGCTTTGTCTAAGTGATTACAGTTTTGATCCAGGCGAGGGCAATTCCAACAACACGTATTTCTTTTAAATTTGTGCATGACATGACAACTACATTGTACCAGACGATCAGAATGGAATAGTCCGAATATAATAAGAATTGTTGATTCTCGAAGGACACATTTAAGTTCGTCTGGAATATAAAGCAGCCAAATGGTACTGAATGTTTTATCTTTAATAAAATATATTTATTATATTTAATTAAAGATAAAACATTCATTTTAGTCTTGTTGCGTCCATCCACTGCTGGGCGAAGACCCCTTTTATGGATAAGTTAATATGGTAATCAATGCGTGGTCCGTGCAAGTTTGGTGGGTTTAAACTCATTCAATAAAGATCAGTTTACTGTGTAGTCTGCGTATACAGGCTTTATTAAAATGTATTGTATCGATATTATCCTATCCCTAAAAACTTCTAACAGTAACTCTATTAGTAAATTGGAAACTTTGCGTCGAAGTTGTGGACTCATATTTTGGTCATGCTTATAACTAGGGATTTGATGTGGCAAATCTAAGTTAATGTCCAGTTTGTATTGAAGGCTGTTACGGATTTTAGAACTAGTTTAATTTGAAAATTTCGTATGTGAACTGTTTGAATGTGGCAAAGATGCTGAGTGTAACCAAGATTTATTTAAACAGACAAGCTGGATAGCAACAATATGTGCTGACAAAACGGAAACTGTCTCGCGTCGTGGCCTGGAATAGTCGATGTATGTACAGTCAGCCACGTAACTCGCTGAACAAATTCAAAATTTCAAATCGCATCTACGTCTTATGTTTAATCTTATAGTGGGCACATACGATGCGATTTGGTACAGCCGAACCATTAAAATGGTATGCCATCGAACCATATCGCATCGTGTGGGGCACGGTTCGATGGACATTATTATTATTATTGTTGGTACGGCTGGTTCGATGGCTTGTCCATCAAACTTGGTTGGATACAACTGGACATCGCATGGTACGGTTCGATCGTGTGGCGTGAAGACTGTACCGCGTGACGAATTGGTCGCATGATACTAAATCACATCGTATGTGGATACTATTATGTTGAAACTTTTTTCTTTGTGCGAAGTAAGGTTCCTTCGTTTTATTTTTGTGAAGAAAAAACGAAAATTGGTTAAAACATGTGTAGAGGCGATTTAAAGTTTTGAATTTATTTAGCTACTTATGTGACTGACTATACATCACAGACGTGGATCTAACATGTAAATAATGTAAACAGGGTAATTCTACCAAAGACAGACACTATCATTCCTGAAGTGCCCATTAGTGTGCATTATGAACCCCCATCTACCTCCCCAGTGTTAAGGCGTGATCTAATTATGCATCTAATAAACATTCCGGCAGTAAATCCGTGTTATCCGGCCCGTGTAACTGCGTGTCAGACACACTCCTGGCGGATAGCGCCGTCATAATAGCAAATACATACATACATACATATACACTCACGCCTGTTATCCCCGAAGGGGTAGGCAGAGGCGCAACTAGTGCACCCACTTTTCGCCGTCATTCCGTCCCATGATGTGATAGGGGGCGAGCCTATCGCCATATCGGGCACAAATTCCAGACTCCGGGCTGATACTGAATAGAAAAATTCAATATCACTTTGCCCGACCCGGGGATCGAACCCGAGACCTCAGCTTTGCAGTCGTACTGTAATACAACTACGCCATCGAGGCAGTCAATATAATAGCAAATAGGTTTGTAATTTGTGATGGCCTGATCAAAAGCTACTGGTCGGGATCTGCCCGAGTCCTTTATAGAGATAAAAAGCAGCTTAAAGTATTCAGGAATAGTAGCAACTCTTTATTAGCGAAAGAATTTTCAAAATTGAAATAGTTTCGTTAGAGGGTGGTCTAAAGAGCGCGTTCAAACAAAAAACTTTAGCTTTGTAATATAATGAGTTTATTTTTATGTTTTTTTTTGTAGAACTATTTTAATCAAAATTATCATGAGATTAAAAAAATTAAATCAAAATTATTAGTCCGATAGTAAATATTAAATTGTTCTAGATTTTTTTTATTTATTTATTTAACAATTTGTACAAATGTAAAGTACAGTCAGACTTAATACCTAAAGGAATTTTCTCCCAGTTGACCTTAAGGTGGTGCAGAGAGATGGAGGGAAGTGTATATTATAAATATAGAAAAAAAAACTGCCTCGGTGGCGTAGTTGTACAACAGTACGACTGCAAAGCTGAGGTCTCGGGTTCGATCCCCGGGTCGGGCAAAGTGATATTGAGTTTTTCTATTCAGTATCAGCCCGGAGTCTGGAATTTGTGCCCGATATGGCGATAGGCTCGCCCCCTATCACATCATGGGACGGAATAACGGCGAAAAGTGGGTGCACTAGTTGCGCCTCTGCCTACCCCTTCGGGGATAACAGGCGTGAGTATATGTATGTATATGTATATGTATAGAAAAAAAAAAGAATAAAAATGAGAATAAATATACAAAGGTAATTAATAATTATAAAACATAGTACATGTATAATTACATAATATGCTACATAATATACATATAACTGTGTACATACACAATTATTATTCGAACATGGAAACAGACTCATGACCATATGACACACGTATCTAACGTTGAGCTTCGGAATTCCAGTGACTATTACATTGGTTTAAATTTACTTTAAAATAACACATTGCACATGCATAGTAGCTATGAACGCACCCATGTAGATGAGAACTATCAAAAATTGTGCATCTCAATTGAACCTTTGTGATCTCCTATGTACACTGTCAGTTTTTTTTTTAGTTTTTTTTATAGCATTGAAAGACGAGACGAGCATGCCGTTCGCCTGATGGTAAGAGATACGACCACACGTAAACAGTAGAAATACCATCCAGAATATTGATTTACAAAGTACTGTGTGGCATTCCACTGCGCTCGTCATCCTGAAGATAGATAATTTTTTTTATAGTGCACTCTTTAACTCAAGTCACTGGACCATCACTGGACCCTTAAATCTAAGTTAACCATATTAAATACTCATCTATCACCGCTCCATGACCTCCACCATGACCCCGGACAACGACCCGGGAATCGAACCCATTGTCAATTGGACGCGCTCTAACAATCACCACAGATTTATTATTGGTTAAATATGATTTAAATTGTTACTTATTGAAAGCTGTACTTACTTGTTAAGTGATAAGTTATGAAGACATTAATTCTTAATGATGGTAATTATCATAATTATCTATTAGATGCAGCGTATAAGGATTGTGGATCGTTATGTCCTGGGTTTGAATCCCAGGTAAGACGACTGATTTTGACACAGTTTTTGCATTTGACTCGTTAATTTGTAATAAGCACAATAGATCTCCCAGAGGTTAAGTTTCAGAGTTCAATGTACAGTGCTGTAAAAATAGTAGGATCTCCATAAAATCCTGGCCTACAAGAGTCGCAGTGAAGGTGACTGATATTCTATTCAACAATCAAATACTGAATAAAACAGCAGAATTTTCGCCCTTTAATCTAATGTTCTGTCTGCAGCGAGGGGTGAATGCACGACCTCGAGTTTCTGCAAACTTATGCAAAGGAAAATCAACTTAATATACGGTTCATGTGGCTTACAATTTAATATAATTTGTATTTTTTAAAATTTTCTGAGTCCACGAAATATGTATTGAAAAATTGATATGCATTGTCATACAGTATCACGGTCTATACACAGGGGCTTATTTGGTGAACTGCTCACCTCGTATTTTAGTCAAAACTAATCGTTAAAGATATGTCATCTTTATTAAATAATCCAATAAAAAAATTCCTTCCTATGGCGCTAAAATAGTCTACGAGCGTTGGAGTATACTATCAGTTGAAATATTAGATGTACCTTAGCTTCATAAATAAAAAATAAACATTTCCGATACTCGATATGCGTTATACTTTTGGAATAGTAAGCACCTTTGTAACAAGTAAGCTCTGTAAATTCTCTAACATAATTGTTTTCCTACGTGTATAGTACAAAAAACACTATCTGTGAACTTGTTTCTCATATTAACGCGTACAAATGGTTTGAGGTAATCCGCACTCCCCGAAAATCCAATAGCCAATTAAGCTGTCTGTCCACCGCGTAAGCTAACCGTGAACATAGTAGTCCCGAGGTAGCGCTACAAAGAGATTGAGCTCACTCACCGCAATATAACGAACTTGTCACACGCGGGCGATAGAGATGGTCAATTTTCTTTTGGACAGTTATAATTATTGTAAGGTTTTTTTTTTGTCCCTGACTATACTCTTGTCAGCCTGACGAGAGTCGGCTTATACAAGCACACCGGTCTTTTGGGTGAGTGCAGAAGGCGCTCGCAACCCTTATTATTGTAAGGTAGGAGGAGCTCATGATACATAAAAACAAATAAGAGTTGTACGTCATTAGTCTTTACAATTGCCATGGTATCGCCACGTTGCGATCTTGATGCTTCGGCGACACTGTCTCAACACTCAGCTCTTCAGCTTAATGGTACCCAACACGTTATTTTTATAATTGCGAAATGTTTGCTGTTTGGCTATCCGCGCCGCACTAAAGCTTCAGGTTGTTAGCGCCCTGCCTTGGTTAGTGTTTTTTTATTTTAAGAAATAGTACTATGAATGAAGATGCCCAACAGAATTCCGAGAAAGGAATGTAATAGTACAAATTCATCATGTTATTCTAGAAAGTTCATAGCTCCCTTTTCTCAGAGAAATACTCAAATTTAATATACCCTACTTAATTTGTGAATATTCTGATTATGTCACAAACTACGGCATTAAAACGATAACGACTCCGAAACTAGTTTAAGAATTCATTTAAATGTATGATTTAGATAACAACCAGTTGCCAACAACCGGTATTTACATGCCCTCAAAAAATTCCAGAATTGCTGTTATTAGATAATATTATTCTTATCCGTAAACCGTCATTGAAGTAGTTATACATAATATACAACTAAAAGGCGAGACGAGCAATTCGCTCGCTTGATAGATTATATTCATTGACATTTGCTATCAGCCAGAACTTTGGATTACAAATTACACATTGAGCTCGTTCAAGATATTATGTGTTGAGTAGTACGTTATTTAATTCATAAATAACTCAATCCTTTTGATGCGCCCAGAGTTTTCCAACTTGTTAGACAATAAGTTGGCAGCCGTAGCCGCCCGCATGTCACCCACCTCCCAGACATAGAGGGTAACGACATTCGCTACAAATATTACGAGATTTCGTCTCGTGGTTAACGAGATGTTCAATGAACTCCAATAAAGCTTTTTATTTACTAGCTTTTCGTCGCGGCTTCGCTCGTGGGAAATAAAAAGAATCCTTTACTTCAAACAAACACAGAGCAAACGTGCTTGCCTACTAATTAGATCTGTTGTGTGCAAAGGTTGATCTACGTATGTAACATCTATTATTTATTTCAAACGCTAAGCAGTAGGGAGGCATCGTAGTGTTCCTGAATCAAAGGAAATATAATACATTTTTCCACTCGTGTAATGTTGAGTCCAAAACTGAGGATATTCTTTATTCAGCCCTTTTTTTTAGTTAAAGGTCCTTTATGAATGCTCCCGAGGGCTATATTGCGGACATTGTTGGAATATTTCAGGGTCCCCAAGGCACTTTTACCACCTGGAATTTCTTTCTGCCCTTTTGATTTGTGTGGGTCGTCAGCGGTCGACTAAGATTAAGTCAAGATATAAAAACGGACATTAGTCGCCTTTCTCCGATGGTTAGGTCGAAGTTGATTGTATTTTACCCGACTTAAACTGAGGATGAGAATGAAACATAACTAAAAATTAGGGTTTCGTTTCGTGCGTATGTATGGGAGCCTATTCTTTGATTGGTTAATTGGGTTACAGTTTATATTATTGAGCTAAGTGTCATTTGAGTAATAAAATAATAGGGCGATGCTGTCCTGTGTCCACTATATTAAGCTTCAAATCATAATTCAATATGATTGCTTGAAAACTTTTGCATGCAGAAATGTTTAACACAATCAAGTAATGCTCTGTTATAAGCTAATAAAATAAAATAAAAAAGCCTTATATTTCTCAAATTTACAGTAAACTTATCTAGTAATAATAATTAAAAAAAAAGAAACATTAATTTTTATTTGAGAACCCCTGAGGTGAAGGTGAGGGGTTATTTCATTTATTATAAGCTTATTAAGGTTCACAGTGTAATTACTCGAAACTATTAGACAACATCTAATATGCAGTCTGAAGCGCTTTCTAATCGTTTTAATTTATCTTAGTATTATTTACTAGCGGTCGCAGAGAGCGAGCGTCTTTTATATTCATAAATCCTTTACACAATAAATGTTTTTAAATATATATTTCATTTTCTTAAGTTAATAATTTTAGATATCATCTAAATCCCGCCGAGACACACCCACGCACCCGCAGGGGTCGTCCGCCCGCGTCTTTCTCACTAAATACGTACCTAAAGAAATTGTCTTTATTTATTTATAACTTTAGACAACTTTAAGTTATAGATTGTGAAAGTCAAGTTAGTAATTTTCTTACTTCGTCATTTAAACATCTTTTCGGTTTAGAACTTCGTACGTTTATAGCAAACTCGGGATCTAAATTAGGTCGCATTCCAGGGTTGGTAACCCTTGTATTTTTCTATCACGCTGACAAAAGAGTGTTTCTGTCATATGATGTGATTACCACCGCTGCGCTCATAGACCAATGCCGGAAGAACGGTGGGTAGATAGAAGGTTACCGACCATTAACAATAATGATTAAAAGAGAGGAATATTATCATTCCTTTGAGTGTTTACATATTTTTTAATTGGATACATCGCTGGCCGGGAGCCAAGTGATTTGGTTTGATCTCATATTTGTTTTTGATGTTAAGACCTGCGCACACTCATTCTTTGTATTGCAGTGATTCGCATGCCCTAATAACTACTAGCCTAAAACTAAAATCAACATTGTTAACCAGGATATAATTTATTATTTTAGAATACGTTATTCAGAAGAAAAGAGAAGCATATTATTTTTTGTATACATTTGTAAATCATGTAGACTCAACGGTATAAATTAAAATACTTCTTATTATTGTATAAGATATTTGCTGCAATTGTTGCTACAAAAAATATGGGTATGATATAGTATGCCACCCGCGCTTCTATGCCCACCCGTCTATTATGCACCTAAGATGACACTATATGAATCTTTACACCTAATTATACACGCCTGAATGATGACATGCATTAAGTTTAGCATTCTGAGCTTCATCAAAAACATAGCCTCAGGAGTTGGGATGTCCCGGTGTGCGCCACGCTTATCACTTTACGTTGCGGCGGAAAGCTCACCACTCGAGCGGTCTGAGTGCTTTTAGCGCTTGTGTGATGCGCTTTTATGCAGTCATGTAGTGGGGTAGACATTGTTTATGCTATATTGTGGTGTCACGACTAAGCATTTTTATGGTGATATGAGTCCCATAAGCAGGGTGTACCTAATATAATAATAAATTAAGGTGATAAGTTGTAAGTTTTTTTAATAATACTAATGTATTTATTTAATCAGGTATATCAACGATGCAAACAAAATATTGTAAAATAACGTGACAACATAGAATGAATTCATGTAGACATTTATAACACGTGTGAAGATACTTAATGATATTTTTGCAATGTATTAGGCAACTGCTGTTAGGTATCACCGCCGTCAATAAACATCCGTAATACCCTAGCTCGTCATTTAGGTAGGTATGCGTTGCGAGCTTTTGTTGCTGAGGTACTTATAACTAGAACAAAGTTTAAGAGTTCTAATTTTCACTAATGAACGTAAGATTCTCCCAATCAGTTCCAGTCAATATATTGGCCTGTATATAGATACAGGCGATAGCGGCTTCAGGTCACCATTCCACCTTGCAAGTAGACAATGTAAATCCAACGCTACGATTAACATGATAACACAATAATAATGAAATCTGCATGTATTTCCGATCAGAGATTTGTACTTGATGAGATAACAAAGTAAAGAATTATTTTAATAATAAACATATGTGTACGTATGTTAATAAAATAATCCGTTACATGGATGAAATAGGTTAAAATAATTGCAAATATATTCCACGAATCATATGTACCAATCCATTCATTTTATTCACCTGTCACAAGTTCGATGCTCGGAAAGAGCAATTCAAATCGAGGCCAACATAACTCAGTGTTCATTTTAGTATGACTAAAGCGTCGATTTGTTTGTTTGTACGTGCGTGTACGCAGTGGAGGCACGAAACGCGCGAGTTAATAACCAGGAGCAAAATTATGAACTGGATTTAAGTAAAAACTTTAGATTTCACTCATAATCTGTATTGTATTTATAAATTATAAGATATCATTACTTACTAATAAACAACTCCATGGTTCAATCTTAGTACAGTCCTGAATCCTAATCCTTTGTCACTTTAAAACATCTCTATTAATAAACCTTGAACTATTCATGCATTTCCTGTAAAAATAAAAGTTCTAAGTATCCAAGGTTTGATTAAAAAAGCGACGATTGTAGGTAGGACTATTTTGTCATTTCGTTTCACTCGAGCTAAGGATTGCATAGAATTATTATATCGTCCTTAATAATCAGATTGAGCCTCGTTTTCACTTAGAAACATTTCATTTGCAACAGGTGATGCTCAACATGTTTACACATGCTCCATAGCCATGACGTTGCCAGAATATACCCAATTTGGCGTGATGTCAAGTGATACAATGAACATAATTTTCTTTTGCGCAACATCGCCGAATATTTTGTGCATCTTTAGTCATAATTCAAAGAGATTATATTTGTACGTCTTAACAATAAAGTATATTTTTTTATGGCATTGAATGACGAGATGAGCATGGCTTTTGGATGGTAAGCGATACGGCCACCCATAAACAGTAGCAACATCATCCAGCAGCTTGAGTTACAAAGTACTTTGTGGCATTCCACTACGCTTGTCATCCTGAGACATAAGATGTTAAGTCTTATTATGTCCTGTAGTTACACTGGCTACAAACCGAAACACAACAGTGCATGCACACTGCTGCTTGGCATTAGAAATAGACATTGCGGTGGTACCCACCCAGACGGACTCTTACATATGAGAGTCCTACCACTAGTAAATGTATAATAAGCATTGTTTTATCGAAACAATGTGACTTATTATAGTAAGCCTGGCGAAAATTGCGTGCAATAGTTCGGTTTCTACCTATTTCCTTGAAGATAAATAAATGTGTATAATGTATGTACATCAAATAACTTATGAGTAAAAATATGATACATTCAGAATAAATTAAATCAAATGTAGATTAAACAAGTCTTTCATACTAATAAAATTCCTCAATAAAGTTCGCTAAATAAATAGTACCTTAATGCCCAGTACATCGTATTGATAGTTGACCGCAAGACAGACAAGTTTTTTGATAAATGGCTAAACACATAACACACTGTATCACTATGCAATACTTTGTCATCCAAAGTTCTTGGCGTGGAGCATACATAAACAATCTCCTGGTCTTTACATTCAGTGGTATGAAACATTATCCACATGGACTATATGAATGTATTACATGCAAACATCCGCGGAATATATTTCAGGCGGCTTTGAACAATTTTTCACTCCGACCGTTGAGTCCTTCGCAAGCCGCGCGGTAAATTTCCACTGTCATCGGCACTACCTAGTTTCCATATTGATCTATAAATTTTGTGTATGGATTGTTTGTAAGCGATTTTATATGTATCTAAGAGATATAGGAACAAAATTGGTTTCTGTCTCTTATTTATTACACCATTGAGCTCGTGCTGGTCAGAAAAAAATATTAGATAATATGACATTATGGGCGTATGGCTAAAATATGACTTACAATGCTGTCTCCGACATCAAGCCATCCGAAACCATTGTTATATAAAAAAAACTGGCCTCTAATAGCTATTCAACGCTTTCACGTTTCGTGCAGTTAGCGCGATTGCACAGTGCACACTCAATACTTGGACAATTATTGGACATACGGTGGCCTATTTACAGTTTACTCGTTTGTAACTTTTCTACTATAAATAAGTGTTGCGACTGCCTTGCTGAACTCCCAATTACTGGCACTTAATAATGACGACATGTGTCGTACCCGTTGCGCGCACTTTCCGCCCCCGCTCATTTAGTGGGCACACACACTGTCACCAACACGCAGTCGCTTTGCATAACAATGACGTTTCTAAAAACGCTCGCCATTGTCCCCGCTTTGATGGGTTGTTGTCTTGCGAATTGTTCGAATAAGAGGGCGTTTATACTTGAAATTAAATGTCGCATTTTCAATTGGCTATATTGTGGGCTCGAAGGTAGGAAAATAGAGAGTGGTTTCTATTATTTTGATACTGTTAGTAATATAATTGTTGTTGACTGACAGCTCTCTGCCTTGTGGAATTAAATCCGTCTACAAGTTACTTTTTCAATTTAAAATTAAATACAATAGCAGGGTGTACCTTTGCTAAGAATACATGGAGATGAAGGGAAATCCAAGCTTCTTCCAGTTCTTCCCAAACTTAACCATTCATCAATCGCTGTGGCCAGTTTTGGCCGTGACGTCTCCTGTCAATTAAACGAAAATTGTCGTTCTTACCTTCCGTAGGTAAGTTTTAACTAAAAAAGAAAAAATAAACGTCAGCTATAAACTCGTGCACATCCAGAGGAAACAGTTTGTGGTTGTTATAAAAAAACTACCCTGTCTAATTTATTACAACTCAGAAATCAAATTGCCGTTTTTTTAATGTTACACAAGCTCGTAGCTAAGCTACGAAAATCCAAATGGATTCGTCTCCGACGGACCTTACAACAACCACATCCGAAACACTTTCATCAAACAAACATTATCTCGGGGCGGGGATAATCCGCTCTCATTCCACAAGCCCCTCTAGCGATGGAAAAAAACGCTGCGTTTTTAACACAAGTGTATTGATTAACATTTCATAGAGTTCGCTGAATGTACTTTGTACCAGTACAAAACTGTAGTCAATTGTTTTTAAATTGACATGTTATGTAGGCAATAAATTCGCACTATGACACATAAAGCATTTTTGCGCGGCAAAAATTGGTGGCAGTTTGCTGTATGTATAGATAGCGTTTGTGTATGTAATAAAATATTATAGTAAGGTTTATACACGTATTCACAAACAATAGGTATTATGAAGATGCACAGTGCGTTCGAACGCATAATGCGAAAAGTATACGAAAAGCATAATGTCTGCAATTTCATTGATTTATTTGGCCTGGATCAGCTTTGTTTATCTGACTGAAGAAAAGTTGTATGTCAATATTAGCCAATCATAGCGCCCCTTTGCCGCCACTAGTTGCGCCTCTGCCTACCCCTTCGGGGATAAAAGGCGTGAGTGCATATGTATATATGTTATGTCTAAGCATATTAGGGGCGGTCGAGAGACGCAAGTCGCAACGTATTTCTTTGACAATAATTTTTAGATTGTATTCATGTTCAGGGCTGATTGCATTGCATTCATGTTCAGTGGTCACTTGGCCGTGGCAGAGCATAAAGGAAAGAAAGTTTTGTCGAAGTGAAGTATATTCATATTTGACATACAGAGTATGCAAAGCCGGAATTAATGCGGAAGGCATTCTACAATCATGAGTAGTGTAGATAAACCATAGTAGACACAAGAAAATGCTTTGAGAAACAGTAGAAATACAAAATCAAATACATAGGTAAAGTAAAAGTTGAAGCTTTGTTTTAAGTATTCGGTTAGTGAGATTCCCAAAGGCCCGATCCTATGCTCAAATGTGGGTAGTGCGCCCACGATTCCTTTGTCAGAGGGTCGATCACTAGCCGTCTGTGACTCGCTAACTACATACATATTTAACTGACTTCTAATAAAAGTAGATTCTCAATTCTTGTGTTTGATTTTTTTCTACCGTAAAATATATATATCTTAAATCTTTCTCAACTATATGAATTACTGTTAATTAAAGACTATTTTATCACTTAGTTGCTTACGTCATATAATTCTAGGAAGTAAGAGGGGTAGTTGTTTTGTTTTTGTATTACTTGACCTATATTAAATTGTTGTTTTGGAAGTGCGGGGCCTCCTAACACAGGTATTGTCATACTTAAAAGGAGTGCTCCAATAAAGACAAAATGTACTTAGATTAAGATAATGCAAATAAATATTATTAAATAACATAATAAATGGATTTAATATTAATTTTTAACTTACCTTTGTTTACAGGTAATTATTTTTCGTCTTATAGGTAAGCGTCTGCAAAATTAGAGAGAGGCAAGTTGTTATTTTAGTACGGCGCTTATTTTTAAACGAGGAATTAAAAATAGCTCTACCTATTCGGCTCTGCGAGATAATGTATATCGAAGCACAAACCTTAATAAAATGTAAACAAGCTAACTAGGCTACATTCTCACATTTTTATTAATAAAAAAAACCTCCCAAAGAGTCCTTGCTCCCTAATTATACTGAGGGGGATGGTACCACCCCGAGCCGCTCATGAATATTCCCTTGTTAACAAGAACATGTACATTTTTGAGTTCGCTTTGTGTTGGCTTGTGACTTTGCAATAAGTTTTAAAAATCTTTGGAGGCCAAAAACAGCTAATTAGGAAGTACTTCATCAAAAATATGAATAATTAACACGAAAAACATTGCTTTAGATATGTATGGATCAAATTTTGGTGCTCTTTGTAGCTTAGACTATGCAATACATTGTATTACTTATTACATAATATTATCATGCTTTACAGAATTTAAATGAGAGAGAACGCTTGTAGGAGGGCAATTTTGTTCCGCTTTAAGTAACAGGACTAAACTCTACAGCGAAATCTGTTAACACTTATCCCGAACTGGCCGAAGAGTATACCTGTCTAAAGCGGCTTCACTACATATCATTCTTAAATATTTTTATTATTAGTAAGATGCACCTATTGTTATTCTCATACCTTCGCTTTATTAAAATAAAATCCAAAAAAGCTATTTCTACCATTTTTTGACCATCCAACCGTCCTAACCCGCCCGCTGCACACCTGTCGCGGCATACGGTTACCGTGGCCGGTGCAAATAATATGCGCTTTATTGTTCATGGAATAGGGATAAAAATCGTTCTCAGGGAAGCTACATATTACACACGTTGTTACCTAAATTTGAATCCTATTTGGAAAGGAGGAAGGTGTAAAATTATACAATAGGTAATGTTGTTTGTCGCATTATTTTAAATTGTCAATAAAAAGTATACTTTATATCGATAGGTATAAAGTTCGGAATAATATCTGGATGATATTTATTAGGGACTAAGCGATAATAATTTATTATACTGGTCAAGTGTGTAGGGGCTCTGTTACTATTATTAACATCAACCGTCGCACCTTGGTCACGGGGTAGGTGGTGGTGCAACCATTTGCCATCGTTTCTTTTCTATAATAAGAATCTGTCAATAGAATTGGTGATTTTTTCTTTTTTTTTTTTTTTTTTTTTGTCCCTGACTATACTCTTGTTAGCCTGACGAGAGTCGGCTTATACAAGCACACCGGTCTTGTGGGTGAGCGCAGAAGGCGCTCGCAACCCATTAAATTAAGCGACCACGCTGAGGGCGACCCACTAACGGGTCACGAACCTCGGCTCAGGACGGCCACTGAGAGGATAAGACATCAACGTTTGGGGAATATGGTTTTTAACCTAATCCTATTTAGCGTGTTGATTGTAGTCTTCGGCACGCGGGCCGGAACTGCTAAGAGAGGGCAGGGGGTTAGGGAACGCGACGAGGTCCTCGACGGCGAGGACGGTACAGCGGTCTTGTTGAGTGTATGAGCTTTAGATGCTCGTTCTTTTCGCGTAAAGCCAGAGTGATTTCGTCCTCTGGATCTGACAAGACTGAACGCGGTCGTCTCCATTTGGCGCGATCAAATGGAGTATAAATCGACGCTTTACGGATAAGCGTGTTCGGGTGGTTTACCGCCCTGCCGAAATAGCGTCTGCTGGCGCACTGCATAAAGTGCCTGATGGTCGGCATATTGGTGTCCACGTGGAGGTTGCGATTGCGAACGTACCACGGGGCACCAAGTGCATGTCGTAAGAATCGATTTTGAAGCACCTGCATTCGCTGAAGGCGACCGGGCGGTAAATGAGCGAATACGGGCGACGCGTATGTCATTATCGGACGGATGCATGTTTTAAAGATCCTAATCTTGTTGCGGATTGACATCTTACTATTTTTGTTTAGGAGCCAGTGAAGCTGATCAGAACAACCACGCTTTTATCGAGAACTACAAAGGCTGGGATTTAGTTCAGAGTGCCATCGTTGTTGATTCACTTTAAGCGAGAATGTGGGGAATATTACTCAATTACTAGGGACTTTATAACACCTCTAAGTCGACATCTGAAAATTTTCTGCTCGGTAAAATCAAACACGCGTCTCTACTTTCTACAGATATATCCGCGGCGCGCCTCTAAGCCTGTCTGAATGTGATCGATTACGGTATGAAAAGGCTGTTCGTATGTTTTAATTATTTCCAATATCCAACTCCTGAACAAATAGAAACCTCCATATCTTAGGTGGCAGATTGTATCGACAATTTATAATGTTTGCATACACAGTTGTGTTCCCTTAACATGTTTGTATCAGGACATTATGAAATTGACCATCTCATTTATTTATTTAGTTTAAAATTTCTAATTAAAGATTCACAGTTAAAAAACAAACAAGAAAAAAGAAATATTATCTAAATTTCGTGCTCCTCATGTAGGCAATCAAAACTTACGTGAGTAGCTTACACCATATATGGTTTACAACAAAGTTGAAGATAATATTAATCTAACAAATATAGCAACAAAAAATCAACCATTCTGTTACCCTAAATAGTTTTTTTAAGTAAATTTAATGTAGGTACATAAGCAGAATTTAGAGAGAATTACAAACAGTAATTCAATATTCTACTGTATGAGAATAGGTCTTTCGATCATGAGAGTAATTTCGTCGTCCTATTGCATAAAAAACATATAAAAATATTATATTATCAAAGTTACCGAATTTTGTGTTGATTGAAGGCCTTGTTTATTTTTACCAAGAAAGTTTAGAAGAAGTTATGGAAATACGGGGAAAATTGACGTAAATTTTCAGACTTCAATGTAAGAATTTCATTAGATATACTGTTCTTGGCGGGTGCTTATACACAAGCTCACGCTGAAGGCGTAGACAGGTATCTGGCCCATTACGTGATTTCAACCTTTTGCCGTTTGTCACAAAATTCAATTTCGTGCAATCCATCTAACTTTCTCACACGAATAGTTCTCCATTTGACAATTGAAATTCGAACCCATGATTATTCACACTGCAACCACACTGGCACTAGACCGCGTATAATTCTACTAGACAGGTAGTTATATCTACGATCTATTAAAATGTATAATGTTATTCACTGAGGGTGTATTCAGATGCACCGATAAGGGCTGCCGTATTTAAATATACATTATGAACACCCTCTAATGTCACTAATAACAAAGCAGTGTTTTAATAAACATAACTACACTTATAGGGTTGTCAAACCCCGCTTATATATATAGATGTATGCGGAAACCCTATATACTCGGACGCCGGCGTCCGTCGCGGGGATTGACGAGAAAATTTTGCTTTATAGATTCAAGTGCTGGGTGGAGTTACTATGGAGAAAAAAGTCGTAGCGGTAACCATCAGGCGAGCAATTTGCTCGTGTTTTAGTGTATAAAAGTTTAAACCTTCATTAGGTTTCATATAATTTTATCCAAATTCTAAAATCTACTTCTCTCTGCCCTTTTGCCAGTCCAATGTAGAGTCGGCACAAGTCACATTTTTACTAATGTTGCACGGTAAGGCACTGTTTTTATTACAGGCCTGCCTAACGTCTACTATGTAAAAAAATATGAATAGAATTTTAGTATAATATTTAACTCTGTAGTCTAGGGGAAAAAATGTAATATACTTTACTCGGCGACGTCGTATTACTAACCTGCACACAATTCATGCCTTCATACCGAAGGCAACAAGCGGAGTATCGTATATGGTGCATATTTACTTCGCTCGCTGCTTTCGCGGGCCCGAGTTTATTTCCGTTCCGTGAAGTGATTGATGGGGAGCCTCTCGCCATAAATCCGACAAAAATATCAGCTCTCGGCAGCACATCGTGTGTTGGATTCAAATTAAAAAATTCACTACTAAATTGTTTGCTCGACTTAGAAATCAAAACTAAAGTAGTTAACTTAGTTTCGTAAAAACAAAGTAATATGGACTAATCTAGTCCTTTGAGTGTTTACATCTAATCCGGTTGATCACAAAAACAATTTCTCGAAAGACAGATCGAAGAGCCACCAAACAGTATGCAGACTGATATTATATTCCAGTTTAAAGTTAGTTTTATTACTGAGTATTACAAGACTATCTTCGTCACGATAATGAGCGCAGTACAGCCCCCTTATTCTCTATGACACACGTTATTTTCACCGCTCGTAACAAGCGCGTAACGTAACTCATCGCGTTTATTACTATGGAAATTGGCATACAGAATACCATTTTACGCACATTACACGAAGTTAACGTGACGCGGCCGCGTTACGAGTTAACAATGTCATAGAGAATCATGCCCCAGTTTGACACATTGCTTTCACTTTTGGGCAGTTGTCTTTAACTACAAGTCGAGTGGTTTGTTCGGTAGTCATTCAGTGGCAAAAAATGTCACGAAGAATGTGCTAGCGATTGTTTTCGTAGACTAAAGGCCGTAAAGCGAGCCATAAAGCTTGTATAATGTATGTAGATGGCCACACTCTACCAACATTTCGAACACAGTGGTTGTCAAAACGAAATGTGGGTACTAGGTACATTACTAGGTACACTCCTTTATTTCACGGCGTATAAGCCGTCATTTTGAGTGACGATGCAATTTCCGTGCAATGGCACTTGCCGCTTCCAAAATGTGTGTTTAAGCTGAAATATTACAAACGCCTAAAAGCTACCGCGGAATAGGCAGTTTTTTCGGTGACTAGTACACACTAGTAGCACTTATATGGGAGTCAGTCTGGTCTATTTCTACCAATCTATGACACTTCTATTTGAAGCAGAGTGTTATTACGGGGCTATGAGACTTAATATGTAATATCTCAAGATACTAAGCGCAGTTCAGTGCCATACAAAGTTAGATAATTCAATTTTCTGGTGCTATAAAGCGACTCGGAGCTTCGGCACGCTTGTTAAGCCGCACCGTACTTACGCTCAGTCTAGACGTCTTTGATAGTAGATTTGTAGAAGATATTGAAATAAGGTTCCATTTCTCTTAAATACATAATACTGATCAGTTATCACCAATCACCATGATATATCAATATGACCAAATAAAAGTATCAATAAAAACAATGTCCCCACCAGTGCAGTGGGTAAGTGGCCGCTCGACGGACCGTGTCGCGGGTTCACAGGAAGTGCCGTCCGTTAGCGATTATTGTCGCGTTACTTCCGCCCGGCAACATATTACTATTGTTTGTTGCAATGAGTTATGTAGGCATGAATAGCCAATTCTAGGGACGTCAAGAATTCAATATGTAAGAGATATTTCCCTTGGGTAGATGTTTTATACAACTGAATGATGAAGCGATCAGAGGCCGTAATCAAGATACCTTTCTACAATCGCTAACACTAATAGAAAAAGAAATATGAATTCTTATTATAGTTAAATACCCTCTATCGCTAGGATATGCCATTCCCATACAGAACATTAGCGTTAACGATTGTACAAAGGCATCCCAGCCCCAGATTGTTCGTGTTATAGTCAATACCTGGCCAATAAACAATAACAAAGCAGCGCTGTTAATCGTTTTTATACACGCGTGTTTGCGAACAGAAACTAAAGTCGTAATGCCCAGCAACTCTCACCCCTTTAGAAATGCAAATTTGGTAGAGACATATGTACATACACAACCAAATTCCTGCCAGACCTGACATCAAACCCTTACAATTGTCCGAAAAAGATTAACCACTTGACCAATGCCGCGGCTTATATTTAACTTGCCAATCATCAATGATATTAGTTGCGGTATCTGCATGAAAGTGGGTGAGCAGAGACGGTCCAGTTGCTTCTACGGACCATCGGTTCGTAACTGTTCATATTTCCTAGTAATGTGCAATAGTAATCCGTAATAAGTATTTCATTATGTTATGTTTGACTTTCATTTACCGCAAACAAGAAAGGATATTTGGGAGCTTGAGCATTTACAATTTATTGAATTGTGATCCTTAGACATTGCACTCGCTTCAACGTCTTAAACGATATTCAAACTGGAATATAATTCTATCGAACGAGTAGCCAATTCCATCTAGCAGACAGCTGATCTGACTAAATGTATGTGCGAATGTTTGTAAAAATCTTTGTATGTTAGAAATAAACACAGCCACTGCTGAACGGTTTTGGATGATGTGGCAGTTGGTACACGGATAGACCATGTCCTGGATTGAGAATCTACATATAGGCTAACTTTTCATCTCGGTAATTTAAGTTTCGAAATCTGATTTTGATTTTGGTGGCGTACAGTTGGCGCTATGGATCGCTACAGGAATATAAAAACTTTTATAGAGGCTGTTTACGCCGGCGCAACACATCTAGAGTACAATAAATCTGACCCTTACTAAAGTACCAATTCACTAATTAAAAACGATTGTTATTCTACCAAACGTACGAGTAATAGTTATTAGTAAGTTAACAGTAACTAAGCGGGTTCGAGTGAGTGAAAGCAAAGATACCGGGCCAATCACTCGGGACCGGTACGCCTTAGTGTTGGAGATGTCGATAAACAATATCGATATAGGTTATGTTTTTGAGCCACGCTGTATGCACTGCATGAAATGGTACATTACATAATACATACTACATTATGTTACAGAAAATATTTTTAAATTGGGATTTCACCAAATTCAGTTTTATGCTGTTGAAATAAATAAAATTCGTACAAAATATATTTTGTTATGAGTGGAGTTTTAACGAAATTTCCACGACACGGTTTAAAAATGGGTTTCTGCATTAGTATGTAGATTTGTGAGCAATGAAGCCTTTGTTATTGGATAGGCTCGTCGGAATTGGTATCATTATCTCACTCAAAATTATATAATGAGTCCTGGGGTAGGACTACCAACGAGATTGTCGAAGACCCAACAAAATCCAAATTTGTTGAATGTTGAAATTTAATTGTATGTAGAATGCCACATACCTACCTAAGTGACCACTTTCTGTATTATATATCTACTTATTATCGATGAGTAGAAAGACACATACCCATCCCTACCAAATGGTAATGGATGAGCGGCCATTTCTTACGAGTCGTGACTCGTCTTAGTCAATCTGTGGAGTAATAACAGATTTGTAACAGATTGTATTGAAATATCATTTATTTTGGCGGATATTTTGCTGGGAAACTTGGTATCGCCTCATTGGAGGAGTGGCGCCGAGTGTTTTTTTCTTGGCAAGGCAGTGGCTAATGTAGCTTTTGCTTCGTGCTCTCTAGGATTTACAAAAGAGGAAGACCGGTTTTTATGCTAAAGACATCAGTCTTCAGCATAAAATTACATTTTGTAATGTAAATATATGATTATATAGACATATTATGGTAGACAAAAGAGAGGAGAGAACAAAAGTGGGTCGCAGAGAATTTGTACTTGACATCTAACACCACCTCAAACAGGAAATAAGTTCACCGTACTGTCGGAACATTTGAAATTGAATGAATTTCGCTTACCTTTGGGGTTCGTATGTTAAAAATAAAGGTCGTGTTATAATTTGAAGAATAATTTCCTTTATAATGTGCACACATGTCTAATCATATATTTAGTTTGCGTGGGTTGGTCGCACGCAATGTCTTTCACGCGATGCTTTTGTTGATTTATTTGTTCAATTAATATTTTAGGTCGTGGGTTTTACCTACTCATAAAATAAACCGCTATGTCTATTTCACGGGGAAATTGGTTTAAGATGTTTCATTGGCCCTGGGTGCCGGTGGTGAGATACTATTCATGTGTATAAAATCTATAACCTATGTATCTTAAAATTTGGTAGACCTCTTTCGACACGTGAGACGAAGCCAGCGTACTACTGTTAGTAGCCTCGGAGTGTTACTGTCAAGTAATACTCCCGACAGCTAAGGTAATATAATTATAAATTATCAATTCGTTATGCCTGCGTGCTAAGTGGACGATAGCCTTATTGGGAATGGAACGGTCTGCCGAGACAATGTCCGGAGGTGCGAAACCCAAGGCACACACCTCTGACTTTTCGAAGTTACGCGTGTATTGTTTATCAATTATCGTTCGCTTTAACGGTGAAAGAAAACATCGTGAGGAAACCCGTATACCTAAGAAGTTCCTTATAAGAATTTCCAAGGTATGTGAAGTCTACCAACTCGCACTAGGCCAGCGTGGTGAACTAAGGCCTAAACCCCCTTAGTAGAGGAGGCCCGTGCTCAGCAGTGGGCAGTATATAATACAGGGCTGGTATTATTATTATTATGCCTGCGTCCCCGATACAATCATTTTTGCTAGCGTCGCCAGAGTTGCAATATTACTTTAGATTACCATCCCCAAGTATGTCAGGATTTTTTTTTAATGGCCCTACTGCCAGTAGCCTGACGCGAGTCGGCTTTTCTGGCCACACCGGTCTTTAGGGTGAACGCAGTGACCATGCTGAGGGCAACCCACTAACGGGTTACGAACCTCGGTTTAGGACGGCCACTGAGAGGATGAGACATCAACGATTAGGGAAAGATTGTTTTTTTAGGCCTAATCCTATTAGATTGTGTTGTCAACGGCACGCGGGCCGGAACTGCTAGGGGAGTGGGGGGGGGGGGGACAGGGAACGCGGCGACCGCAGTTCCGTCCTCGACGGCGAGGACGGAACTGCGGTCTTGTGGAGTGTTGGAGGTTCAAGAATTCGTTCATACGGCGGATAGCCAGAGTGATTTCGTCCTCTGGATCAGTTAATACGGAACGCGGCCGTCTCCATTTGGCGCGGTCGAATGGGAAGTACGACGGGAGACGAGTCCGCCTAATAAGGGTCTATTGAACACTTGGCCAATATATTTATATTCGATGATGAATCGACATGAAAATTGAACCCACAACCCCAATTACAGTAAGACGGTTAAAATAGAAACTGACACATTTTCTCATCGATTTGCAAGCACTTTGTATAGCAAAAACGAAAGGCGCCGCGTGCCGGTGCTAGCAAAGAAACCTAATGTCGTTGAAAGTAACAAATTGCTTTGACTTTCATAATTTCACCTGTCAATTATTAACTACTTATGTGTGGAGTGGTTCTTCCATACAGCCAGTAAACACGGCTACTTTTTGTGATTTTCGTTAACTTTGATTGCTGGTGTCAGTATATAAGTACGCGTATTTCTAATGGCTAGCAACTTTACACTTGCTAAAAACTATGGAGACTTCTGTGCTTTGCTTTTCAGCTGATGTACAACTTAGTGAGCATCACGTTTGTACATAAGCAGTGGCAATTCATTCCAAATTTAGGTATCTATTACAAAGCCCTGCATGGAACTCCTAAGAATGAAATGATCAACACACTTGTCACAATATGCTTCAAACTGGATCATATTATTTTCTGCCGTAGATAAAGCTGTGGCATATATTTAGATTGACTTTTGCGACCAGACTTCAACTTAGCAAAATACTAAAAGCCATAACACTTTTTATGTATATTTGGCAACACATTCGCGTGTTGTATTGCGTGAAGAGGCGTGTTTAGGTGTGCCTTTATGACGTCATATATTTAGCCTATAAAGTTCCATTTAAGGCCCATTCATACACGAACCGTTTCCAGTAGAGGCAAGATTATAACAGAATTTTCGCTTGATGGGTTGTATTCAAGGATTTATGGCTGTTGTTCAAGGCTTAAGATCTTATTCCTGACGCGTAATAGAATATGCTGCAGAAAATTGCAAATACATATAGTCTAATTTTATAATATTACGCACTACCTATAGATGCTGCGTTTTTGACGGTCAAATATCAGTATTACCGGCCTGTCTTTTAGATGTACGCCTCCCGCTCTTTAGAGCGAACTAATTCATGGTGATTCTACCGGTTCACTACTAAAGTAATGTCTAAAATCATCGAGTCGGACTCATCAACTTGTGCAATTAAAGGTTAAAACGAATATTGCACAACGCAGCTTCGGAATTGAATTTTTGTCAATGATATTTCAGCTGTGTCGCACGAGAAATTGCGGTGTAATCAGGCTTAAAACACGAAACACAAATTTGGAAAGTCGCAGCGCCACGATGTAGCCAGATTTAGCTACAGCATAAATGAACCGGCTCGACTGCAAAGCAATCCCACAGAAATGAAGAAATATTACTGTTGCATTTCGGGTCATCTGTGTTTACCGAAGTATCTACATGAATTCTTTTGCAAATCGCGAGACAGTCCTCTCGCTGGTTTGTCGTTTCTAACATAAATAAAATAAGAATATTCCGCGAACGTGAACATAACTGAAACATAACCCGCGGAGTGGTTCCTACTCCATTTACGATATTAAAATGGAATTTTTATGAGTTACGCGGTGTCGCGGGAATTGTTAACGACAAATGTACCTTCTACTGTATGTATGTCAACTATGAAACGATAATAATATACAACATTTTGCTGGAAGTACTTTCGACTCATTTGTTTAAGAACAGTGTACTTGGGCTGTCAACCTTGGGACTCTTCAATTAGATCGTCCGTCACTCGTGTAAAGTCCTGAATTTTCTTGGTTTTCCCTCAAACACACTGCGTTCATACCGTTTTGAGCCAAAATTCGACAAATTGGTTTTATCTACCCAGATAGACTCTCATACAACCGACCACTGCACCGATTGCTTAATATAAATTGGTATTGTTACTGTTACCTGATATTTCATGCATTACACCATCCAATCCCACTTAACTGACAAAGTTCTTAGTTCCAATACCCTTCCAAATCTATTTAAGCTGCATGGCAGTAATTGCATACGAGATCTAAGTGCATTCACCCACAGTAATTACTGGGTTACCCGCCTAATGTGATGCAATGCGTTACAAGGCGGTGCCTTAGGCATTATGTCCCACTTGGCTCTGTATTGTATAAAACATGTTTCTAGACTGTTCTACTTAGTTCTATATGAATTACATTACTTTCTTCTATTACATTACTTAATTCTATACCTACTTAATTTTATTACATTACTTTGTGATCCTATATTTTTTTTATACATGTTAATGGCCATGTAGTGCCTGGATAATGTTCTTAAATTTATAGAAACATTGAAAAAGAAACAGTCGAAAGCAGAATTTGAACCCACAACCTCCAGCGTACCGTGCAGCTATTTCGAAATAGCACAATTGGAAGAGCACCGGCACGGTACGCTGGAGGTTGTGGGTTCAAATCCTGCTTTCGACTGTTTCTTTTTCAATGTTTCTATAAATTTAAGAACATTACTTTGTGGATATATGCGGATTGGATCGCCTTTAATTACCTGACCTACACGTCTTCTACGTAATAGACATATGCGTTTCTTCACTAAATGTTTATAATTAATGATGAGACAAGCAAGTATAGCTCGCTTAATGGTAAGCGCGACGACTGCCCATAAACAGGAGCAAGACCTCCCAGAACTTTCTATATATTATATAGAGACTAACCGTTCGCTTGGTGGAAAGTGGTACGAGCGCCCATAAAGAGTAGCAACACCATGCCGAACCTTTTTACAAAGCACTGCGGTGCTGTCCACTGCACTCGTCACCATAAGACATATGATGTGAACTCTCATAATGCTTAGTAATTTCACGCCATAATCCAGTGATTCTATGTGTTTATGGGCGGTGATCACTCAGGGGCCAGTGGCTCGTGTGCCCCTTACTTTTATGGGACGTTTATTTGTTTCTAGGTGTACTTGTTACCACTCCCTAAAGCGACACCTAATTACTCATTTAACGTTAATTAGACTATGTAAGCAAATTTTTGTGTATACGGATAGCGTGAATGACACGATATGGAGGGAGCTTGGGTAGTGTAATAGTGTTAATTCAATTATGTAATTTCTTCTGCTAGAGCTGGGTGCTTTTGTTATACCTATATTTTTACTAGCAGAGGTTACTAAATATTTTGATAAAAACACACGTATTATATATATCGAAATAATGCAAAAAATAGCCGTTAAGAAGTACTATTATGATAAATATACGTAACTTTCGCAATATTTGGGAATTTAAGGGGATTATACCCCCTAAAAATAACGCTTCGCCCCCGTAAACCCCGGACAAGTGTAGCTTTCGTGCGCGTTAAATTTCAATATGTAATTAGTAACCTCATATCTGACGACCGTGCGTACTGAGAATTTCACACTGCCCTGGCTACTGTTACATTAATTCGGTAATAACACTAAATACTATTACTTCCTTGCATCACGCCTCCTTCCATTCTCAGGAGTAGGTAGGGGTGTTATCATACAGTCATTTCGCCTGCTTTGTTAGGTCTCATGTTGCAAGGAGCGAGCTTATGCTTTTTATTTTACTATTTTGTAATATATATTATGTATATTATAGTTAGTAATAACCTTTGTTTTTTTTTTCATCTGTTTGTGCCCAACGAATGAAGACCAAGTAAGCAATCGAATGTATCACGTGACTAAACGCATTTAAGTAAAAGTTGGTATAAAGATACATGCCTATATAGTATAATCACACCCCTATACTCGAAAGGGAAGGTGGAAACGCGATTACTACATTAACATTTCGATCAATTTATTTCTGACCCTTGAACGCCATTAGCGTTCAAGTCATATTTGTTATAAATTCCAACGTAAGGAAGCTGAGGTGCGTTTCTTCCCTGGATCGCATTTTGGGCCTAACCTGACAATCGAACTTAGAATCTCACGTTTTATATCTTTGAACTACATTACTTAACCTTTATTCAAAAATCATTATAAATGAAACCTGTTTTCACAGCCTTTATTCTTCATGAAACAAATGAAAAATATGAAAACAACAATCCTTGTATAATGAAACATTTTTAAACCGACGCTAACAAGGGGCTCGTACCACCCCTAAATGCCACTTAGTTTCGGGGTGCGGTTTCAACGTAAATGGGAAATGTGGTTTTTAAAAACACGTTATTTATATCAAAGGGTTCTTGCCGGGTTAATGAGTGTGCTTGGGGAAGTGGATTCGAATTCTGTGTGGGGAAAAAAAGAAAATAGTTGGATTTCACATGATTTTTACCTTTACAGATTAAAGTTTTTTTACTTTAACAAGGGTTGGTAGACTATCATACCCACATATCGCTAGCTATTTTATGCCCCATATAATAAAGAGTGAGACGATTACCGGAAATGATTCCAGACTGCGTTTACACTGAGCTGTTTAACTTAATATCAACTGGACTTGAACTAAAACCCTCGGTACAGGAGACGTATGTACCGAAAGCAATACAACTACGCCACTAAAACAGTTTCGCTAAATCTCGTTTCGTGAACAGCAAGTTCGATTTGTTAGCAATGTGGAATAACATGGTACAGCATAAATGTGAAAGCTTGTGAAGACGTCTCTTTACTATAACTACGCATACACTTTTAAATTGTTTGTCAACCAATCACGTATAAAACGATGAATGGAGTCACTAGCGTGTTTAGCACTCACATATGTCAGATTAACCAATAAGCTAATTATTCCGTTAATATTATATAAAAGCAAAGAGAGTCGTGAGTCAAACCTAGCTCATAATTCACACACACACACGTTCACGCCTTATATCCCCGAAGGGTAGACAGAGGCGCAACTAATGCACCCACGTTTCGCAGTTAGTCCCGTGATGTGATAGGGGGCGAGCCTATCGCCATATCGGGCACAAATTCCAGACTCCGGACTTGATACTGAATAGAAAAAAACAATATCACTTTGCCCGAACCCGAGACCTTAGCATTGCAGTTGTATAGTAATACATCTACGCCACCGAGGCGGTAATATGGATCCATAGTAACATTATTGTTGACACTGCAAATCTATTAGGAATATGGTAACCCATTTTCACATTGACAGCGTTAGGCGCGGCACAATAAAGTAAACTCAATTAGAGCTTCGTAAAAGGGTCTAATTTCATTTCGGGCTTTTCAATTTGTTTGGCGAACGCCTATCCTTAAAACGCGACCACATTCGGATTGAGTATTTTCATTTGTGGTTGAACGTCGGGGATAATTTGATTAGTACAGCCTCTACAGCATGGATGGCTCGTCTGGGTTACCTTTGTTTAAAAAAAAATTAAGTAAATGTTTGCTAGAATTTACTAAGCATAATTAATTTACTATTTATAGGTTTTGAGGTTAGGATTATGCTGTGTGTACTCAGTTTAATTAATTTCTACCCTTTAATCCCTTAGCTTGGCTAATAATTTCCCTAAAGTAGGATTACATAAAGTCTGAGCAAAGTATAAGTTCGATTTATAAATGTCAGCATAAGGGTGCGAGAAAAATGCTATTTAACAAACTACTTTTGGCGCCCTGTCGTATAAACTGTAAAGCTAGCGTTGAGTTATCTCAACGAAACTTCGCTACATTCTGAAAGCATTATCGTGTATGTTATGAAACTTCGATGGATTTTCAGAATCTATATCAATATTATACAGAATGACGGGACGAGCACGCTGCTCGTTGGACTGTGCCCGCCTGTCCAATACGATAAGTTTTCCTGGACTTGGCTGACAGACTTATATCCGGCATCTAAAAAAATTGTAACGACTTTTGGGTGGTGAGTTTATACTTAGACATCAGCCGACTCATCCGCTTGCTGCGGTTAGCTAGCCTTATATATTTATTTATAGGGTACACCAACAGCATATATATTATAACAAAATTAACAGAAAATTAACGAATAATTTAATTAACTAATTAAATTATTAGCCTTTACAGTACCATAATTCATTCCATTCTCGGCGCTTCTATCTCCCATTGTAACACCGCAGTTATTACATTCGGGGCTCGTCGATTTTATATCGTAAATAATAGGCGGCATGGCATCACGGGCATAAATGCCTGAGCAACTCACGTGTTGTCTTTAAAAAAAAAACGTAAATAAAAGTTCGCCCTGGGGATTAATCCAAGGATCTACTATGTTGATCCTCATAAATAAATAATTTTATGTAATAAAAGATTCAACAACTACGTACTCAAACATTGAATACAATCTAATAAGCTGTCAAACTTTCTATTCGAAAGCCCGAGCTTTAAAAGTCGTTAAGCTGACATTTAGTTTTCAACAATCTTATCTGTAATCGAACCTCGTGAAAGTGAGCCTAAGAATTTAACGGTCCCGTGATGGGAATTAATTTTTAATTCTTTTTGCTGTCAAAGGTTTGTAATTGCTATAAGAATTACCTAAGACCCAATTAATTTAAAATGCTGAATGCGCCCGCAACTGAAATATAAAGGCAGTGCTTTTTATGGCTAGCCTAATTTTATAATAGTAGTTTTACTCGTGTCAAACTTCAGTGGTAGAACGTAGTTTCACTTTGACCGTAGAACCACGTTGTAGACATATTTTTCTACTACATGAATAGTCGCCTCAACCAGAGTATTACAACCTACGTTAAAGTAGGTTCAAACTCCTTCCTTCCGAAATCTCTAATTCTATTTTTTAAGGCGGGTAGTACATCCATCTTTCTAGTATTGTGGGTTCTTTACGCTCAAGAACATTAAACATCAGATAACCCATTTACTCGTTTATTATCCTTTGTTATTAAAATTCGATGTTTGCTGATATCTATACAAGAAAACTAGCAAATTGGCGTTACATTACCACAGACTTAAATTAGCACAAGAGAATCCGGGAACTGATCATTTCCCAGACATTTCTATAACGTGATTAACTTCCTCCGTAACTAGTTTTAACTGGCGGCGGAACTTTGTCATTTGTAGAAAGTTAGGTTTTGAAACGGACAGTTACTTGGGCAAGATTATGAATCGTGTAATCTTGTTACCCAAAGGTCTTGTTTGGACGTCTCTGTGGAGAAGGATTAATGAAGGCAGGTGCTACCAGGATACCGACTTTCGCCATGTGTTTTCCGGCTCATGATGTGATAGGGGCCGAGCCTGACGCTATATTGGGCCCAAATTCCAGACTCCAAGTTGGATAATGAGTACGAAAAGTCAATATCATTGAGACTAATATTATGCGAACCCGGGACCTCAGAGCAGTAGTAACGCAATAGACCTACGCCACCGAAGCAGATCAGTTCTATTTCTAATTCTGTTCTTGCTATTATCATAAGCAAGAGATGTGCTTACTACGACTTACTTGGCATGATAATGCGAGCGCTGCTTAAGCTGTTATGAATTACGATACTTGCGGTCAATGAGATAGCCAGAGGAAAATAAATGCCGCCTTCTAAATATTTAACCAAGTATATATACATAATTAACCGCCATTGTATTGACTTTCCTTGAGATAAAGTGCTTAATTTGTTAGTTTTTGTGACTTAATAAAATTATTGTTAACTGAACCAAACCCTTTTTGTTACAGGTAACAATAAACAAAGTTCATCGGTCTTGTGCAACGTAAATGAGGTAATGTGGAAAGAATGCGCATTACAATTGACGCTTAAACCAGATACGCAGTACACTCAACGTCAAGCTGAATATTTGAACATATTACATTATATACACACACATACACTCACGCCTGTTATCCCCGAAGGGGTAGGCAAAGGCGCAACTAGTGCACCCACCCTTCGCCGTTACTCCTTCCCATGATGTGATAGGGGGCGAGCCTATCGCCATATCGGGCACAAATTCCAGACTGCGAGCAGATACTGAATAGAAAAACTCAATATCACTTTGCCCGACCCGGGAATCGAACCCGAGACCTCAGCATTGTAGTCGTACTTTAATACAACTACTCCACCGAGGCAGTATTACATTATATATGCGTATAAAATAGACAATCATGTCTCTTTATGCACATAAATAATGGACATCCTAGATAAGTCACCGTTGGATCATTGTTTTAATTTGTACTGCATTTCAAAGTTGATAAAAACTCTGGAATTGACTTGTCATGTATACATGGGGCCATATGCCCCTGAGCGCCCGCCTACAAGTAAAGGTGGAAGACCTTCCACTCCATCACCTTATCCCTCGTTTTGCTGTTCAAATAAGAATATTACGCATACTATCAAAATACTCTATTTAAGTCTTCGCAATTAGTTGTGTAATTGCCGGCCTCAATTGCTTGTTGTTTGACGGTTCTCACGCAATTGTCTTGTAACCCCGAAAAAGGTCTATGTGTCACTAGATTGAGGGCACAAGTAATTTGACCTTAAATTAGAAAGATGTCTGACTCCAAAACGGTATCATGGGACGTAAGATTATCCGAGTAACACAAGTAGTATGCTTTGTGTTAATTTGTTTTAATATAAAACGGTTGAATGGACTTCGATGGGGATTTCACTGTTATGTTGAATGAAACCCGGCTAGACGTTTATAGCATATAAGATTAAAAGTAAAATAATATTTCTTGAAAATATTCCTCAAACGAAAAATTACTTAGAAAGTAAAATTAAATCTTAAAACATATTTACATGCGGAGTATTCATACCACCTGTAAAAGTTACACACTGTTAGTATGTTAGTAAAAATGTCGTAAACGACAATTCATATTTTACTTAGACTGAAATGAGTATTGAACATAAATTTTTGTACAGATTAAATTAACCAATGCATTTTTATGAACACTTACAAAAAACTACTGGAGTTATTTTTAATTTACAATTAATGTTATAATTATTTAAAAAATATTATTACAAATATTTACGTTGAAATATAATAGGTTTACAAACGAAATCTACAGATGGAACCTTAATTTTGCGATAATTCTGGCATATTTTTTTAAATAACGCAATCGTATGTACATTAAAAATCTCATCTGTAATGCAGTATGCATGTTCACACACTCGTTAAAATGGAAACATACGGGATGTGGTTACGTGCAAGCACGCTGCGTTAATCTTGCGTTAGTTGTTAGTTGACTAATTGCGAGAAAAATAAATGTAAAATCTCAAATTAGTAAAAAGTGGTTGATTTAGGTATATAAGCGTTAATTTTCAGTCAAAGTGAACGTAAAAGCTTGGTAACTCTTTAACTGCAAATTTGGGTTCATACTTCCTTGATAAGTGCATGTTATTGCATTTTTAATTAAGGAAATATGAACCCGGAATTGAGACGTGATTGAATTAATTTAGCGTGAACTAGATTTAGTATTCCGCATCCTAAACTGTGTAGGTAAATAAAGTATAAACACTTTTTTTTTGTTCAAATGTGGTCGTATATTAAATGGACTAGTTACATCAAGTACACCTTATTATTCACTACACGGGAGTCCACTCGTATGCGATACTAATTACCACGGTTCCTTTTTTTTTGGATTTGTTGAATACTGTAAAATATTGTTACATGTTATTAATAAGCTGATAGTATTCTGCCGTTTTCAGCGTACACATATTTATTTGTACTTTTGTTTACTATGGGACCTTTTTTTCTTTTATTTTGAAAAAGCATATAAATCCTATGTTGTAAATTGTTCTCTAGACGCACAAGAGACAATTCAATAAAAACCAAGTTCCCACAATACGTTCCTGTAATTTTGTGTACCTAAAGTCGTAAAACAAATAGAAAGCGTATACGCGACGCCCAAGGAGTCGTTATCATTTCTCATTTGTCTGTACTACGCGGGTTTTCCTTTCAACCAGTTCACTGAGCGAATGCCAACCCGTATGTCAACACAATAAAATAAGAATTGACGACATATGAATGCTGAGTGGCGATCTTTTGCGTTCCCAGATTTTTATCATTATCCCTGTATGGGAATTGAATTTCAATGCTCGAGCTGAACGTCATTCTGGGGTATGTTCGGAAAAGTACACATAGCATGACCTTTTCTAATTTTAGCAACAAATTTGGGCTGATATAGCATAAATCAGATGAGAGTCATTCGCTGGATAAAACATAACACGAACTAAATTAAATCCGGCAGTTCATGGATTTCTTTTTGCATTCGTCTCTTTCATATTTTCAGAATATAATTTATTTGACGAATAAGTTTTATCTGACTATACAAAAATCAGTTCTAAATGTATAATATTTTTCGCGCTATAACTCATTGACGTGAATGATAGCGGTAATATGGAATAGAGAGTGCGCGACTAGCGACTTGATAAATTATTGACAGTGATTTGTTTTTACGTCTGTCGGTACCAAGAAGTTTATAATATTATCTAATGGAGAGAGCGGTACACACATTTTTGTGAAGACAAAAAAATTACCTTTTGTGTTGTATTCTATCTCACTCACTCTTTAACCTATGTTGCCAAAGCTTACGGATTATTTCCCTACCCATAAAAAAATATCAATACCGTTATTGTCGTCTCAATCATGTATATATAAATATTTCCAACATATCTTATATAATGATATAAGTACTATTTTCATTTCAGAATTATTCTTGTTGAATAAGATATCCTTAAGGTTTTTTATCCTTATTAACATTTTAGTTTAAAAATTTTCCTCATTTAATTGGTAATTGCGAATACATACTTCGGCAACACTGTTATAAAACGTTAAGTTCGATGTCAATATAGTTGTCAAATAAATGTTCACTTCGAAATTTTCTCCGTAATTATCTACAATAATAAGTGTGTTTTAGTGATATTTTAATGTGAATTGTGTAGTTCACGGTTGCAGAAATATTTGGTATCCATCATTTAGTGTGAGATTCTACAGGTAAGTTCATTGTCATCAATATTGTGTACATATTATAATTTTATCAATATTTATACGAATCGTAATAAAATACGTGAATATTTTTTAAATGAACTGTAGAAAAACCTCGCTTAATGTGATTTGCTTTATATATGACTACTTTTTTCATATTAACGTAATGTTAAATGTGATTTTTTGTATTGTAAATAGTGTATGTAAACAAGAGGCTAGGGTGACCATGGTGTAAGTTTTGGTGGACCGGTTTGACAATGGTGCTAGAGTATTTGTAATACTAGCCGCCTTACTAATGAATATTATAAAGCTTATTAATCTTTAAAAAATCATCGTAAATAAAAACTGAGGATCAACAGTTACAATCGAGTTCTCAGTGTATCCAGCATTGATTTATTGAAACTTTTATTTAAAATAAAATCGAGTTTGTATTTCTCTTTACAGATTTCTTAAAGATCTAGGTAAGCAAAAACGTGGTTAAATATAAATACCATTAAAAGGTCAATTTGGTGTCTGCAAGAATTACTAGTCAACATTTAAAGACAGAAGATTATGATTCTGAATGTGATAATGTGTCTTCTACTTCTGGGAATATGGCAGTAGATGTCAAAAATAATTATTTATTACCAGAAACTCATGCTGTAAGTATATTATTTTTTATCATTTCACTGGTATAATTATGATCCACTTAGACTTTATTTACTAGCTTTTGCCCGCGGCTCCGCCCGCGTGAATGTGTTTTTCCGGGATAAAAGTCACTGTTTATATTTTACTGGGATGAAAAGTAGCCTATGTGCTAATCCAGGACATGATCTACCCGTGTGCCATATTTCATCGAAATCCGTTCAGTAGTTTTTGCATGAAAAAAACATCCATACATCCAGACATTCTTACAAACTTTCGCCTTTATAATATAATAAGATTAGTAGGATAGGGCATTAAGCTTGCGACCCACCAAATTTTATAACGTCGGTACATTGGGTGATATCTGAGTGTACTAAATGGCACCTCTGCCTCTGTCTAAAATGTATAGGTACTTAAATATATTATTATTGATTGATATTTACTTTTTACATTACATGTCAGCGAAATGAATATGAACCACCATTGAAACGTCAAGACTTGAAAGATTTCAATATATCAGTTAATGTGAAGACATCCAGTGAAATAAGTTTGAAGAAATAAAAGAAAGTATTGCAGCAGAAGATGAAGAGATAAAAGAAGAAAATTAATTACAAGTTATTTCTTATTAAAGTTGTTCATGAATATACAGTCTGAAATTGAAAATATTTTGCAGTGAAATTTTGCTAATATTTGAGATTTTTTTTAAAAGTATATTCCAAGTAGCAAGCAAAGAAAAATTACATATAGTGATGACATAAAGACTTTTGCTTTAACATTACACTTTTAGTCGCCGAAAACATTTTTGTTTTATAAATTCAAAGATATATTTGCCGAAAGAGAGCACATTATGGTGATCTTTAGCAAACTTTAATTGTTTTGTTGGCTTCTTCACAGAAGTTTTAGAATATTAAAAATAAATTTAAGGACGAAACCTCACCCGCAGAATGTAGCGTTAATTTTTGATTCCATGGCTCTCAAACAAGAATTTATTTGGTATTGTAATTTGTAAAACATCCACGTGTTTATTGTGTTTAGCAAAAGTATTGCTATAAATATCTACACAACTTTGTTTACAACAGCGACTATATAACCCCTAGACTCCTAATGTTCAATATTTCTCTTCAAATTAATTCTGTCAACTACCTGAGGTTTGAGGAAGCGGGGTACTGCATTGTGATTGGTTCTTCCAACACCTTATCGCATTATATAACCTTGGAAACATAGGCATAGGGATGGTACGAGTTAAATGAAAACACGATTTTTTATCGACATTACTTTTATGTAATAAAGTTTTATAGTAATGTTACTATTATTTATTAAACATATTAATATTTTAACGAAACTATTTATGTTATCAAATGACAGATGGCGCTTAGTAAGTCTCATCGACATTAACAAGAATATTAGAGCTGTCTTGTAGGAATAACACAAAGAATAACTCAAAATAATCGTTATAATCAACAAACAAAATAAAAAAATATCCTAAGAACATTTATTTCTGATACCGCTAGTCAAAAATATATCCTAATCATTTTTAAAATGAATTCACTATTACTAATGAACTAACAATTTAAAATAAGAAGCCTGTTAAAATTAAATAGGCCTCAGATAAATTGATTAGTTGAGTATTCGGGCGATAGTTTCTCTTATTTTTAATTTTATCGATAGAACTATCGACAAATCCTTTTGGTGTATCACTTACTTTTCATGTTAAAAAACAAAACGAAATAGAAAATGTAAAAAGTACTTTCGTCGGAAAGAGATGCAAATATAACAAGATGGCGCGTAAACACCCAAATGGCCAGTCTAAGATGAACTCCGTAAATTTTTAAATAAAATGTGATTATGTGTCGTTATTGACTTACCTGTGAAATGTAATGCCATTTTCTGAAAATTTTAATTATGGCTATTTATACCACACCATTTTATTGTGCACGAGGCCATTACAATAGTTATTTATTCGCAAACACGGAAGTATTTACAGCTCACAGTTGTGGTCGCAACTGACTTGAAGATTTTGAACGGTTAGCTACATTGGATCTATTTGTCAGATGTGTTGCCCGAAGCCGATCGTCTGTTATTAGGAGTCTAGGGGTTATATAGTCGCTGGTTTACAATCAACTTACCTATGGAATTTCACACTAGATGTTGGATTGCAAATAATTCTGCAACCATGAATTACACAACTCATAGTAGAATATCTCTAAAACACAATATGTATTATTATGGATAATTACAGAAAAAAAGTTCGCAGAATACTCGCAAAAATTGTAAAATCACCCAAAATAGATATTCGTAATATTTCAAAATTACTTACTGAAAATTAGGTTATTAACTTCCTAAATGTGTATTATTTTTTTATGTATGATTGTTTACTTTTATGAGTATGTTTTTTTTTTTTTTTTATTATATTTAAATTTAGCAATAACTGTAGTTTTCATTTTTAAATATCCCAATGTTTTTCTGTCTAACCTTACAGTCTCCATATTTGGTTATAAAGGCCGGCAAACAACGTGAACATATCCAGTCGCGGGGGAAAGTAAAACATATACAATGTGAGGCTGTGTGCCAAGCAAAAAAAAAGCACGCGGGGCCCCGTGCGAAGCAAATAATTTTTTTTAACAGCTTTGTAAGTACGGTGCCAAAAAACGGGCCCCCAAGGAGCTGCAAGATGCCCCTGTAACTGCGAGGCCCCAGGCGGTTGCCTGGTTCGCCCCCCTCCTCCAAGGCCGCCACTGAATTCACCACCGCGTGGTGAGGTATTTTTTTTATGTAAGTGGAACTAGTAGTTCCGAACTACACATACCAAAAAAGTATGTAAATATGCCAATTTTGTTTGGAATAAACTTTCTAACTCAAATTATATTTTTTAAATATCAACTATTACTAGCCGCTGTAGTTGGTTTTCATAATTAATTTAAACCGCATTACTTTATAGAGATAAAAATAAATATTATGGTGCGATATCATATTATTACACACTCACGCCTCTTATCCCCCGGGTAGACAGAGGTGCAATTAGTACACCCACTTTTTGCCGTTATTCCGTTCCATGCTGTGATAGGGGGCGAGCCTATCGCCTTATCGTGTACAAATTCCAGACTCCGAGCTGATACTGAATGGAAAATAATCACTTTGCCCGACCCGACTAACCCGGGGATCGAACCCGAGATCTCAGCATTGCAGTCGTACCATAATACAACTACGCCACCGAGGCAGCCATATTATTTCATATCATATTATTATGGACAGTTAATTATGTTACGTCCTGGTTTTGAAAATAAACCTTTGTCACTCTAAAGAGAGAGACAGCAGATAGCTGTGACGTCACATTTTATTCTTCAGTTTGTTAAACGGAATGAAATATCCTATGGGTATAACATTCTTGGTCGGTACGATACATGGTAACAGTAACCTAATAAAAACGTGTTAACAATTGGGTTGCAAACCTAAAACCTTTCCACCTTTTTAAACCTAAAACCTTCTCTTTAAACCAGTTATACTTAAATCAAAAACAAACACACATTACGCCTATATCCCTAAAGGCATAGGCATAGATGCAACCAAGGCACCCACTTTACGCCTGAGTACAGAAGACATTCAAAGACCTTAAAAATATAACCTAGGAATAAAGATAGATGTACATATACATACAAATACGCACTGCTAATGGCCGACTATCGACATATCCACAAATTATATACGTCACTACGTCACGGTCTGGTTGTCTATGAATTTACGGCCGATGACTCATATCCTGCATACCTATGTATGTCTGCGTATGGTAAATATTTTTATGTTGTGTGACGAGACGAACATCGTTTAGTAAGTGCCACGCCTATGCCATCCAGAACTTTGTATTACACTACGCTTGTCAAACATTATTATCCTGTATTATTACTGGTGGTAGGTCTCTCATATCTCAAAGTCCGCCTGGGTGGGTACCACCGCAATGTCTATTTCTACCCTCAAGCAGCAGTATGCATGCGCTGTTGTGTTCCGGTTTGAAGGATATTGTAGCCAGTGTAACTGCTGGATATAATGAGACTTAACATCTTATGTCTCAGGATGACGAGCGCAGTGGAATGCCACACAGTACTTTGTAACTCAAGGTGCTGGATGGTGTTTTTACTGTTCATGGGTGGTCGTATCGCTTACCATCAGGCGAACGGCATGCTCGTCTCGTCATTCAATGCAATCAATAAAAAGATGTCTTATTCAAATGTGGAGTCATCCCAATACCCGCTCAACAAATTGGGAAACGGTTTCGCTTAGTTTTTATTTCCGACGGTCTACGTGACGTTAACTCACTCTGGGGGATTCCTTCCCGGGCTAATGTTAGACTAACCCTGACAAAGCGTTTTCCCTGTATAGGATTTATTCCCAAACCTAGTAGCTAACGGCTGTATACACTGCTGGGTGTTCTATACAGGCGACATGTTACAATGGTATGATGAGTAATTGCAATTGCTGCAATGACCTTGCAATCGGAGAATAATGCATACTGCAACACGGCAGATACATGTAGAAGCAGTTGTATCTACCAGGTGCTTAAATACGAGACTTTGCCATATAAAACTTTTAACTTATTTCACTTGATAAAAAAGTTATTGAGCTGTTATAGCTGAAGGGAATTCACTCACTATTTTAGGTTTATGGTGTAAACTGGTCATAGTAGTTCGTTCTAGAATCAGCCGGCTATTTCCAGTAACGGTCAACATCAATCGAGGGACGCAACGTCTCTCGACAATAGACATTATAATAAGATTACGACTGCAATATATTTATGTCTATGAAGCCTACAACAGACAAAGATTACTCTAGAGCTCAATACAAACATCAGATACTGTGAAAGAGTCCGCTCAAAATGGATTCAACAAGATACGCTCGTACAAATATTATAGAAAGAATTGAGAAGGAAAACTTATTGAGAAAATAAAAATAAGGTCCCAAAACCAATTTCCCATCGCAGCTAAGTTTTAAAACATGAATCAGATGGTGTGGTGTAGCAGGAAATTAACTGCAAGTTCTGCGTTCAAGCGTGCGGCCGTTAAACTGGCGGGGTCATGGACGGGGAGGTAGCGAGGAGGGATGTATGGATAAAATGGGTGTTTAAGAGAAAGAACTTCATATAGATTAGGTTTGTTTGTGTTTTTCATAGATAAAAATATATGTGAGTAGCAACAGAGTTTATGGGCTACCTATATCTAATTCAACGGGATTGTAAAAGGTATGGTTATAAAATATATAAAGTATACGACTATTCGGAATGGATGACGGGCAGCAGATGGATGCGAGCTACTCAAAACGGGGATGGTTGCCGCTCACTTGGGGAGGTCTACGTTCAGCAGTGGACGGTGACAGGTTGCTGATGAAGTCCTTTGTAATTAGTGATACCTAAAGGCAGGCAGGCCAATATTTTTTAATAATGTTTTTTAATCGCCTATTTCATAGCCCAGATTCTGATGGCATAGAATATTTAAGTTATAATGTAGGAAATGCGGGAAATATGCATTATTGGTTTATACTAACTGAACCTGAACTGTGAGGGGATGCGTTTAAATTAGTTAGATTTTCAGTTACATTTATGTAGAATTTGCGTTCTTTGTTGGTAAAGTAGGGCTTTCAACATCATAGATAATCATAATGATGATGCGATTATTTTGCTAACATGAAATAAAAATTAAAGATTTACGAAGAGCGAGCCATTCTTGCCAACTAACATTCGGTACTTTAGTAGGACCTGTGATACCTTTTGCCTGTGAAACCTTTGAATAGGATCTAAAAATAAAATAATCTTCTGTTACCTATACTAATTCTGTGGCCATGGAAATAGATTTTATGGTCCTCATGACTCATCCGGCTTATTTCGAGAAGAATTCACAAGTTGAAATAAAAATATTTGGACTGTTGAAGTATGTCATCTACCCACACGTACCGACTTCCTCTATCGATGCTTCTTACACATTCTCTGTCCTTTTTCATTCAAGTTAAGGTCATCGCGTACTGACTGCTGGCGTGTAGCGTATTAGTAGCTTTTCAAATTGTCGTTGATTTATAATAATTTTAGTGCAAAATTTATACATATAAATTACAATTAGTATTCACAGGAACATCATTATACTCAAAATAATAATATATAAAAAAAAATACACATGTTATCTTAATTTACTGCCATATTTAAATCTCAATATACCATACTCCATAGAGAGTTTAGGTACTATAAAAATACTAAATGTAAAAAAAAGACCTTACAGCTTTTCACGTACCTCTATTGAATTCAGTATAACTCATGGGCCCCAAGACAAAGAGGAACCATTTCTTTTGATTTAGTTCTCCCTGTCCTAAATGGTATTATTTCAGACTCTAATTAAATTGCTATCATTTAGTAGCATGCAAAAACCGGCGCGATGTGCGCCGTGGTTTATCTTGTCGTTTCATTTCACATTCTCAGAAGTACTGTATGGTCAGCATTTATGAATAACAAACATGTCTGTACGTAATTATAAAAGTAAGTGCCTAAATATATATGCTAAAATGTGCAGCCCAGTGCGTATGAATAGTTTTCAGTAAGTTTATAAATATTAGAAGTTTTGATAATGTGATTTTTTTATTGCATAGCAGGTGGGCAATCTAACGTTAATGATCACCGCCAATGAACATCCTCCATTTCAAGTAATCCATAGGGTCTTATGTCACAAGTGCCGTTGTGGGACCTGCCAATAATTCAGGTTCCAGTTGCTTTTCAGAATGTTATAATACACATACACAAACATACACTCTCGCCTGCTATCCGCGAAGGGGTAGGCAGAGGCGCAGCTAGTGCACCCACTTTTCGCCGTTATTCCGTCCCATGATGTGATAGGGGGCGAGCCTATCGACTTTTGTTAATATTTACTCTGAAAGTGTCCTGAAACGAAACAATTATCTCTGCACTAGTCGAACCCGAAACCTCACGTTCAGTAACCAGCTCGGCTTCACCCAATATGGTGATTCTTAACCCAGTAGCAAGTACGCACATATCAAATATCGAGTAACAATGGAACCGGTATAACGGTACGTCGACCGACATTGCGACGGTCAGTGGGTACGCATGTCCTGATTCAAGTGTTACCACTGTCGGCCACCACACGTTTTGCTAATATATTTTTTACACCTAATTGTCTATTCGAAGGCAAGCTTCTCCTTTTCAAAATTCGTCATGGAAGGAACCGTCCGGTCTATTGTGTTTGGAGAGCATTGTCGATGTGATTACTTGGCGCTCTGAGGGTAACAACTAATCAGGAAGACAAAGTGCAATTCAATAATGATTCTAAGTTCTGTCTTATGTTGCTCCTGTTTATAGGCAGATATAGATTTTTTCTGCAGACGGGCGACATTCTTTCGTCGTGTATATCTAAAGAGAAATAATTATAAACATTTGATATATTCAATTAAACACTGTGTTAAAAATTGCAAAGAATACCAATGTTTTGAAAATCCCTAGAATAGATTAGGTACCAAAAATAAATCAATCGGGTACCACAGTTTAAAAAAAAATACATGAACAACTCTGTCAATGTAATGACGATCCAACATTGCAGCCCAACTCGGAGTTTTTGATAGTGAGCTCATCAATCGAATGTGCCCTTTTTCCAATTCTTCAAAGTCCCTAATGCACTTACGATTCCCGTAGCATTAAGTTCCTGATAAGTGACCACCATTTACCATCGGAAGTCCCAACAATAATTTGCCCTCAACTGTCACATACAGGAACGCCATTTGCATCAAAAGGATCCATCCTATCAGAAATAACCACTTCCATTCCCCCATTTCGAAGATAAATGTTACAATAAAACACATTGAATAGGAATTGAACCCGGGACGTCCGGAAGTAATAGATCGCGCACGAGTGACTTCCCCATTGTTGTCTATTTAGTTTTATAGACTTTGAAGACTGAAGTACAAAGCCAAGATGTACACATATTTCAGTTATGTCTTGACGGCTGTGCCAGTTTAGAATAATCACAAGAATTGAGAACCTAAAGTTCAGTACGCATTTTCGAAAATACCAATGCTAAGTGACCATATTACCTGTATAACGAATGTTTTTAGAATACGCATAGACTATAGGCAAATTTATTTAAACCACATTATTAGAGGTTATATTTGATTTAAATCTATTAGGCGCTGTTGTTTCATACGTGCTTAAGTAAAGTTAGGGGTCTTATCGCAGTGGCGAATTGCTAGCGAATTCACTGCGATGCTAAGGCTCATCCAGTGTAATAAGACAATTAAATCTCTTTTTTTTTCGCGGGGAAAAAGGCATTATAGCTACCACCACTGGAGGGTGAGTGGAACGGTTATGTTGGTTTCGCAGTCTTGTAGCCCAATATCGACACTCAGCATCAACCGAGCAAGCATTGGACTGAGTCCCTAACACTATGTACACCCTACATCGGCATACCAACCAACGTGGTATCTTGTTGTACTAAGATAGCTAGCATTAACTCTACCTGACCACGGATGAAACAACGGCTTCTTAGTCAAGAGTCACGACAATATTAAAGTTAATTTTTGCAAACATGCAATTGTTTCTATATTTGATAATATAAGAATTTTACAGGTGCGCGTCTAAATTCTCGCAATGTGCTGTAAGAGCATGGGCGTATATAAGGGTTTCGGGGGCCTTGACCCCCTTAGCTTAGAAAAAAAAAATCCGGGTACAAAACATGTACATATTATAATGCCTATGTGCAACACTTGAAACATTCTCACAAACTTTCACATTTTTTAGAAGATGAAATAGACAATTTTGATGACCGCGGGGGGAGGGGGTGTATACGTGACTTCCTCTACAATGTGAAAGCTATAGCTATCGCCCGTGTGTAAGAGTATGAAAGTATTCCACGCAAGCGGCACCGTGGACAAAATTACATCGGCCCTTCCCAGTATATTAAAATTAAACCCTCTTGTAACGAAACGTTTTTTGTAATAAAATTCGGATTACCGCGACCCGGCCTGCGGCTTCTAAAGGGGTACTTTAATCCCATCATGTCACGGGATTTTTTATTGGGACCCTCTGATTGAGGGCTTACCACAAGTCCGCTTTATTTTGGAACTTTCCTCGGATTCGGTCCTGGGTTTATAGCAAATAGAAAAAATACTATGTTTTCGATAAGCTCATAACGTATTTTTTTGGAGGCGAATGACGAGACGGTCAGGGCGCTCAACTGAATGTTGTTGACTTTCCATACCTCTACGGCAGTTTCGAATTACATAGCACTGCATGATACTGAACTGTACTCACTGTCTTAGACGTGGTTAAAAAAACAAAAACAAACGTATCAAACCTACATAATACATTTCCAAAAGTATATGCAGAGATGCAACTACGACATGTGAGTTCAGTCATTTTATGTTATAGGTAGAGATACCAAGCGGCTAGCTGAAACTGAGTACAAAAACCTAATATCTCTTTACCCGACCCGGGACTAGAACCCGGACCTCAGAGCGGTAGTCTTACTGCGCATACAAAACAACTACGCCAGTCGCCACCTTGGCAGTCGTAGGTGGACAGTAATTAAATTAACTTTAATAAAATTCTGCCTGGCTACCTCGGCGGCGTAGTTGTATTACGGCACAACTGCAATGCTGAGGTCTCGGGTTCGATCCCCGGGTCATGCAAAGTGATATTGGATTTTTCTATTCAGTATCAGCCAGGAGTCTGGAATTTGTGCCCGATATGGCGATAGGCTCGCCCCCTATAACATCGTGGGACGGAATACGCACGGCGAGGGGTGGGTGCACTGGTTGCGCCTCTGCCTGCTCCTTCGGGTATCAAAGGCGTTAGTATGCGTATGCGTTTAATAAAATTCAAACCGAAATACAACAGTACTTATAAATACTCTGCTGGTTATTAATAGGCAAACCGGTAATACGAAGGACTCTCGAATACGAGAAGTACTATTTAATTATTTAAATTCGCCGGAATTATGCCGGCACTCCTTACTCGTTTCACACTGCCTCATAATGAGACTCGTCGGGAAGGGCCGCTGTGGCGAGTTACGTGTATTCACTACGTCATCTCTAATGAGGCGCCAAGGCGCGAGGGTTTGGGCTTTCGCAATAGAGTCACTTCTACTCGCCTACATCTGTTTTGATTTATTTACTATTTGCACTGCATGTAACTGAAGCGAGTCTTTAGCCATATTTATTCCATACATACATATACACATACACTCACGCCTGTTATCTCCGAAGGGGTAGGTAGAGGCGCAACTAGTGCACCCACTTTTCGCCATTATTCCAAATCTAATCAAACTGGTAGGTGTTTCGAATCCGTAGGACTAAAAAGAAATTTTGTTTGTTGCAAATCGAAACTATAGTCTCTTTGGCTTCAGAGCCATTACACCAATATTCATCATCATCATCATCATCTTCTACACGAAGTCCACTGCTGAACATAGGCCTCGCCTAAAGATTTCCATACTGGCCTGTTAAAAGCGGCAGCCAATATTAATCTGCATAAAATAAATATAAAACATGCATTAGCCCCGGAAAAAGTAAATTAAATATAAAAATATAATTCCGGCTACACTTAACATCGTAATAATTATTATTTTCCTTTAATCATTAAAGGAAATTTTTCCACAAAATATTAGAGAAATATTTCGGTCGGAAAAATATAAGTGGATTGCCAGTAATTTGATTTGATATCAGTTTATGTAATGAATGTCAGTGTGTCAATGAAAAAGACATTTATTACCTTGCCATTAGGGTTGACAGGTTTTTCGTAGTAGATGTAATAGGTAATATAGTAAGTTTCTCACGTTTTACCTTATGTTGGTATCATAAAAAATTATGATCAAGTTGAAACTTCCCGCTCTTCAGCCAATTATAATTCGCGTCTTTTATGGACATCGAGCAACGTCATTAAGGTTTAGCTAGCACGAAAAACGTAGGAACGACCTATTTCATTTTTAATAAAAATATAAAAAGTACTCTGGGTTTTCGGCTGAATAGGGTACTGCTACTGCCTCGGGAATACATGCAAATCTCAGTTAATCCTCAAGAATCAAAATGTCATGAACAAATCACTGATTTTAAAATGTCAACTCGTATTAATTCCGCCATGTTGACTAGTAGCAAATAATTTAACACAGTCGTGGGTCTTTTCTGTCGCCCCCCGTTAGCAGAGCGTGAACATAGGGCCCTTTATGTATCCGGTGCGGAAGCATTTGCAATAGTATAAATTATGGTTATAGTATGTATAGTCTGAAAGGGGGATTATAGCTGGTATTTTGTATCGCTCAATAGATTTTATGGTTACTGGCAGAAGCTACTAAATTTCCTAATGTAAACAAAAACATTAAAAGTTTATAGAATATGATAAAGGTTTTCAAAGGCACCCGTGTTAGGACAAATCAACATAAATTAAACAATGTAAATTGTAATTAATTGATATGTAACTTAGACCGGTTTTTTTCAACTGTTGTTAAGGTAATCATCGGTGTTATTAAGCTGGACGCTGTTCGAGTGCTCCAGGTGTTGCGAGCGCTATATTTAATACTTTATTTCTGATTGTTTTTTTTCCTCTTATACTCCGCTAAGTGTGATTATAGTTTCTTTCCATACAAAGGTTGCCTGGAAGAGGTCGCTTGTAGCGATTGTAAATGTACAATCGCTACACTGTATAATGGTACACAATAGATTTAAGGAAATTATATCAACCTTAACTTCTATTTTCGGCTTTTAAAATGGTTACAATAAAGAGTATTCTTATTGTATTAAATATATCAAATGAATGGACCCAAGCACCATGGCGTAACAGTGAAATCACGAATAACACCTTTGTATTTTCGCTTAGTTCGGTTAGTAATATAAGTCTCCCAAAGCTCCTACAAACCCTTTATCCGCTACTAGTAGTGCTCGCGAATCCGCCCGCGTGAAAAAGTTTTTCCGGGATAAAATATTTTACCTGGATAAAAAGTAGCCTATAGCACTCAGGAGTAAAGTAGCTTCCTATTAGTGAAAGAATTTTCAAAATCGGTTCAGTAGTTCCTGAGATTAGTGAGTTCAAACAAACAAACTCTTCAGCTTTATAATATTAGTATAGATTTTCCATGAAACGAAACAAATCTTTTAGCGTAAAGACACTTATAATCGACTAGAAAGATGACCGAATTGCTCAGTTGCCTATATTCAGCAGTTTTAACAAATTAAAAACGATTTTTTAAATAAACTAACTCTCAAAATCTGCAATTGCGATGTTGGCAAAAAATTAATTGGTGATGGCATCGAAACACAAATGCCGACAATCTGACAATCAGTAGACGTAGTTTTTCAATTTAAAATGTGTTTTTTACTCGACAAAACCAAAATAGGTTTATGATTTTATCAGTGTATCTATTATGTTATAGCTTCAAAACCTACTTTCGTATTTTAATTAAACTTCATTCAACATAGTCTGAGAACATATCAAAGAATTCGTATGCAAAATCACTCGTTACCACTAAGCAAATGCGAATGATATTGAACCACAAATATGTCGAGGACAATATAGTCCAATAAGCGCAAAAAACGAATAATAGAATGTAAATCCTTCGGATTGGACCACTGTGACCGCACGAATTAAGTCCGCTCACAACCCCTGAGCTATTGTCATCTCCCCAATGACAGATGTGATGTTTTTTGTCATCCTATCTTTTTTATTTGACTTGTTTGAACTGTAATTGGTGAGGTTATAATTTTGTGTTTCGATGTTTTTGGCTTATACTTTATATTATTTTATCAGCGTCGTAAATTTTTTAACTATTTCATACGGAATGACTGACAAATTTGACTTTTCCTTAACCACGTTGACCCAATACTACAATACAATATGCTATGCGATAGTGATTTTGTTTCTTCGCGAGGTTATCCTTCATCGTGAAAACAAATTATAACCGACAGTGAGTAAAAGAGTACTTTAAAACCACTTCAGACAGTATTTCACAAATTCATATGACAAACAAATCGGGGACTATTTCAAGTAGATAAACATTAATTATACTTAACTGACAGACGGACAAAGGCCTGTGTATGGTTTTTTATTTAGAAACCGCATTAAACTAGGGTCTTTTTAAATAGGGCTTCTATAGAGGGCTATCTTATAAAGGACCAATTCTTTTCAATACTGAAGCGTAACAAATTGCCCACGTGGGGTTCGAAGAGGAAACTCTATAATCCTAACCACAAATTATACATAGTCATATATATTATATGCATCAGAACAATAATGTAGACCATAAAAAAGCTGTCAGTGAAAATCCTGATGGCTCAAATAGTTCACTTTGAAAAGGAGAAGACTTCTAAGAAGAGGCTTGGAGTGTTAATGAGCGATGGACATTACTCACAATGAGGTAATAAACTTTGTAAAGTCTCGTCTGTTACGTTTTTCTAACATCATCCCGGAGTCCGGAATTTATGCTCCATATGGCGATAGGCTCGCCTCTAGTCACATCATGGGCCGAACGAAACGCACATGTCGAAAATAGGTGGACTAGATGCACCTCTGCCTTTCGGAGATAAAAGGAGTGAGTGTGTGTAGTCTCGTCGTTCTGGTTAATATAGCCCGCGCAACAAGTGAGCCGGCTGTGGTAAAGGACGCCGATTTTATGGCGGTTTCGAAAATTATTTCGGGTATGGAAAGTGGATGTTGTAAATCCCTGCTTACTTCATAAGATTGAAAGGATTTGACAAGCTTTGGTCGACTGTTTTCCTAACGTTAACTCCCTCTAAGGAACTTCGAGAAAATCGCGTTAGAAAAAACCGTGAAAGGGATTGCCATACCCGGGATTCAGGAGCTCCTGATCCACAATCCATATACGTTGCCACTAGGCCAAGACAGTGATAAATGAATTTGGATTTTTTTTGTATAATTTATTGAATAAAGTATCGGATAATTACTCTGAAGTCGGGTAGAATAAAAAAAATACCACTTCTAATGGTAATTTTAACGAGTTGGAATTTATATTTGCTATTTTTAATATATTATTATAATAAATCACAGGGTTTCCAAGCCACAGTGACCACAGAGGGGACCCCACTTGAAACCGGCTTGGCCAGCAATTTGACACGCGTTTGTGCGATGCGCTAATCTCTGCGCAAACGAGCCTTGTTTGCACTCGGGGTTCGAATTCGGGGGATTAGGGGTGGCCATGATTTCGAGATTAATTAATTCAGTGTATTTTAATTTTTACTTATATCCTACTAATCCTACTAATATTATAAAGGCGACTGCCTCGGTGGCGTAGTCGTATTGCGTACGGTTTACGAGTACGATTTGCGCGCTGAGGTCCTGGGTTCGATTCCCGGGTCGAGCCAAAAAATATTGTGACTGGGTTTTTCCATCTTAAAAATTACTCAGTCGCAGCTCGGAGTCAGGAAGTTGGCGGTGTGATACCCCCGTGCCTCGGAAAGCACGTAAAGCCGTTGGTCCTGCGCCTGATCTCTCTCCGGTCATGTCGGATTGCCGTCTCACCGGACTATGAGAGTGAAGGAATAGCGAGTGAACCTGTGTATTGCGCACACACTTGTGCACTATAATATCTCCTGCGTACCTGGCTGATCTCCGTTGAGATTGGCCGCCGTGGCCGAAACTGGCTAGGAGGATTCCATTATAAAGGCGAAAGTTTGTAAGAATGTATGGATGTTTGGATGTATGGATGTTTGTTCCTCTTTCATGCAAAAACTACTGAACGAATTTCGATGAAATTTGGCACACGGGTACATCATATCCTGGATTAACACATAGGCTACTTTTTATCCCGGGAAAACATAAAGCGGGACTTTTATCCCGGAAAAACTTTTTAACGTGGGCGGAGCCGCGGGCAAAAGCTAGTTAAAAAAACTTAACCGGTCGTAAGGTGTTTCGAGAGTTATGGTAAGAATGATGCCGAATTTCTTAGCTAACAGACCCAACAATTTTCTGATGAATGAAATCTTGTAAAATAACGTCGCGATAATTCTTAAAATAATAGATTCTGGCTTAGATTTAATCGACATTCGCTATCTCACTGAAGAATTTAGATATATTCCCAGCCCAGTTGCAGAATCCTGTTACATTATGGGAATTATTAGTTTCGTAGTAGTAATATAGCTTGCCATTGTGATAGAATATTTAGTAGCTACGTATACTTACGCCTTTTATCCCCGAAGGGGTAGGTAGAGGCGCTACAAGTGTACCTACTTTTCGCCGTGCGTATTCCGTCCCATGATGTGATAGGGAGCGAGCCTATGGCCATATTGGACACAAATTCCATATTCCGGGCTGATATTGAATAGAAAAATCCAATATCCCTTTGCCTAACCCGGGGATCGAACCCGAGACCTCAGCATTGCAGTCGTATCGTAATACAACTACGCCACCGAGGCAGTATTTAGTACCTGATCCGTATTTTTTATGTTACCGTCTACATAAAGGTTTACAAATTTTCCTCTTTATAATTAATACACAATTCTCGCCTAAGCACACGAAGCGTTGTCACCCTACAGTACACAGCGTAACCATTGTCACTCAGTAGGGTGCATACATTATTGTTCATTTGGAAACTGAACGAGTGGGAGCCACACAAGATTATTTTTATTGGTTTTACAATGAATAGTTCGGAGGGGATTGAATTGAGTGGTGTTACATTTTTTATAGATATACGAACTACTGTTTTTGTCAAGTCTTGAGGGATTCGCTACTGAATGGAAGATTATACAAATATTTTTTTATTTGCTGGATCCAGTTTAGTAACCCCATGTATTTTAATTAACCGACGTATTATCTCAAAGGAAACCGGAGCGCAGCTGTATTTAGCGTACTCCAAGATTAGTGGAAACCGTCACGCAGAATAACACATAGGACATAGCAGTAACACCATTCAAAACTTTGACTTAAAAGCTGCATGGCGCTAAACGACGCTCGTCAACCTGAGACGTCTTAAATCTCACAATGCCTCAATTAATTAAACCATCAATACCCAAATGCTTAATAAAAATATAGCTTGCAAATTGTTGTTTGGCAGAACATACAAAGCGGTAATACGTACTCAATACTCAGATATACTCTGGTGTACGGGACTCGGGAGTGCTAGACCACTGTGTGGTTTACTGGTTTATTGGGTAACAGGTAACTTGTGTACGAGAAATTCTAATTAAAACTATTCGTGTTGCGTTTGCATTTGCAAACGTTTCTTTGTATATGTATAGTCAGCCACGTCAGTAGTTGAACAAATAGAAAATTTCAAATCGCCTTTACGCGTTAAGTTTAATTGAAACATTTTTTCTTTGTGTGAAGTAAAGTTAATACCGTTCATTTTATTTTTGAGAACACAAATTGTTACGAACACAGAAGTGATAGCGATTTGAAGTTATGAATTTTTTCAGCTGCTTATGTGGCTGACTGTACAAATATCTACCGTATGATACGTCAGAATTTGTTTCAGTACATACATTATTTTTTACCACACCAACCCATGCAGATGCCCCAAGGGTTTCATCAAATCACCCTTTGTTCAAGCGCGGTTATCGGGTGCTCGATACGTTCGGATTAGCAATTAGGGTGGCTCCGGGCTACTCGTTATTTGGGGATGATTTTATTGCTTTACGGGGCTGGAATTTTGACGCCTTTTCCATAAAAGAGTTCTTTATTTAAATAGATATATGAGGGGTAGCCAGAGACGTGTACGCTTGAATCAGGTATGTCAGACTAATTGAAAAACATTTCTGTTGATAGCCTCGGAATTTAATGTAGAGGTCTGATAGGTTTTTCATACAGTGTTCTGTCAATTTTCTTTGGACATACAAGTGAGTTGAAGTTCCCCCCCCACCCCCCACCCCTCTTACGCCGCTAGTGAATGCTACTTTTATCCCAGGATAGGTGTTTTATGCGGACAGAATCGCGAGTAGAAACTAGTTAATAATAAAAGAGATATCTATGGAGAGCCTAATTTCGTTCCAAGCTGTGTTAGGTAATTCCCGCGGGATTCGCAAATTTCGTTTCGAACCCGGGACCGTGGGGACTGGGGTGCTTGTTAGTGGATAGGATAATCTTATTATATTGACCGCGTTTCATATCTTAAAAGCTTAGGGGCGGAATATTTTAGCGTAGTTAGTGCAAATGAAAAGGACTGCCTCGGTGGCGTAGTTATATTATGGTACGACTGCAATGCTGAGGTCTCGGGTTCGATTCCCGGGTCGGGTAAAGTGATATTGAGTTTTTCTATTCAGTATCAGCTCGGAGTCTGGAATTTGTGCCCGATATGGCGATAGGCTCGCCCCCTATCACATCATGGGACGGAATAACGGCGAAAAATGGGTGCACTAGTTGCGCCTCTGCCTACCCCTTCGGGGATAACAGGCGTGAGTGTATATGTAGGTATGAAAATATTTGATTGAACCCATAAAATGATGTACAGTCAGCCACATAAGTATCTAGCTGAACAAATCTAAAACTTCAAATGGCGTCTACACTTTCGTGTTCTTACCAATTTTTGTATTCTCTTCACAAAAATAAAATAAAGGTTATTAACTACTGCCTAGAAAGAAAAAAAAAAACAATTAAAATTAACGCGTGGAAGTGATTTGAAATTTTGAATTTGTTCAGCTATTTATGTGGCTGGCTGTACTTACTTTGCTTAAATTTAGATAAGCAACTTAATCGATTCAAGTATTCTCCATTAAAGGTGGGGAAAAACAAAAAGCTTGAGTGTTAACTTTGAATCGATTCATTACAGAGGCCAAATTGATTTAGAGTAGCGCATGGAATTCGAAGCCAATTATGTTTTTTAGCATATTTTTGCTATAGGAGCATTTCATCGAAAATTTATTTCATAAATCAAAAATTTGATTAACATGACTTTCATAAATAACTAGTCCAAAGAAATAACAGCAAACTGGATCGACCGGTCCACGCAAACTGTAGTCGGTACTCGTTCACGAGTATGTGTTAAGTATCGGCCTCAATCATATTGCAAAGGAAGTTATGCCCGGCAATGCCGCCACGAAAACAGATACTAAGGCCGGGTTGTTTCACCTGTGGTCAGGAAAAGTTAAGTCTTATTACACTACTCACTCAGGAGTTATGTAGCTTCCTATTAGTGAAAGAATTTTCAAAATCGGTTCAGTAGTTCCTGAGATTAGCGCGTTCAAACAAACAAACTCTTTAGCTTTATAATATTAGTATAGATATGTATACACATACTTTAACTACTTACGAATAAAAGTAAAGGCTAGATGCTGGCACAGCGAGGAGTCCAAATAGTCTCAATGTCCGTTTAATGAGCATAGCATAGACTCCAAATAAGCTGAATACCGAGTAGTTCACGCATATAGTTGCTTCTTTTATAAAGAATCAGATAAGCTTGCTCTCTGATGGTCAGTGATCACATGACCTCCCATTTCCTCCGTGCCTCCCATACTGTTGGACATAGCCTGTCAACCTTTGAGGGTTGTCCGAAAATTTTGGTAACCAGCACATCTATTCCTTTTTAACCGACTTCAAAAAGGAGGTTCTGTATTCGATCCGTATGTATGTATGTATGTATGTATGTTTGTATGTATGTATGTATGTATGTATGTAAATTTGTATGGCCGCAAGTTTCTCAAAAGCTACTGATCCGATTTGGATGTGGTTTTCGATATTCAAATGTATATTTTTCAGGGAAGGTTTTAGTATATAATTTATGAAGATCTGATGAAGATCTCTGGAGATAAGCAATGGAACTCTTCAATAACTAACAGCAGATGACTCGCGAATGCTGCAATCGTATATCTATGATGTATTGTTTACACCATTCCATAATTAACTAACAAAAAAGCAATAAATAAAAACTTTTTAACAAAAATAAACCGACTTCAAAACCACTACATACAAAAAATAATTAAAATTTGTATTCGCTTAGTATATACGCATATTTGGAGTCGGTGCCTAATTTAAATTGAACGATGTTTTCGTATAGGTATTTGTTTGTGTATTTCCTTTGCTTAGCTGGCAATTTAAATTAGGCATCGACTCCAAATATGCGTATATACTAAGCGAATACAAATTTTCATTATTTTTTTATTATAACAGAAGGTTAAAAAACAACTGATTCACCTAATGGTAAGGGATTAGCACTGTTATAAATCTGTCTTCGTAGATGAATGGAATTACGACTATGTTGCGAAATGTAAGGAAAAAAGTACTGAGAATTTTATGTATTTTAAGCCTCGAGCAATCTCATTATCCATAAGAAAAACATCAGCAAAACATTTTACGACAATGGCACATCCCCGTTAAATCCGGCACGTTTAGAAAAAAGCTCTTTGCCGATGTACAACAAATAAAGTAAATTTAAAATAGTATTAGTAATAAAGGTAATCAAATCAGTGCCAACCCTCGCTATAAACATAATATCCCTCAAAGCAACGGCCAATTTGTTTTTATTACGTGACAACCCTCGTTATGGAGTAGGGTTGCTTTTGTCGTTTGTCATTTTTATTCATATTTTGTGGTAGACCTTTTCAAAAAGAACCCCAATGTGCTGTATAAAAAGATACTACGTTTCACCTGACAGTATTACCTAAAGCTTATCTGAATACTATAATAAGATCTAATATAGTTTATAGTCTAAAACTTTGGGTCGTGCATGCCAAATGAGACTTTATAACACTGATAAATATTTGGGTTATTGCGATAATTATACCCGTTCGTACTGCTCCGCGAACGTGTCAAAATACAACGTTACAATGGATAGTTGTTACATTTCTGTTGTCCTGTTTAATTGCAGTTTCAGAATCTTGCTTACACTGTAAAAGACTTGGCGTAACAAACTAAAGTTTCCACGACACTTCAAAATTTAAGTTTACTATTGCCTTTTAAGGTACAATTCATAACATGACGGTCACAGAAAATAGTCGACTAAATTTAATAACCGCTGTTTCATTAAAACTGTAGATAGCAGAAACGAAAACGAAAATTCAATTCTTAACAGCTTAATCATAATTATTAATGGCAAATTTATGCAAAAAAAAATATGTCTAAATTGTTCTCCAAAAAATAAGCATTTTTATTTTCGATACCTAGGGACACTCGAATTGTGGAAGCGAAAGGGCTCTTGGTTTATTTGGACACGGGCCCCCGACGAGTTCAGTAGGCTTACATTGTTGGACACGCTTGGCTCTTTTCATTAAACGAAAGATACACTCGACTTGAATTTTTTACAAATAAAATCCTTTACCGCCCTGTTGTCTCAATCGTCAGAACCGGACCTTAACACAAACTACTCACAAAGTAATATTAACTGGTCCCTACAATCATTTGGACCGCAATAAAGGGGCCCGCGCTACTCTCAATCACAATTTAATATAATTACATCAGAGGGTGCCCACTAGATTATGTACACGTGAAAATTAGTTTTTAGTTGAGTAGCTCTCTAAATTTAAATCCTACGGTCCCATTATTATAAATGTGAAAATATGTGAAAACTTTGGTAGGAGTAAAGGCATACAACGTAGCAAACTCATGGATTTTGATATTGGCCACAATATATAGATAGGATAGACAAGTTCTTTATTCCAGATAATGAGTTGTACGGGTGGAGCCGAGAGCTAAAGCTGAGTACATATTTGTATAGCAGAAGGTAGGCCAATAAGCAAATGGATTGCACGATCATAATTAATCACCACAGTCTATGAATGTGGAATACCTTCTGGCCGAGAGTCTAAATAGGTATTAAAAATCAGAAATTTATGTTTTTTGCTCTCTTACAATCCTCACAGGTAACATCCAAATATAGTTTTTCTTCATCATCAGCCACTTTATGTCCAATGCTGAACGGAAGCGGAGGACTATCCGCTAAAAATTTCCAGACGAACCATTTAAAAGCGGCCTGAAGCGTGTCCCTGCGACCTTTATCAAGTCGTCTGTCCACCTTGCAGGTATAGCAAGTAATGTATACTAGATATATATACCAGCATATATAGCTTTTGCAATGCAATACAATCAGCCCTGTATTATATATTGCCCACTGCTGAGCACGGGCCTCCTCTATTACTGAGAGGGTTCCGGCCTTAGTCCACCACGCTGGCCTAATGCGGGTTGGAATATAGCTTTTAATCGGATCAAAAAGCAAGGTCATAAAGTTCATTTTGAACAACGTTAATTTGACTTAAAGAAACCTCTAGTTTTACAAGTCTCTAACTTAACGGTTCACAGTTAGGTATTAAAAGATAATCAGGTTAGATAAGATTTTGACAGGTCCGTCTGGAAATCGTTACGAGAGGCCTATGTTGTGCAGTGAGCTTCATGTGGCTGGTGATGATGATAATGATGGTAAAAAATAAACAAGAATACTCATAGACTAAATACTGTTTGTAGGCACGAGCATTACGCGTTTGCATTTTAATTTTTAAACTAATTCAGCAATGCAAAAAGTTCTTCTCGTATCAAAGCTCAGCGTTAGTGGATTTTAAGCTCTAGCTGAAATACAACCGAACGCTTTCAAGATAAGCTTCCAAAGCTGTTGGCATAGCTTGTGAGCTTTCCACATGATATGAGAACGTGGACTTAGAATATAAAGTTTATATATTTAATAAGGATCACATCTAAGTATACTATTTATTTATTATATAACATACTAATATTATAAAGCTGAAGTTTGTTTGGTTGAAGGCGCTAATCTCAGGAACTAATGAACCGATTTTGGAAATTCTTTCGCTAATAGGAGTAATACATTACTCTTGAATGACATAGGCTAATTTTTGTCCCAGAAAAACTATTTCACATGGGCGGAGCCACGAGCAATACTAGTTTTATAATAAAAATCTTCTTTTATCTAATATCTAAGGGTAATTTTCTGCCGGCGAGACATATAACTGTTCTTTTTAGATGTTGGAAACTTTTTTGGTATTACGTGTTAAGTTACTTTGTATTAATTTGTTTGTGTATGTTCTACTGTTTGTTTCCCGTACTACGAAAAATAAAATATCTGGCAGTAAACAAGCGAGATTGTCATCTGATGGTAATAATGCGATCATTGCCACTCAGTAACACCCACATTAGCGGTGTCTCCCAGTCCGTACCACCGCTTGTGTTATAGCTTCCTTCAAACCGGTTTAAAACTTAAATGCATTTAGGAAACATTGTTCCACTAAAATGAATCGTAGGTTGTCAGTACTTAAATACGTATTCTTATGAAGTAGTAGAATACACCAGGTATTACTACGTTATTACGTTGTACTATTCTGTATTATGTGCTATACGAACTAACATTAACAAATGATTTGATACAAATCTAGCTGATGAAGCCAAATAAACGCTAATGGAAACACTACGCGCTCAATGACAATCAAATGATGAATCTAAATGAAACAATAGAGGAACTGTGGAGATGTGTTAGCTAATATATTTTCATAGTAAATAGACGTTTGCTTATAAACGGTATGTTTTCGATTTTGTTGTTTTAGATCAAAACCCACTCAAAACATGACGCATATAATTGAATCACAACATCGGAATTTTTACTACAAACACAGTTGATACGCATGCGGATGCAAACATGTACCAGTTTCGATTGATAAACTAAAAAAAAACAATTACGTATTTCGACTGCACTGTATTTACTACGTTTATATGCTACTAGCTTTTGCCCACGGCTCCGCCCGCTTTAAAAAGCTTTCCCGGGATAAAAGTCCCGCTTTATATTTTCCCGGGGTAAAACGTAGCCTAGCCTGTTAATCCAGGACATGATCTACCCGTGTGCCAAATTTCATCGAAATCCGTTTAGTAGTTTTTTCATGAAAGAGTAACAAACATCCATACCTCCAAACATCCAAACATCCATACAATCTTACAAACTTTCGCCTTTATAATATTAGTAGGATTCAGCAGATAGTATTTTCGAAAATGATCTAGGTTCAGCGCGTAGGTAGTGGGTATTACTGTCTAAACTTTCAAAATTTCTGATCTTACCTGTTTGTTCATATTTCGCTTAAATATGAAACGATGTTTTAGTTTTTTCATATTTTAAAATAACAATAAGACTCCATGAATCTCTGTTCATGAATATTTTTATTACCAACAATATGTTGGCTCTTTTTTTCATTCTTATAGAGTAGCGTCATTAAGCCTTGTTATCTCAAATAGACATTGATCTTCGTGACATCAAAATTTGAAGTATTCTCTCGCTTGATGGAGTTGAATCTTTGTTAAATTCGCTGTCAATCAACGGTGCCGAACGTTGTGTTTCTGTTCGGTGTAATATGACCGAACACTTTAGTTAACATAAATGCACGTAACGCATTTACTTACAATTGTAATGTTTTGTCAGTAGCGTAGTAGTTGTAACACAGTCGGTTTCCGAGGCAGTCGGGTTCAGTCCTCACTACCATAACATTTAACATTAAGTGATATTAAACATTAACATTGAACATTTGTAACATTTGTGACGAACATTAAATCTGTGAACATTATATCGCATTCTATCATTCAACAACCACTGCACCCCCGCTCTCTACTCGTACAGTTTCGATTTGAAGCGCACTGTTACTAGTGGGCACGGGCTAGTATGAGATTGGGAAGCTGCAAAACCACTCGCTCTGACGTTCAAAGTCATGTTTCAGGCTGACAAGCATGATGGGGTGCCATACAGTAGTTTGTAATTTAAGTTCTTTGTGGTGTTTAAAGACAGGTATGGTTTTTCTTTTTTTAGTATTAGACAAATCGATTGAAGTGCTCGTTAGCATGTGCACTATCTGCCATATGTCACACCTTAAACAAACTTCCTTTGCCATTTTCAAAGGCTGTTCACGCACTTAGAACTTCTCTAATTATTGGTGTTAATGAGCGGTGACTGGTGACCATCTACTAACGGTGACTCACTTATAATATATTGGACATATAGATAAAATAAACGCAAATTGCAAAATAAATTTACTTGTAACATAGCATAAACAAATCAAAACTGACCGTGCTGTAGTACATTGTAGAGAATATAAAAAATACCCCCATTTTGTGTGGGGTCGTTGTTTAATGCCATTTTCGCGGATCGCCCCCGGCGGGAAAGTTTCATATGAGTGAAGCGACCGGCGGACGGGCCGTGTTGTCGGAGGGACAGTGGTGCTTAAACTGTGGGGGCTGAATACTATACTTTTTTAACTATTTGATACATGTGAATCTATTGTTAAGTTATATATACGCCGCTCACATACAGTATAGTATACCATAAGATTCGTAGATATATTTTTGTTGCTAGAGTTAAAAAATATTGAATAACAAAATTATGTTATGAAAATATTTGAAAAGTTACTTTATTTACTCCATTGACTTCAGTTGATATTAAAACTATCCGTTCATATGCGTTGGTAATCACTAACTCTTCCTAATAAACTAAAACTCGTTTCGCTCCTGCTTTAAACAATGGACGTCCAGGTAAATGGGGCTTTCGTGTAATATTAACCTAAAAGGAGCGTGGAACAAACTTTGGGAACATAATTGTACCCGGGCGGTGGGTAGACGAGTATGCGCGGCGCCCGGGGCTGCTCCGCAATAACACCAGAGAGCTTTCCGTTTATCCGAGCATGGACTGAGTATATTAATTCTGATGACAGTTGTTCTAGCAGTGAATCTCGGGCACGGTTTGGTAATGGTCTCTCTTGTAAATTTTTTGGCGCTCATACGTAGGTACCATCGATGGTCTTTTAACTGATTTAAGTAATTGAGTTTTAACAAGAGCTTTGGAGAAATGAACAAATGTGACGTCTTGGTAACGGTTATGGTGATCATCAACGAAATACAATAGCAAACTTTAATTTTTTTTAACAGACTTCAAAAAGGAGGTTCTGTATTCGATCCGTATGTGTGTATATATGTTTGTATGTATGTATGTAAATTTGTATGGCCGCGAGTTTCTCAAAAACTACTGATCCGATTTGGATGTGGTTTTCAATGTTTAAATGTATAGTTTTCAAGGAAGGCTTTAGTATATAATTTATGAAGATCTGATAAAGATCTTCGGAAATACACAATGGAACTCTTCAATAACTAAGAGCAGATGACTCGCGAATGCTGCAATCGTATATCTATGATGTATTGTTTACACTATTCTAACTAGCAAAAAGCAATAAACAAAAACTTTTTAACAAAAAATAAACCGACTTCAAAACCACTGCAAACCAAAAAATAATTCAACTTTATATTCGCTTATTTATTTAAAGATTCCACAAAAACTCATAACTTATTGTACAATAGTAAAATGCCTTGGCTTATAAATGCTTTATTCTTTATTAAACCTTAGCATCACCCTGGCCGGGTTCCTGTTTATAATTCATCATTTTTGCTTTATAACTTTTGTACGGTCAGCAAAGCATGTTTAATTAACTAGGTAATTAAGTAGGTGTCCACCCGCCTATACATTGTAAAATAATGTAAATTTCATAAAACATGATAGACTTTTTATTTTGCACTACCTAGTATCTCTGATTTCATGCCATTTTGAATTATATTCAGTGTAAGAAGTTCAGTATAGTTCGAGACTCAAAGTTTCTAATGAACCGAACTGCAGATCTTCATAGCGCGCTCTAGTTAACTAAGAGAATATGCAAATTTGTGTGTATTATATTGTACCAACATAGTTGGTTAATCTCCGTTACATTGATTAATCCCTTAAGGGCAGGCGGAAGTCTAAATTCATTAATAATTAAATAAGTATCGAAACACAACAACTTGATAGTCAACGAAATTTTCATAACAAAATGTTCACGAATTTGATGATTAAAATATTCCCTTTACGTAGTGTCAATAACCTATAATCTACCTAAATCCTAATGGATACGCTGTGGTTCTACGAAACCGGCGCGTGCCAATACGGGCCGGATCAATCCGGTTCGATTCGGTTCGATCTGGATCCATCGGGTTGTAACAGGATTTCAATCTGAATACGTTAACGTAACTCTTTTTTGTGGATATTTGGGCATACTAAATTTATTTTACAGCATGTATTGTGAAATTTGAGGTTGATTACATCGATAGAGCCACGTTATATGCTAGCATGAATGTGTAAGCTCGATAAGGGTACCAATGTCCGCGAGCGACATTTTTGGTTTGCATTTCTTACATCAATTAATTATATACCATTACTACTGAAACACAAAGCCATGGACCATGGGTCCCTGGCTGATTTCGTATCGAGATATAAAACCCAGAAGAACAAACTACGACCCAGTAGAACAAATATCTAAAATGGTGTTAACAATTGAATTCTTGTTTCAGGCCAGATAGTGGAAGTGACGCCGAGGGAGGCTGTGCGGCGTATAGGAGACGAGCTCATCGTCCTCTGTAAGGTCCCGTACGAAATTGACTCATGTCGGTAAGTACTACTCTTTTGGATCATTAATTATAAATCGGCCATACTGAAAAAAGAAACGACAACAAAAATTACAAACCCGTGTGTTAAAAAAATATATTAAATAAGTATTTAAAATATAATAAAAACTGTTACAATTTGCAATTTAAAAAAGGGTTTATTGTGCAAAGCCTATAGATACCCTGACGTATGCGGTGTGATTTACGTCACAGCATTTACGCTGCATGAGTGGGAAGTAGACGCCGTGATTTGTAACGCACTTGCGTCCAGCGCCATTATTTGAAATATGAGTTCATCACTCACTTTATAACCAATTCCATCCCTGTCTGCGCAGATATGCTTATTTTTCATGATAGTTGTTATATAACATAATTTATAGTTTTGTATAACTAGTCATTGCTTGCGGCTCCACTCGCGTGCTTATAACTGATCTCTGTTAGCTCGATTAAAAAGTAGCGTTCACTTAATGTACGAGAATATTTTCTTCAATGTTGCTCTTTTTAATTTTTTTTAACCTTAGCATTTGCGTAAATACTATAAACAATTTAAACAATCCCTGTGTATTTTTCTGAACAAACTATCAACGAAGACTTTGTTTTAAAGTTAATATATTTTAACTAGTATTTTACTAATAGCCAAAAGCTATAAAACATACATAATTTTTAACAAAGTATTAAAACTCATTTCATTAAGGTATCTGCTATCTTTTGTTAAGTTTTTTTCAGTACATTGTCACGGACCTCTGTACAAAGCACGAGTAATTACAGTAGAAGCTTTTAACTTGATCCCCCATTTTTGTAATTAACAATGCTCTTTACACGAGATTTTTCTACTTTCCTTTATAACGAGAATTTATAGAAAGCTCTTTTTGCGCTGCGAACGGAGAGCCGGCACTCGGCTAAGAAACGTATAGTCGAGAGTTCGATTAACCCGTCAAACCCCGCTTTTATATATAGATGTACTAGCGGCCCGCCCTGGCTTCGCTCAGGTAGCAAAGCATATTACATGCTGAAATTAGTTTTTTGTCATACAAAATATTTATGTAATATACACATAAGCATTCCTCTTGAATCACTCCATCCATTGGTGAAGTTTTTCCGAGATAAGAATTAGTCTAGGTCCTTCCCAGGGTCTTAAGCTATGTCCCTTCCAAATTTCATGGCAATCAGTTCAGGGGCGTGACAGTGACGGTTCCACTCGCGAGAAAAAAAAACCGAGATAAAATTACCGGCTTATGTTCTTCCGGGATAAAGTAGCCTATGTCCACCTCTGGATCTCAAACTATCGTCATACTTATTTTCTTGCGGTTCTACTCGCAGAAAAAGATTTTCCGGAATAAAAGTCTCGGTTTATTTTTCCCGGAATAAGATATAGCCTAGGTCCGTCCCAGGATCTTGACTCGTCAAGCCCCGCGACGGATGCGGGCGTTCTAGTATATAGGGTTTCCGCATAAATCTATATATAAGCGGGACTTGACGGGTTAAACTATCTCCCTACCACATTTCATCGAAATCGGTTCAGTGGTGAGGCCGTGACGGCCCCACTCGCGAGAAATAAAAACCGGTATAAAATTCCCGGGTTATGTTCTTCCGGGATAAAAGTAGCCTATGTCCTCCTCAGGATCTCAAACTATCTCCATACTTTCTCATTTATAGACACGCGCCGCCGACCCCCCGGCCGGTACCGCCGCGACCGCTATGTCCCTGCATTTTAAATCTGTAATATCTTCGAAAAAATTTATTTAAATAACATGTTGTAAAGGGTCATATTGATGTATATTAAATGTACAATGTATTGATGGTACTTAATTGGATAAGGATTAATGCTGTACTGCTTAAAATCGCTTCGTATCGTAAATAAGCCATTATTTCTCGTCAAAAGTAAAGGATAAAAAATGGTTATTGTGGGTTATCCCTAAGAGATAGACATATACCATTGCGGACTTTTTTGTAGACTTTTTTAAGGTGTACAAAAGTGTAGTACATTATTTTTAATCTATCTCGTTGAGTTTAGCCAGCGTCTGCAATGTAAGCTCAAAAAAATGTGTTTATCTACATCACATTAGAAACCTTTTAAATTATCAATGTTTCTATACTATATTATGCATACTATTATACATATAAACCTTCCTCTCAAATCACTCTATCTATTAAAAAAACCGCATCAAAATCCGTTGCGTAGTTTTAATGATTTAAGCATACATAGGGACATGAGGACATAGGGACAGACCACGAATTATCTCTATCTCTGTTCTGTGGGACAGACAGCGGGAAGCTTTTTTTTTTTTTTTTTTTTTTTTTTTTTTTTTTTTTTTTTTTTTTTTTGTCCCTGACTATACTCTTGTTAGCCTGACGAGAGTCGGCTTATACAAGCACACCGGTCTTGTGGGTGAGCGCAGAAGGCGCTCGCAACCCATTAAATTAAGCGACCACGCTGAGGGCGACCCACTAACGGGTCACGAACCTCGGCTCAGGACGGCCACTGAGAGGATAAGACATCAACGTTTGGGGAATATGGTTTTTAACCTAATCCTATTTATCGTGTTGATTGTAGTCTTCGGCACGCGGGCCGGAACTGCTACGAGAGGGAAGGGTTGTGGGGAACGCGACGAGGTCCTCGACGGCGAGGACGGTACAGCGGTCTTGTGGAGTGTATGAGCTTTAAATGCTCGTTCTTTTCGCGTAAAGCTAGAGTGATTTCGTCCTCTGGATCGGTCAGGACTGATCGCGGTCGTCTCCATTTGGCGCGGTCAAATGGAGATAACGGGAAGCGACTTTGTTTTATACTATGTTGTAGTGATGCATCTTAGCTACGGGATCTGATGTATAATTATCAGTGAAATGTGTTTCCTTTGGATCCAAAATATTAGTAAACAAAAAGCGAATTTTCAAAATCGGATGGACAGTTCATTGTTTTCACCGCATACTAGTGATACCAAAAGAAGGCTTATCTTTTTTTATAAATACGTTTCACCTTTACAGGATGATCGTGGGGTCCAAAACATACATATTGAGACCTGGCAACCAAGATGGCGACGTGGTTTATTCCGGACAAGGGTTAGGTGTAAGTACTATTTTCTAGATATTACGTTTCCCTTTATTAGAATCCATCTCTATCTTTATGTTCTAGGAACTTTTTTATAGATGATTTTTTCAAAACTCGGTTTAAAAACAACATTAATTTCATTGACTGACTGCCTCGGTGGCGTAGTGGTATTGCGTACGCATTACGAGTACGATTTGCGCGCTGAGGTCCTGGGTTCGAATCCCGGGTCGAGCCAAAAAAATTGTGACTGGGTTTTTCCATCTTAAAATTTACTCAGTCGCAGCTTGGAGTCAGGAAGTTGGCGGTGTGATACCCCCGTGCCTCGGAAAGCACGTAAAGCCGTTGGTCCTGCGCCTGATCTCTCTCCGGTCATGTCGGATTGCCGTCTCACCGGACTATGAGAGTGAAGGAATAGCGAGTGCACCTGTGTATTGCGCACACACTTGTGCACTATAATATCTCCTGCGTACCTGGCTGATCTCCGTTGAGATTGGCCGCCGTGGCCGAAACTGGGTAGGAGGATTTTTCAATTTCATTGAATATTTTACAAGTAGCTTGTAGTACATTACAGAATTTACATTTCAATTTCCTTAATTTTGAATTGTACATGTATCTAAAAGTTTAGATGAAAACCCAGTCCAACATCCAAATAACGCATCGATTTGTTTACATTTTAGAAAAATCCTGATGATATAATGTGCATAATCCACGATTTATTATTTATTTTACCTTCGTTTATAGACAGTTGAATTTGCACTTGTTTCTTACAGTCGGGAGAGTGTGGGGCTCACATACGGAATGTGAAGGAGGAGTGGAACGGCAACATATCCTGCGTCCTGCCCCCGCAGACGGGCAACATCGAGATTATGGGCACCATGAGACTTTTGGTCGCAAGTATGTACATTCTACAAGTTGTTATCGCTTCTATTCCTTGAAAATGTTCTACAAAATTATTACCCTTCCTTACTGTAGTCGAGTAAAAACATTATTGATTTAAAGGAAATGTTTCATTCTGCTTTGACTTTTACCTTCCATCAACAAACGTGGGGTTATTAGCCCAAAACATTTTTCAAGCAAGTTGCAGAGAAGATTTGGTGTGGTTGATGTGGTTTATTCTTGCCCTGAGAGATCCAATTAAAACAGTGTTAGAAAACGAAAACCAACCATTACATCCTTTGACAAACATAGGGCAATAAAAATGATAATGGTAACAAATATACTAACAAAATTATCTGTTGTAGTGGCGCCTGGTGAACCTCTCCTGATGTCGCCCCCACAGTCGCAATTCAACGAGGGCGACCTCTTCATGGCCAGATGCGTCGCGCCTAATGGCAGACCCGCCGCCAAGATCACCTGGTTCTTGGGTAAGTTTGGTATGCTGGTTGCAAAGATAGCAACCGTGAATATAGTAATAACCTACTTTAGTGGTTTGCTCTAAATCGTGTTTGGCAACAGCCTGTACATGTGTATCCAGTTTTACCTCGTGACGCATTGAGCGATGTATCTTTTTTATGGCATTGAATGACGAAACGAGCATGCCTTTCGCCTGATGGTAAGCGATACGACCACCCATAAGCAGTAACGACACCATCCAGCAGCTTGATTTACAAAGTACTGTGTGGCATTCCACTGCGCTCGTCATCCTGAGACATAAGATGTCAAGTCTCATTATGTCCAGTAGAATGTCCTTCAAACTGAAGCACAACAGTGCATGCACACTGCTGCTTGGCGGTAGAAATAGACACTGCGGTGGTACCCACCCAGGCGGACTCTTACATATGAGAGTCCTACCACCAAACAAGAAAGCCTAGTTTAGATATCCTCGCCGAGATACATTTTCCCCAAATCGTTTTTAGTGTTCGTGTTGTCATTAACACCCACGAGCCACACATTCAATATTCGTACAAGATGAAGTCAGGATCTTAATGGACTGTATTTTCTTAGCATTTTTATACATGTAGCTTGTATCGCCGCTACACTACTCAACTTGCGTGCGGTGAGCCACAGCGGTGGATCATTATTCTTGTCATTCCAGCCAACGCGCTAAATAAATATCATCTCTTAAGACTCACTATGCCTTTTCAGACGAAGACCAGATACTAGAAGGAGTTCACCAGCCCATAGTGACTGATGAACCTGGCACCGATCTGCAGACCATCAGCCAGAACATCAGCAGGACACTGCGAGCTGATGACAACGGCAGGATGCTATTGTGCAAGGTGGAACACGAGGCTTTGGATCAGCCGAGAGAACCCAAACGTCAGCTGGTTGTACACTGTGAGTTTTAGTCTATAATGTCATGTATCTAGTAGCGTGGACAGGTGAGATCCTGTTGGATCTAGAAATGGTTTGTGATGATGTTATTTATTAATTTGAAAATCCCGCGGTGCTCAATATTTGTGTGAGTTGCCTGGGTGCAATGCAATGCAATGCGATCAGCCCTGTATTATATACTACCCACTGCTGAGCACGGGCCTCCTCTACTACCTGCCTGTTGCCTGGGTAATATGTGCTAATATTATAAAGGCGAAAGTTTGTAAGAATGTATGGATGTCTGGATGTATGGATGTTTGTTCCTCTTTCACGAAAAAACTACTGATCGGATTTCGATGAAATTTGGCACACGGGTAGACCATGTCCTGGATTAACATAGGCTACTTTTTATCCCGGGAAAATATAAAGCGGGACTTTTATCCCGGAAAAACTTTTTAACATGGGCGGAGCCGCGGGGAAAAGCTAGTATGTGCTATTCTCAAAGCACACAACGCACTCTTAAAACTATGACCTAATCCAAAATCGTTGACTTGTGGGAATCGTCACAAAAGTAACTGCATACGACATTTTTTTTTAAGTTGGCCGGGGAACGAACATAAATTCAAACAATTTCGACCCTATTCTCAATGTTGAAAAGACGCATTTTTTCGAGTCGATGCAGCTTGCCGTTTACGGTCCATATTTTGCTAATACTCTTCGAGCCAAAATTTTGGATTAGGCCATTGTTTTATTAAGAGTGCGACAAATATCTTACTATAAGAGGATTACAATATTTAAAAACATTTCAGACCCACCGAAACGTCTAGAATCTGGCGCGATCACAATCTTTGGACTGAAGCTGGGCGCTGAGGGTACATTAAACGTGACTGTGCGGGCAAACCCTACCCCCACGGCCGAGTGGACCATCGGCGGCATCAAACTCACTGCTCCTCAGTCCAGCGAGGACCCCAAGATCACCGCCTTCGCACCTATCCATATGGTAAGTTTATATATACACTCACTCCTTTTATCCCCGAAGGGGTAGGTAGAGGCGCAACTAGTGCACCCACTTTTCGCCATTATTCCGTCCTATGTGATAGGGGGCGAGCCTACGCCATATCGGGCACAAATTCCAGACTCCGAGCTGATACTGAATAGAAAAACTCAATATCACTTTACTCTGACCTGGGGATCGAACCCGGGACCTCAGCACTGCAGTCGTACCATAATACAACTACGCCACCGAGGCAGTCATGGTAAGTTTGGTAGTATTTATGTGATTAAAGATTATTTTTTTGCAGGCAGGTTGTAGGACAATTTGCACCCCACATTGATATGTTCACCGCTTATAATATTATACGCTTCAATTAATTTATATTCTTAACTTTTCTTTCTTATATTTATGTCCATCAATAAAAGTTTGCAATGAGCAATAATACTGCCTATTGCGCTCTCTATTCTATAATTTTAGGTGTTCTCTAATCTGTATTTCTGGTATACTATAGAATCTTATTTTTTATTCTTTATTTTTTAGGGACTTTTAGTGCCATTTTCACCCTGCGTTAGTCTTATTAAACAACTTATATAAAAACCACCGTTTTTCCAGGGTCGCGGCTATTATAATGTAACCCTCCGGCTGGACCACATCGCCAAGGAAGATGTTGAGAGAACTTACTACCTGACAGTATCCAACGACCTGGGCAGAGAGGAGTTCGCGGTTAGGATCAGCACCATGGATGAACCCGCTGGTGTGTACATAACTCATAAATTTTATAAATCTTTGTTGTTTTCAATTGATTTTTAAATATCGCCATTTTTAACCGACTTCCAAAAAAGGAGGAGGTTCTCATTCGTGTGTTTTAAGTTTTTACGTCAATTCTAAATCAATTATCTCCTATATTGTTTGCAACGTCGTTATTTCCACTTATTTCTTGGTTTTTTATTTCTTCCATAAAATATAATCATTCCTTTTTTATGAAGGGATTCGTATGTTATATAAATGTATTGTAGGCATTATATTTAGATTTATATTTCATAAATGTCTATGAAGGATTATAGTGTCCTTATAAAAAAAATGTTTAATACGTTAAAGTCGTAATTTACCTTTGGGGGACAATAATTTGCGAATTTCTCACATATATTTAAAAAAAACAACAAAAATAACAATTTCAAAAGTGTATTTTAATTTTATTTTTCCTTATTACTAAGTATTATAAAATATATTTTACGTCTTTCAGCGCGCAATATCAAGTCGTCGTTTTTGATAATAGATGTTTATGGTAAGATATTTAGGATACAGGAATGATTTGGAGAATGATAATTAAATATTTGTATGTTTTAGTTCGAAAGGCAAGATATTTTTATTAATGAATATGTTGATTTTTTTCGAAATAATTTTGCATGGCCCGATTTTTTTTTTATTAAATAGTTGCGCATGAAAGAATTATAATATTTTTCGTAATAGGCATGGTAGTAAAAAATGACAAATTATTTTGTATGTGAAAAATTTAAACGAGTGTTTAATTTGGTGAATGCTTTTATGTAGGCTTTATAATTAAAAATATTTTATTATATGCAAATTGTAAAAATATACCAACGTATAACGTGGAATGAATGTAATAAAAAAACATTGATGGATGCATTGTCGAGGCAGACCTGACTGAAGAACGTTTTTTATTCATTGTTAATTATTGGAGGAGTACGTTTACGGTACAGTTCCTAGTTATCTATAAGAATTTCGAATGTGAAGACTCACCTTAGAATATGTTATAGGTAGTGAACTAAAGCCTTAAACACTTCTTTTAGTAAAGAAGAAGGCATTGGCATTTGGCATGCATTATTATAAGAGATTTTTATTTTTTATGTATTCTGTTTATTTAGTTTTATTAAATAGATGGATGAAATTTAGAATTGGCTAAATATTAAATAGATGCCTTGGTAGATTCCTCGTATAAATGCGTTTTGTTAGGCACTTATAATGTGATAGGAGGCGAGCCTATTGCCTTATCGGGCACAAATTCCAGACTCCGAGCTAATACTGAATAGAAAAATCCAATATCACTTTGCCCGACCCGGGGATCGAACCCGAGACCCCAGCATTGCAGTCGTACCTTAATACAACTACGCACCATTTCATTGGCATTATTGTTTTAATCGTAATTATGGTTACGGTCAGGGCCGGGTTAGCCTAAAGGAAAATTAGGCAACTGCCTAGGGACCCGACGTCGGCCAGGGGCCCTTCGTACCGAGAAAAGAAAATATTTAACGATTCGTATTTAATAAACCGGTTACCCAATGATAATAAAAATATATTTAGGAAGTTGGGAAAGGGAAAAGGGGGAATGCCTAGCGGCCCCGACATTCTTAATCCGGCCTTGGTTAGGTTTTTACTTTTTTTGCTTTCTAGGAATCGACTATACCTTATCATATGATTCTAGGTATGGAGCTCGACTATACGTTAGCTATATCCTGTCCCATGATTCCAGGTGTGGAGCTAGGCACTGGTTCCATCGTGGGCATTGTGGTCGCAGTGTTGCTCCTCCTCATCGGAGTGTCTCTCGCGGTCTTCGCCTTCGCAACGGACAGGTGGTGTTTCGCCGGTAAGTGATCCATAATCCATCCTTAACGAGTGAAACGAGTCGTTTTATTGAAAGTAGCTGTAGATTAGTTCGACCGGAGTATTAAACTAATATAAAATGTAGATTTGAGTGTTGGATGGTAGGGCGGATGGTATCCATAATCCCATCCCATTTCCTCAAAAAATGGGTAATACTCCTAAGATTTTAGTGATTTATCTACTGGAGAAAATAATCTATTGATTGAGTATATGAGTTACGGATTCTATGTCAATATAATGATAAACCGCTCGTTTTACTAATATTGCTACAGACGACCCTAATAGATGCTGCATTATGAGTATTGAGACCAGAGAGGCTACTGCGAAAAACGAAATCCGCAGTTTCGGGTGACGGATCGCACGTTTTCTTACTACGAAGTGTTACGGATCCTTCTTTATGAAGAGTTGTTGCTTGACAAAAGTGTTGAGCGAAATCGGAAGCGTCGCAAACTGCGTGAAACCTTCGTTCAACGGTGACGAATCCGAAGTAATTTGGTAGTAAAGTTAAATCCGAAGTTCGTCGTTTCTTCGTTTCGGACCGACGTTTCGGATTTCGTTTTTCGCAGTAGCCTCTCAGAACTCACGCTGTAAGATCGGGCACAAATCAATTGCGGCGATCGTTAACCGCGTGTAGACATTGAATTTACTATACAGGGTAATTTTTACATTACGTTACTAAATGAAACCACATATTCGTCTATACCTCTGCTAACATTGTGCCAATAATCATCCATGAATAAGGAATACTTTTGCCAAAAATCCCGGTTGTAGTATTTCAAATTTTTGATCATTTTGTAGTTTAGTGCGAATATGGTGTGTGTAAGTGTATTTCTGACTGAAAGTGTAATGTTGCTGCTGCGAAGACTTCTCCTAGAGCAGCTATAGTGGCATTAGGGCGTGTAAACTTAAAGCTACTTTTTTTGATATTTATTTTGTTTGAAACTTACACTTTCTTATTTTACATCTATGGTTAAAATAATTTAATGGAAAACGTTATCTTCAACGAGATAAGTATGTGGTTTCATTTATCAACGCAATGTCAAAATGACCCTGTATAAAAATCCCTTGTTTGAACAGAGCTGTCCCTTAAATTAGCAATAAAATGGGTACTCGTTTCCGTGGTTGGATTTATACGTGGTACAAAATTATGCTGAATTAAAGCCCGTAAAATCTAGCTTTATCTTTGTAAATCTAAGCCCTATATTCTGCATGGGACTTTATTTCTGTTTTCAAATATTGGTGTCTTTTATGCAATATGCGGCATCTATTGAGGTGAACTACGATAATCTCATTACTGGGTCCAGTAACTATGGATCCAAAACCATTTAGAATGCTTTCATTGGAATGTGAATGTAATCATTTAGATAAAAATATTGAGTCCGAATGTATGTGAATGATTTTTTTACTTTGATTGTATGAGCCCATGGAATTCGTATTGATGAATTAAATCTGATGATTATTGTAGATTATTTCTAGTTTGTTAACCATAATATTTTTATAGTAAAGTCTTCATGTTGTGAAAAATTGATCTTAGGGACCCAATAACCAGTTATTACTATTAGGTAATAACGCGATATATGCTTTAAAAAAAAACAACTGTTAATATAATGTTGCATGGCTGTGGTCATGCAGAGAAAGGAGTCTTAAACTTTAAGAAATACCATTTTTTATTTGTATTAATATAGTACACATACGCTCGTAAATATTTGTTTTAAAATTTAACGGTTAAATAGATTAAAATCTATTATTTATTCTGGTCAAAGTTCACACCCAAGAAACGAACACCTAGGCTACTTAGTATAACTGTAGAATGGATGTATAGGAAAGCTAAACAATAGCTGGCATATTGAAAAATACTTTTAAATGATATAAATAGGTACATAAATAATATGTAAATTGACAGTGTACCTATAATTAAATAAAATCAATCGGCATGTAATTGGAATGATTTCTGGCTTATCAAAATGGTCAAATTTTATTATCTTAATTTTCTCGACAATTTTGATTCGACTCCGTAGTTTCCTAACACAAAAAACAGCACTATGGACATAGATTACTATTAGTTTATTGTTTCAGTCTCGTGAAATTCACGCAATGTGTCAATAAGAATTTAACTTTTATTATATAGAGTTAAATAAACAAACGAAATGTCATTGATGGATGGTCGTAGAAAAACAGGGTCTTGCAGAAACCAAGATGTTTTAAATTTTCATTATTAAGAAAAAGAAATTTTATATTACATGTTTCGGTTATATTCGTGAAATTTTATTATTATTTATCCTTTCGTTGGAAGTGTTAATTTGTATTACAAAATTTTGCTACAATAATATTTTATGTCTGATTATATTTTCCGACAGGACGTCACCCTGGCGGTCGATAGGTAAACAATTTACAAAAATATGAGTGTTTTAGTCACGTTGCAAAGAGTTCTCAATACGTCTTTCATTTTAACATACATATACACTCACGCCTGTTATCCCCGAAGGAGTAGGCAGAGGCGCAACTAGTGCACCCACTGTTCGCCGTTATTCCGTCCCATGATGTGATAGGGAGCGAGCCTATCGCCATATCGGGCACAAATTCCAGACTCCGAGCTGATACTGAATAGAAAAACTCAATATCACTTTGCCCGACCCGGGAATCGAACCCGAGACCTCAGCATTGCAGTCGTACCATAATACAACTACGCCACCGAGGCAGTCATTTTAAGTATTTTTATATTTTAATTAATATTCGTGTGTCCTGTTTTCGTCGTGTAAAAATAAAAACATTGACTTAACTGATCGTTGCCTATACTGAGATGACTGTGGCCGCACACAAATGGATAAATTATTCATTCAAATGGTACTTACATCGCAAGTTGAGAATTTTAAATGCCGAAATGATTTTATTCTGCATCTACGTCTTTGCAATTCAACGATTACAAAAGAAATTGTTCCAATGACATTAATTGCAATTTCGATAATACAAGATAACATTGGGTTCTTGGTATAGGACAATGGGTGCTATTATCTTCTTAAAATAATTAAAATAGCAAAAATCTTACGCAATGACTTTTTGCGATTTCGACAGAATTTACCTCACCAGCTTTGTTGAACAAATAACCTATCCTCCATTTCCTATTTATGCCTTTATGACGTATCTAGACGTATTGAGAACTACCACTGTTTTGAAGCACATAATATAAAAAGCTATAAGAATTTTTGAAGGCATATAGCACAAACAGCTATAAAAACTTATAAAACCAATCACACCAATGGTAGCGCCCATAGAAGCATTTATATGGTAGAAATGCATTTGGTAGAAGATTGCAGATTTATGTGTAGTAGAATTTTCCTATTATTTATGTTTAATGGCAGTTCAACGCTTTATAAATTACATGTACCAACACTTCATAACCTGTTAATTTCATTACACATTTGAAAATATCTGATGGTAGGTAGAAAATGGTACGGTTACCAAAATAGCAAGTGTTGTTTTCAAACTATTAAAGAGTAAACGTAAATCACACGCGAATTCACAAAAATATTAAGAATAAATCAAATCTACGTGAGATTTAAGGAGTTCAAACAAGTTACACCGTTTTTAATAATAAAGTAAGATGCGCGGAATGAATCGATAGTCGACTCTTTGGGATAAAGACAACGCGACGTAAGCTGTATAACGCGAATATTCAACGTTTTATTGAATCATAATAAATATCATCTTTATCTATAGAAGTATATCTTGATGTTGTTGGTTGTCTACTAACGTTTTCAGTGATTTACATTTATCCTTTAGAGTTGTGTCTAAATATGCCCCCATGAACGTCATCGGCTAAAAAAAATTTTTTCATTAAACTTGCCCTCTTGTGGACTTTAAATCAACAGGCATAAGGTGTCAAGTGTCGTACCTACCTTATTCGAAAATGATTGAAATTCTATATTAGTAAAATTTAATGCTCGACAACATATGCTTAGCGATTTCTAGTATTTCAATCATTATTAAGTAATGCGTAAGGGCATGTATAGACAATTCTATAATTTCATATATTTATTGAACTACTTATACATTTTTGTATACCTAATCGATTTTGCCACATAACAATTTATTTGAGCGATCAAGAAAATCATATTGCATGTTTAATTTACGCATGTCGCCATTTAACCAACGCGTTTTAATGTCAGCGTGTTTTTTTAACTAGCATGATTTTTATTTAACATTTTTGCATGTTTTACTAACTTTTTTATGATAAAATTTTATCATAGTTTTAAAGAATACTCTTGGTACCTTGGAATACTCTTGTGTTTTAGAAAGTAATATATTTGTTGGTGATGGTTATAACATAAAATGTGGTTATATGTGTTTTTGTGTTTGTAGTAATTAACAATGTTCTGTAGATAGATTACTAAAATATATTAGTAAATTTTAACTCCAGTTTTTAATATAAGTGAAAAAAACTACTCCATTAAATTTGGTTTTATGGGCGACTCTTTACAAATATTGGCATTACTAAGTGTCATAACCTGATTTTTCCCATAAAATATATAAGAAGTACAGGTCAAAAATGCAGTTTTTAGAGTTACCTCAGATGTAAATAAAAATATGCTTTCATTGAAATCACACATTCCGTGTGTTAGGCCCATTAGAAAAAAGAGGGTTTTCGGTATAAACTAAGTCATTAACCTGGCACAAAAACTTCTTGATCGCTTAAAAAAAAATTGGTGTGTGGCAGGGCGATCTCACCGGACGGACTTACCGGACGGGGGGGACTCTGAGGCCCCCTTGCCCTCCCACGACGACGTCAAAGGCTCCGAGAATCCGTCCCACGAACACGGCGACTACATAAGCAACGGTGACGCGAAACATCCAGAGAAAAAGCCGGACACGGCTGTTTAATTCGTAAGTCGGGCGGCTGTCACTCGGGACGTCTGATAAAATGTCAGTACCTACGACATATATCGGCTTGTTGATATACGAAAATTATTAATTTTAGCTGAATTTTTTTATAAATTCTCTTGGATATTATTAAATATAATCCTTTATTTATAGCTAAAATATCTACACATTTTAATATTTCATGAGATCAAAAATATTATTAATAAATTCTCGATACGTAATATTTAATCCCCAAATGTCTTCTGTAATGATAAACGACGAATATATTTATAGCTTAAATATTTTACACATTTTTAAATAGTTGAATAAAGACGAAATAATTATAAAAAATTGGATTAATGGTTACTTAATTTTGTTCACAAGTTGAAAAAAATATTTTTAGTGAGTGTTATTTTATGTAATATAGAAATCTTATTTTACTTTAATTTTATTTGTAGCACCGAGTGACAGCTAAATAAAATTTCGGTATGTAATTTACTTTTCAATTAGTGCCACAAAATTTCTTGAATATATTGTTACTTATATATTTAAAGAATGTATTTAAAATTTTATAATTATTGAGAAGCCAAATATTTACAGCTCTAAGAATAAAAAGGCTAAATTCGTTAAAATTTTAACTATTGCATGTTTTGTGAAAGTCTAAAATCGAAGCATATGAACCAGTAAAGAAAAATGCAAAACAGATGATAGTTAAAATAAGCTTTTATGAATGAGTGGTAAGATCTTAGATCCTTAATATTATAATTAACGAAAAACGAGAACTCCAGTGTACTTGCCAAAAAGAGTAGAGTGCCCCTTTGCTTGTGTAAAATAAATGAAGAGGAAATCATAAAGTTGCTCGTATAAAAAAAAAAGTAGTTATTTTTTAGAATTCTTCGCCCGAAGCTCCCTAAAATATTATGCACAAAAACAGCATTTGCCTAGTTCTCAGTACCACTAGCACGAATATTAGCGTTATAGTATGCGTGAAGTTTTGAACAGCATCATGTGAGCGTATTTGAAACTACATTAGACGTGTGTAAACTTCGAATAGTAAATCGTGTAGAACAGTAAAGTTATTTAATGTATGGGAATCGGCTGTATGAATCTCTTTTTTGATGTATAGTATCAATAACTCTACAGAAACGCTTAAACGTTTTTATTTATTCGACTCGATTACTTGACGTGATTCTTTATTATTCGTAGTGGTGGTACGCTTCCGGAGGCACTTTTCAGGGGGGAGGCCATATGCATAAAATAAAACACCTACCCAATGCCTAGGGCGCGCATGATTTATTTGTTGAAATGCCCTTTTTTCCGTCTCGGTCGCTGCCTTAGGCCAGCATGTTTTGGGTCTGCCTCAGTTGTCAAGAAACCACGCTACGCCACTCGTGCTTGGAGTACAGCTACTATGTCACAAAATAGTATTTCTCATTTAAGTCAGTGGAATACTTCTGGGTGCAAGTATACAAATCCGCGAAAATAACTTATAAATTAAATACTGCATCATATTTGGCTTCTTAACATAATTAACATAAGTATAAACACGTTCGTTGCCAGAATTTATTTGATATTCTTATGGCTAAATAGAGAGCCACTTGTAAACCTTTAGAATAAAGACGCCTAAACATATTTATGTATAAAGTGTTTGAAATTTAATTTTACAATATTAATTTAGATGTTTTACTTCCATTAAGCGAAACAAAATAATCTCATAATATTTTTTCCTAAATCATCATTATAAAATTTAAAAAAATATGCATCACTGGCAGCGCGCATGTTTCTACAATAACTTTAATAGTATAATTACGAAGAATTTCACAAACTGTTTATACTTAACTAGGTAAGATTTCTCTTAATATTGTCCAATGTTTTGAATCTTTATTGCGATCGAGAGAAAATATATATGCATAGGTTGGTAAACCTAGACCATATTATTGCCGAGTCCCAGATGGATATCTGACGGATGACTGAAATATCCAGTGATATACAAAGTAAATGACAGTTAGCAACGGAAATATTTACCTACTTAATTTGAGTTTGTTTGAGTTTTGATTATAGAACTTTTTCTCATTCTAGTACTCAAAACTTCGTGTAGCATTCGTATTATATTTTGAATAAATTGAACGAAAAAACCGCTTTGGTTCAGTTGGTTGAAGGCAAAACTAACTTCACAAAATGGCACATTACCACCTTTTATCTGAATTTCACGATTAACAGAACACCCTGTATATAGATATTTTGTCTCGAACGCTCAATTTTATATATTATGAAATTTTTAATAATTAGCGCAATATAAGAATCTCGTGTAATTTTAATGTTTTAATTGCCATGGTTGCAAAGTGTTATAAGTCTAAAAATAAAATATTCGAGTAAATGAAAAAATATTATGTAGCAGTGGCGGATGTTCGAATCTACGAAGCAGGGCGAAAAATATTTTGTGATTTCTTCTTAACAATAAAATGTTCGACGAATTGAAAAATGAGTGATTGGTAATACATGACACCATCTTGTTTTTATATCGCTATAATATACCTGTGTGCAAATTAATATACTTGAAGTAATAAGAAAACAAAACGCATAGGCTATGTACTCAGCGAGAGTAGGTACCCCACTGCTAACTATTAATTTTTCAAATCCTCAGTAAAATAAAATTACACTATGCATCTATGGTTTCGTTTTTAGTAACAACGAATCCCAACGGAAGATTATTAGGCTTAAGATATCACTCGATTTGGAATAAACGTAGAATGTGTACAGACCCTTATTTTGTTTACCCGAGGGACGGATTCAGGAAAAATAAATATATATATATTTAATTCTCATAATCATCTTAGGAATCATCATCAATGGTTTCATAGGCTACAATCAATCTCAACTCACTTCTAAAAATTGACATCACGACTGCGATATCACTTTTAACCGACTTTCAAAAAAGGAGGAGGTTCTCAATTCGTGTGTTTGTATTTTCCATATCACTTTTATTTTCATAAATATCATCATTAAAATTCTCATATTAGCCTACATGTAACAAGTATGTTACCTACACATTCTTAAAATATTTTTTCTCATATTATAATTTTTCATTACTTTATCCCTTATGGTATTGACTCCCATAATTTTTCCTGGGTCCGTCTCTGTGGAAGTGTTTACACGCGCTTCTCACTGAGTAAATTATAAGTAGTAAGTTGTTTTAAGTTAGGTTTTCACATTGTTTCAAATTCCATCTTATTGTAACTTTACTGTTTACCAAACATTATGCGCACTGTTCAATATAGAGCTACGTTTTTACCGCCTGCTATGACATGAATCAGTATTACGCAGCACTAGCCACTAGCTGCATCTCTGTATCATCGTTCAGGCTTATGTATGAAGGTCGTTTTAGCTGACAGTATCGTAGTATATAAATCGTGAATTCTTTTAGTTGTTATGTGTTCGTACCACCTTTTATTAAGCAATTTTTGTAAATAAAGCCTTTAGATTTAGTTCATACTAGCTGCTGCCCGCGGCTCCGCCCGCGTTAAAGCGTTTTTCCGGGATAAAAGTCACGCTTTATATTTTACCGGGATAAAACGTAGCCTAAGTTACTCCTTATTACATCAGCTACCTGCCAATAAAAGTCCCGTCAAAATCGGTCCAGCCATTTCAGAGATTAGCCGGAACAAACAGACAGACAGACAGACAGACAGACAAAAATTGTAAAAAATATCATTTCGGTGCATATACCGTATGTATACTCATATACATGTAGTAAAAAACGGTTATTTCAATGTTACAAACAGACACTCCAATTTTATTTATATGTATAGATTTAGGGTTTACAAAAACACAATTATTTCGCTATAAAATACGTTTTCAGTTATGAATGCATTTTTCTAATCCAACACACCTAATATTTATGAATCCCAAAATTTTAACACGGGATTCGGAGCCATGGCTTATAGAAAGCGAATTTGTATTTCTTATTGAAGTTTTTGAATATTTATAATGCGAATATGTATTCAAATAAATTTTTACCGCCGTTTTAAATTAGTAGTATGTTTCTAAATAACTTATATTGGATGTAACATTGTTTATGATGACAAAAACTGCCGAGAACTCGTTTTTGATCCTCTTGCGTAAACCTAGGATAAAAAATATTAATTCTAGATTCAAAACTCTGCAATTTACATCTAGCCTCGGCGCAACTTGGCCGGACATTATTTCTTATGTAAAGTATTTTATAATAAGTTTAGCGATAAGTCACCGTTATTGTGATTTTTTGATTTCGTTTGTAATAATATTAATTAAGAATTTATTTTTATACCATTTTAGTTTACTTAGTTTTTTGTACTGTGTTCAATGTAGCTAGAGTACGGATGGACAATTTTGTAGGATTCGGTGGGATAACTTATGACGATTTTTGTAAGACATCTTTGTGGGGTTGAGTGGAAAGTATAACATTATTGATACAACTAATATCTGCAGTAATATACTACGACATAAAAGCAAGTATAAACGTATTGTCCTACATCAATCCTACAAAAAAATTACAAAAAAAAAATATGCACCGATAACATTCTACAAAAAATGAATCCTACAAAATGTCCGTAACATTTTAACCATAGACAAAATTTAAGGGTCAATCCACTGCCATTAAGCATTTCCGTTTCCTCTTGCCAAAATACGCTTTTGAGTATGTAACGAATTTAATGATATTCCACATAGCGTTTGCGATCGACAATTTTAGGTCGACCCATTTCAAATGTTACATGTATACACAAGTATAAGTGTTTATGGATCAAGTTCATTGGAAATAAATGAAATATTTATTAAAATAAGAGAATTTGACTTTTCATTTCATTACCAAGCTAAAACAAGCATTTATGCTGGCCAGCATCAATATAGCAGCTCGTTGGTCAACATTATACGTCATTTATAATCTAACTACAGTTTGTATTACACTTAGGTACATCAGGGGTACAGTAGCGACTGCCATTTGCAATAAGAGAACTTTTACTTCTCAGTAAAATACCGTAGTCGATATAGATAAAATAATATTAGAGAAAAGGTTTAATTTTTGTCTTAAAAGAAAAAAAACTAATTATATCGTATATATTGTAGGTTAGTTTGCCTACAAGTTTTACAAAAATGTGAAAATTATTTGACTAATGGACACTAAACTCATTCATATTAGGAAGATTGCATGTATAGGTACTTAAAATTAGACTTAACGAAAATTAAATATTAAAAAGACTACGTAGGTACATATAAGTACTGAATCTGAATCGAAACTATAATAAAGATGACCTGCAACAAAAGAAGATAGAAACCAATTTGGTATACAATATACAACATTTAAATTACTTTAGTCATTTGTGAAAAAACTCATTATAAAGAAAGCGATAATTTCTGCCGCTCTGGTGACTCAGACAATATGTTTAGCGTTTAGCCTCTTAGGATTGTTCATCGATCCAAATTTGCTGTATAAAAATAATTATCGTTTTCCAGGCAGGGGGAGCCACCACACCAAAAACTCTGGCGAATCGTAAGTAGCAATATATTTTATCAATTAATCACAATAAGCATAGTTCATTTATTAAATTCGAGAATAATGTTTTACGCGTAGTTTTTTAAATTTCGAGCATATAGTTTTGTGAAATCTCTGCGATTATTTTTAGACTTGCCGGTTTAATTTTGAAATTGTGGGAGTCCCAATATAGTAGTTTCAATGCATTTCACATAAGTCATAATGTATTGATATAAATATAACTACTTATATCCTGTACTTATCTAATTGTTTTCGAAGGACCCCGGCCGGTGATGTCCTAATCGAGTCCGGGATACCTCTCCCTTTGACAACGTACGTGTTTTGACTATGAGTTTGTGCTCACGAAGCGGTATTTTGCGTATTCGGACAATTTTTAGTAACGAGTTTTCATTTACGAGGGTCCTTCTTTTCATATAAGTATTATTTAAACCCTTTTAAAAATATTTAAGCCCTTGTTACCTGTCACTAGCATGGCATTTTGTAAATTTGTGACTGTATGTAATGATGTACCATTTTTTCAAAACTTAACAGTTGTTTGTCGATTTTTCCATAAATCATACCGCATCGTGTGAACGAGCGCTTAGTTTACCCGACCGCGGCCGGGAGGGTTGTGTGTTTCACGTGTGTTTGCTAGTCACATATTTTAGTTTTTGATTTGTTTTAAATCTTCACAACGAGTTTGAATTTTAATGCACATTTTTCATTTTATATTCCGAGTTGCAAAGCGAAAACATGTAAAAAGCAATATTTTCAAACTTGAATGTTTAATGACCTTATTTGTTTAGTAGCATGGTAAAGCTAGTATAACCGATAAGGTCCTTGGTTAGATACCCAGGCAGACAACAACCGATTTTTAGGAATATAAATACATTATTTGCTCAGAATACATTTTTGGTGGTATGGCCGTAGAATTCCATACCATTACCCTGCAGAATCCTATGGTTATCCATATAATGCATTAGTGATGTATAGTAGCGAATTTAGAAAAAAATCATGGGTGGCTAATGAATGCTTATGAATGATTAAGCCGTATAATAATCTAATGTCACAATTCTAACAAGTTCCCCGGTCAGTAGCGACACGGAGAGCGCGGTGGGTCGCGATCGCTCGCGGCTGTCTGCGTTGAGTGCCAGGTTCAGGTCCGTGCTGCCGCGAGCCAAGGACAAGGTGCAAGCCACGGAGACTGCGCCCGTTGAGACCGAGGAGAAGGTATTATAGATTTTAGATTTCCACTTTTTGTTTATTATCGCCCCCTAACATCATGGGACAGAATAAACATGGAGAAAAGTGCACCCACTAGTTGCGCCTCTGATACCACTTTAAGGGTATCTTATCTTGATACAATAATGAGCACTGCCCCTGATGTTACGTACAATATACGCAAAATAACCTAAAAAATCTCTTATCAGCCCCTTTCGGAAGACAAGAAGAATGTTGTATACGCCGAACTTGCACTAGGCGAACAGACCTCGGGGGAGAGACCCCCACCTCCGTCAACTGAGTACGCAGAGATTGTGTACACGGACCAAACTGGGCAGAAGGAGGTTAAAGAATAGAGAGGCACTCAGGTTAACTAGGGGGTCATTTGAGAATTTACAGATCTGAACGCAACGGTATTTCCTGACCTCCAATTGTGGAAGGGTAAAATTTAATAAATTTTGTATAAAATTTCCGATTTTGTAAGGCAGATATTTTTTTTTTATTTTTTAGTATTAAAACACTATAGTGTGAAAACAATGCCATAATTATGGATATAATAATTTTAATTGGTCAATATTTAAAAAAAAATATTTGTAATATTTAAATAGATTACTACTAGATTAGTACTCATCTACATAATTCTCAAATTTCCTTCCTAATAATATTAATAAACATACAGTATCTATCAACAATGTATGTAACACATGATTGGAGGATTCTGTATTATTGTTTTCATCACAAAATAAAATTATTATTGGTATATCCACCGGAAAAGTATATTTATTGATTTGTAAGTTTTATGTTAACCTAAATAACTGTTTTCGTGGCGTTTGCGTTTCGTTATAAATCATGTGAAGTTCCAAAACCGTTTGTAAGGTAAACGCGAACGATATGAAAATGCGTTAATGACTAGTTACTATGAAAAATAAAGTGCGTGAGCGATTTTTTATCAATAATATTTTATGTTGACAATAGTTTTATTTAAATAATTACGTAAAAATTCAAAATTGAATAGATTTTTTTTATGTACTAAAAGAAAAACAAAATGTTCGATTAAAAATCGTTCGCGTAAAAGAACGTAGATATTATAGTCATAAGTTAGATAGCGTCTTTGCATTTGACAAGACTGTTATACGTAAAAATACAAATAATTGGCAATGATTTAAATGATGCTTAGACACGGTAAATAATTGAGTGACTTGTGTTAAGATTGAGTCGCTGTGCTTAGCATTTGAGAACTTTAATCTTGATAATCGTATTAGGTCGTAATTTAATTGAAACTGTAAATTTACTGGTGGTAGGTCTCATATGTAAGAGTCCGTCTGGGTAGGTACCACCGCAATGTCTATTTCTACCGCCAAGCAGCAGTGTGCATGTACTCTTGTGTTTCGGATTGAAGGACATTGTAGTCAGTGTAACTACTGGACATAATGAGACTTAACATCTCATGTCTCAGGATGACAAGCGCAGTGGAATGCCACACAGTACTTTGTAATTCAAGGTAATGGATGGTGTTACTACTGTTTATGGGTGGTCGTATCGCTTACCATCAGGCGAACGGCATGCTCGTCTCGTCATTATATGCATTAAAAAAAAATTTCACGTATGTTTACTAAACTTCCTTAGTATTGCCAACTCAATGTTATATCATTGACTTCATCTTGTCAAATTTAGAGGCGTTATCTTTATTTTTATTTTAACTGTTGAGTGCTAAAGAAATCTCATTTTATTCCTGAATATAAGTATGTAGGTAAGTGTGTGCTTGTTTTGATATTATATTGTAAAATTTATGTAAGTTATGAAGTCTGACGATTTTAAGATGACGACGTTGACCACATTGTAACATCTAAATGTAAGAAAAAATTACTATCATAAAAAAAATATGTGGTGCGATTATTTTGTCGCAACTTAAGTTTGTCAGTGCGCAAAAGGCAAATATCACTGCCTTTTTGATTTCTTGTCTCCCGCAGTTTCAAATCACTGCCTTATATCGAATTGTAAACCACATAAGTAATACAAAAAAAAGTTGGTTGTTGGTAATTAAATGTTAACAAATAAAAAATAAATCATAAATGTCCTTAGGTCTCCTAAGGTAAGTAAATTCTGTAAAATTTATAAAACTATAAATTAGAGACAAAAATACATTACAACTAACTATACGATGCCTTTTTATTAAATGTATCTTGTTATTGATTTTAATAATACAGGTATTTCTTACTATTTGTTTTGAATATAGATAGTATTATTAAATAAGGTACAAATTGTATTATTATAGTTTTTTTTACACATTTTATGTTTATTCATATTTTATTTTTTCATTATCCGTCCATTTTTGTAAAGTTTTATTTAAGGTGCTTCGAATATAAGTTATTTACAAAACCATATCGATTTAATTGTGCATTTTTTAAACGTTTTAGTCTTAAAAATATTTTTTTAAATGATTTTAACAAACTACTCATGTATAATATTGCACAAATTAAATAGGCGGCACTAGGATTTGGAATACATATTTGGGGGCGGTAACCTACAAAATATTATAGTGATCAGCTTGATACAACGAACGTGAAGCACACAATTTAATAACTTTCCACCAGAATGTCACAATACATGATGATTATTACAAGACAGGTAACAAGTGCATCAATACTATTTGACATTTTTTTACGAATATCATGGAATTAAATATATTGCCAGAGTAGAGGTCTCGTGAGTGCATGGAAAGGAATAATTCATAGATTAGGAGGGACTCGACATAAGATTTGTATTTATCCATTTATAAGCTAATTTATTAAAATATTGTTATGAGTAATGTGTACGACCATTACTGCCCCCCAAACAGTTCTCTAAATCCAAACCTGTAATTTTAATATTTATAAAACAAGCTATTTACATGTATTACTATACTGTCTCTACATTTTAGTAGCAATGTCTGACGACGCCGTGCTGAAATCTTTGTGGACACATTGTCGTGCAGGGCCCGGGCGGTGGCCTGGTCGTATGACTGAATAATTTTTTTTGGGTATCACTGGAAATTCGGTGACGTGTGTGACTTGACAGTATGCAGTTTTTTTGTTCCTGGTAGCGCACCATCCCGCCTCGACTCTTCACGGCTGTGTCTCAAACGCAGATCGAACCTCTCACTTTGTAAATGTTTTAACTGATCAGTGTTATTTCTTTCACTAATAAATAACTAGTGTGTCTATATGTTGCCTTATAATTGACTGCAAGCATTTGTATCAGCTTAAAGGACACTATAGTAAGACTTAACATTTGAAGTCTGATGACGTGCGCAGTGCCATTCTCTCGTGATTCAATTTGTGGTGTGATTGTTTATGAACAAACGTTTACCATCAGAGGAGCTACTAATAAAGATACTAGTTAAAAGTATAAGACATTGATTATTTAAAACTTTATAAAGAGTATGTTTCCCAGTCAGGTGCTTATTTATATACGCACACTATTGATTAGTAAGAACACGTAGGATGTGCTTCTGTGGTACTTAACCGACTTTCATGTATTTTAATAAATTATGTGTCATTTTTTATGTGAGTTTTATTTTTATTTATCCTGCTATGTCTTTGTGAACTTGTTTGATACCTGGCTTTGGTAAGACACTGTAAACACTTTTTGAGGGGACCTTAGCCACGGGCAGAAGCTAGTAAATAACAATGTGGTTCTAATATAATATAGATCAATGAGAGAAGTTATATTCCGATGGTAGCTTATTTTCTTCTTGTACACTGACTGAAATCGGGACGTGGGAGAATGACTGATTATGGCGGACACCAAATATGGATAATGCAAAGCAATTAGCCAACTGCTGCGCAGTACTGAGACTATTACTGCGCAGGCCTACTCTACTACTGAGAGGGGTTAGGCCTTAGTCCACCACGCTGGCCTAATACCTAAGGCCTAATCATTATTGTCTAATAAATGCGAAAAATTGTGAAATTGTTTAGAAGTTCTTAAAAAATACTTCAATATGCCAAACTATACGGCACGGACTTGTCTATTAGTGCCCAACTTTTACGTAGCATTAAACTGCTCTCTAATTACATGCAGAATAATGTATCGGCACCCACTCGATGATTGAGCTTAAGTACAGCTGCATCACAACGCAACATGACATAGTGACCATGGCAAGATATGATTCACTCTGGGCTAACACTGCGTCCGCGACAAATAAAGCTCTCTTTATCTACTATCTTAATTTATTTTCATCTGCCTATTTTACACTCCCTATTATTTCCAACTACATTATTTTTCGACACATCTTTCAATAAAAACTAATACTTAATATTAAAAAACGCAACAGTCATAATGAAGTACCATCTTGCAAATAATATTGCTGATTAGGTAAATCATTTTGTAAATCAAGCAATAAAAGACGAATAAATTACTTAATATTTAATAGAGATTTAGAAGTCCATATCTTATATTACATAAACAATAAATATAACTACAATAACAAAAACGTAACACGCCATATCCCTAGAGGAGCATAAACTCGCAAAACTTTTACCTTCAAACGTTAAAATGACAATATTTAATGATGTCCACTTTTTGTATGGGCGCTGGGCCTTAAAATCTAACCAGACTCAAACTTTAGGGATATTAGAGGAGCAAAATATGGAGCTAGAATCTAATAAAAAAAAATTTTAGACCCCTCCATTCATAACTATTTTAAAAACCATTATGTTAAGTATGGTTTTTAGGCAAAATAATTTATATATATCTTAAAATCTGTGGTCTTTAAAATGAAACCATTTATTCTTAAAGGCTAGTTTTTAGGAGTTCTGTCAAAATATATAATAACTGTCTTGGTTAGAATTTAAGGCCCGTTTTTGAACATGTCTTTAGGTGAAAAAAAAAAATACAGCCAGCTACATCATATTCACAATTTTGAAGAGAATTGCACCACACATAATTATATAATTTATCTACTGAAATATGCGCTCCATGTCCTGTAAAAATTCCCTCCAAAAGCAATTGTACAAACAATTCGTTCAAGGTAAACAAATACTGGGATCTATTCAGAAATCATCCTTAAGTCCGTCTGGTTTTTAATGAATGCTAATTTGTTTTTTTTATTATTATTTCCGTTGCAATACAACCTCATTTATTTCTGATCATATTATAATTGGAGTATAATAAATATGAACATACAGGTTTTCCGAGATTATTCTTCAGGACTAGAGATACTGGAAGATACAATATAATGCTATTATTATTAATATGAAAGTCAAAAATGGCGAAAAGTGCGTGCACTAGTTGCGCCTCTGCTTACCCTTTCGGGGATAAATGGCGTGAGTTTGTATATGTGTGTACTAATATAAATGCGAATGTTTGTGAATATGTTTGTTAGAAGTAAACGCAGTAACCACCGATCGAATTTGGATGAAATGACCTGGATTAACCCCTGGAATGCCGGGCTCAGTTTGCGTAAAAAAACGCTTGCGTGCCGCCCATACATTTGAAAAAATCGGATTTTAGGTGTAAAGCATGTTCCAATTTATACACCATAAAAATCTTTTAGTACGAATTTTGAAATTATTTATTTACTTATTTATTATGGATCAATGGTCACTAAAATATTTAGAAACATTGTGAGATTTGGCATAGACGGCCGCCATTTTGAATTTCTTCGTTTTAACCTCTTGCGTACATAGCGCTGGCCACACTGGCGCAAGCGCAATTTTTCGCGTGTCTGTCAACACGCGAAAATCGACCTACACGCACACACATAAGGCGCGTCAACACGCACACATATCGAGTTTGACAAGCTGTCAGACCGGCCCGATTGGGCCGGTCGGGGCTCGAGAGGTTAAGGCCAATTGACTTCAAAATCGATATCTGGGCAAGCCTGTAGGTACAAAATACGGATCCAATGTTAGAGTAGAAAAAAGTGGCCGCCATTTTGAATTTCTTTGTTTTAAGGCCAATCGGCCTCAAAATCAATATCTGGGCAGGCCTTTAGGTACAGAAGACGGATCCAATGTTAGAATTGAAAAAAGTGGCCGCCATTTTGAATTTCTTTGTTTTAAGGCCAATCGACTTCAAAATCGATATCTGGGCAGGCCTGTAGGTACAAAATACGGATCCAATGTTAGAGTTGAAAAAAGTGGCCGCCATTTTGAATTTCTTTGTTTTAAGGCCAATCGACCTCAAAATCGATATCTGGGCAGGCCTTTAGGTACAGAAGACGGATCCAATGTTAGAATTGAAAAAAGTGGCCGCCATTTTGAATTTCTTTGTTTTAAGGCCAATCGACCTCAAAATCGATATCTGGGCAAGCCTTTAGGTACAGAAGACGGATCCAATGTTAAAATTGAAAAAAGTGGCCGCCATTTTGAATTTCTTTGTTTTAAGGCCAATCGACCTCAAAATCGATATCTGGGCAAGCCTTTAGGTACAGAAGACGGATCCAATGTTAGAATGGAAAAAAGTGGCCGCCATTTTGAATTTATTTGTTTTAAGGCCAATCGACCTCAAAATCGATATCTGGGCGAGCCTTTAGGTACAGAAGATGGATTCAATGTTAGAATGGAAAAAAGTGGCCGCCATTTTGAATTTCTTTGTTTTAAGGCTAATCGGCCTCAAAATCGATATCTGGGCAGGCCTGTAGGTACAAAAGACGGATCGAATGTTATAATTGAAAAAGTGGCCGCCATTTTGAATTTCTTTGTTTTAAGACCAATCGACCTCAAAATCGATACTTGGGCATGCCATCGTTTTGTTTTAACACTAATGGGATTTAAGATAGATATTTGGGCTTGTCTTTAGCCAAACAGAATAAATCGAGGTTGTAATTTTACTAATTTAACAATTTAAATACGCAATCACATCAAAATTAGATACTTTTAAAAATGAATAAGGTTATCAACCTGAGTAGCCTTTTAAGTCTGGTGATGGGGGGTAAATAAATAAAAAGATACAGTAATTTAATGGCCACCCAACAGGGCATAACGATGTGGGGGAAGAAAAATATAATAAGATAATTTCTACTACGCGGCTAATTATTCTTATAGCAATCGTTGAATTGTTAACGACTCCCTGATTTTTAACCGATTTTGATGCTTTCACAAAAGAATTTACTTTATTTACTGTTTGCTGCCACGGGACACTTTTTTCTCCTTCAATTCTTTATTTTGCGACATGACAAAGCTGCGTTATTGAAGAGAATTGAATAAGCATTGATGGTGGCCATAACATTTAAAAAACCTATAATTAAAACGTACTATAGTTTGTGGCCATGTCCAGCGGGTTTTGATTTTAAAACCAATAGCCCTTAAAACAAGAACATTTAACATGGAATGCAGTTCTTAAAATTCCAACCTCGAGTTATTCTACTTAGCGAAAGACAAGCCCAAATATCTATCTTTCCTCTCGCGGAAGGAGAGTGCCGAGAGGGATCGCCAGCGCAGTGGTGATCCCTCCCGCCGCTAGACGAGACGTAGGAGGCGTCGGGTGGACGACTGACCGACATCTCCCACCCTGTGGATTGGGGGCGTTGGAGAACTCCACCACGGTATCCCCTGCCTGTCGTAAAAGGCGACTAATAGGGGCCTCCGGGGGTCACGGGTGGGAGGGAGGGGCCGTCCACCTACTAGTCTAGCCAACTTCTGTGACCCCCGTGATGGACGGCAGCGTGCCTCACGCTGCCTCGGACGCCAAGGGCGTCCTTCGGTGTACGGGGGCTTCTGAGCCCCCGCAACAACAGGAGGCGGACCGCAACAGCGGTACGCGCAGGGGCGGTTGCGGACGACAACTTAGACGTGAGTCGGAGGAAGCCCGCAGCCGTCCCTAATGCGCCGAAGATGGCCACCGCGGAAAAAAAAATCTATCTTAAATACAATCAGTCTTAAAACAAAGAAGTTCAAAATGGCGACCACTTTTCTTAAGTCTAACATTAAATAATTATGACTTATACTATCAATGCCATGCCCAGTATCGATTTTGAGGTCAATTGGCCTTAAAACAAAGAAATTCAAAATGGCGACCACTTTTTCAATTCCAACATTGGATCCGTCTTTTGTACCTAAAGGCCTGCCCAGATATCGATTTTGAGGTCGATTGGCCTTAAAACATATAAATTCAAAATGGCGGCCACTTTTTTCAATTCTAACATTGGAACCATCTTCTGTACCTAAAGGCTTGCCCAGATATCGATTTTGAGGTCAATTGACCTTAAAACAAAGAAATTCAAAATGGCGGCCACTTTTTTCAATTCTAACATTGGATCCGTCTTCTGTAGCTAAAGGCTTGCCCAGATATCGATTTTGAAGTTGATTGGCCTTAAAACAAAGAAATTCAAAATGGCGGCCACTTTTTTTCATTCTAACATTGGATCCGTCTTCTGTACCTAAAGGCCTGCCCAGATATCGATTTTGAGGTCGATTGGCCTTAAAACAAAGAAATTCAAAATGGCGGCCACTTTTTTCAATTCTAACATTGGAACCATATTCTGTACTTAAAGGCTTGCCCAGATATCGATTTTGAGGTCGATTGGCCTTATAAAAATAAAAATAAATAAAAATAAAATACTTTATTCATCACGTAGGCGAACATAGTTGCACTTATGATAAGTCGAGACAAATTTAATTATTTATTATTACTTACATAACTACAGACACTTTTATTACGAGTAAACTAAATGATGAAAAATAAAAGTAAGAAGCCAGCTCGGGCTGGCAAGAAGGCAATTTAAAACAAGAGATAATTTTGTTAACAAAAAATAATAATAATAGTAATGATAATGGGAGGAACGCGTCGCGATCCTCACCGGTGAGGACACTACAGGCCCTAGCCTAGCTAACCTACCAACCTTTCACTAGCTACCTAAGCGATGACTACCCGAAGAAGAAAGGCAGAAAGAAACTCCGGGCTTACTTTTTTGTCATCATTTGTCCATCATTTATCTTTATATTTTTTTTTTCAAGTCTTTTGCATACATAGATTAGTTATATAAGCTAAAAAAACAAAGAAATTCAAAATAGCGGCCACTTTTTTCAATTCTAACATTGGATCCATCTTCTGTACCTAAAGGCTTGCCCAGATATCGATTTTGAGGTCAATTGGTCTTAAAACAAAGAAATTCAAAATGGCGGCCACTTTTTTCAATTCTAACATTGGAACCATCTTCTGTACTTAATGGCTTGCCCAGATATCGATTTTGAGGTTGATTGGCCTTAAAACAAAGAAATTCAAAATGGCGGCCACTTTTTTCAATTCTAACATTAGATCCGTCTTTTGTACATACAGCCTTGCCCAGATATCGATTTTGAGGTCGATTGGCCTTAAAACAAAGAAATTCAAAATGGCGGCCACTTTTTTCCATTCTAACATTGGATCCGTCTTCTGTACCTAAAGGCTTGCCCAGATATCGATTTTGAGGTCGATTGGCCTTAAAACAAAGATATTCAAAATGGCGGCCACTTTTCTCAATTCTAACATTGGATCCGTCTTTTGTACTTAAAGCCATGTCCAGGTATCGATTTTGAGGTCAATCGGCCTCAAAACAAAGAAGTTCAAAATGGCGGCCACTTGTCTCAATTCTCATATATGATTAAGATTTGCATCCAATGGAAACAAAAAATAAGCTAAAAAGAAACCACCTGTAGATGTTCAGTTTTCATACATTTTGCAGAAATCGGCCCGAGCGTGGATCCACGCTCCCGGCAGAGTTTGAACACTTTTTTTGAGCGTGGATCCACGCTCCCGGCACGCGAGGGCTTAATAGAAAGGCTATTTGTAATCCCGGTAATTTGCTCTCGTGGAAACATTTGAATTTATTCTGTGGTTTTTAAGATGGCACTATGGATCGCTACAGTGATTTGGAATTTTTTGTTGTGGGATAAACTTTTCACGTGGGCCAAGCCGTAAAAACACGTAGAGTAGCTAATACTGAGACTGTCAATGGAACTTCAAAAGAACGGTATTCACAAACATTCACATTTATGACATTAGTAACAAGTAATAATTATAATATGTAGGTACACAATACATCCTACTAATATTATAAAGGCGAAAGTTTGTAAGAATGTATAGATGTTTGTTCCTCTTTCACTCAAAAACTACTGAACGGATTTCGATGAAATTTGGCACACGGGTAGATCATGTGCAGTATTAACACATAGGCTGCTTTTTCTCCCGGGAAAACAAAGCGGCACTTTTATCCCGGAAAAACTGTTTAACGCGGGCGGAGCCGCGGGCAAAAGCTAGTTATAAATAGTTCTTGATCTCACGGTGTCACTTGACATGTCATTTGGACGCCATTTTGATTTCATCCACTTATACAAATAAGTTTTGAGGAGACGATTACCTACACATCCAAACTGGCATCAGTTCCACTTGGGAACTTGGATCATAGTTTTACCAAATCTTTTCTGATCAGAAGTACAGGTCGCAACCAACTGTTTTGTTTTTATAAATAAGTCCCTCAAGCACGACAGACAAAAATGTTTTTTTTCTGCGAGAAAACATGCAATCCTCAACTCAAACTAAACAGTGTAAAAGGCTGTCTATACTAAGGGATCGTCCATAAATCACGTGATGCTATTTAGCAACTTATTTTTTCCTAAAGGGGGAAGGTGTAGTGTGGTGTGTGTGTCTAGTATATAAGTCCATGTGATGTTGAAGGACTGACTGTAGACGTGTTGTTTGTTTTACTTCCTTTATTGTACTGATTAAGAACTGACTTAAATACTTCTTACGACTACTTATATACACGTGATTAATGAACGACCCCGAAGTATAAAACTAGATGTCTTTTTTTCTGTTCTAAATCTTCTACTATCTGGCATACCTGGCTAGGCAAGTTTTAAGGTTAGAAACAATGACATAAAAATGTATTACAGTTTTTTTTAAATGCTCCAACTGCCGAGTCCAATGATGACTAGTCAGTAGTGAAGTATGATTCTTTGAAAGTCTGTAGGTGTGATTTTTCAAAATTAATTTGGCTAAGATATTTAATTCTGACTAATTTAATGAGTTTACATTTTTAACATCAAATATCCATAGTGTTGCGAGTTTTTAATTTCGCAAATTTTTGACTACTTTTTATACAAGATCTAAAGGTACAAACTGACAGACATTAATACCTATTTTATACATAAAGCAACACCGACAGCCTCGGCGACGCACCGGGCGACGAGACAGCCGCAAAATGAGATACTGCAATTTAATTATAATCAAACTTTCAGTTATACTTAGAAAATTTTAACACCACACTAAGTCTAGCAAGCCATGACCAATTCAAATTATGTAAAAAAGAGTTATTTAATGTAAGATCTTTTCACATACAACAAATTGATTATCGCATAACTTAGTAGAACTTAAAAAGTTTAAAAGCTAAAGCTTAGACTATTGTGGAGAGGGTAAAAGTTAATTTTCATTTATTATTTTGTATTTACCCGCTATACCAAAATAAATGACGATTAACTTCATCTTCTACATTCATGAATACATAGATGGGAGCACGCAGTTTGCCGGGCTTAGGTGACATCCGCCATGTTAGGCGACAAGCCTATCGTCACACCGAGCACGAATTTTAATCCCGCGCAACTAACGTGACAAAACCTTATAAAATTATAGTTGCCTGACTTGAGAATCGACTCTTTCAATCACAGCCCGAGTAAGCTGCCACTAGAGTTTACTACATAATGAAGATATTATCTGATCTATATTATTGGCAGTTTTGTGATACTCATATGTTATTGTAAACTGGTTAAGCAAAGTCCAATCGTATATGATTTATCACTAACATCCAAGCTACACCGTGAACAATAAAATCTATATTCTCGTGACTTAACTCAAAATCTCTTCAGGTTCAGTCACGAAAGTGTTCTTTGCTTTATCCCAGAGTCTTAACGCGACCTTAGCATCAGTATCAGTGCCATTGTAAGTATGACCTGGGTGTTTCCTCATGTAATGCCGAAGCACGTTTTGTCTATGCGAAAACTTTTTTGGGCACACGAAGCAAGAGAAAAACCTATTTTCGTCCAAATGTATCCTCATGTGGTATATCAAGCGACTTTCCCTGGGGAATTTCTTATGACAAATCTCACAGACCAGACGCTTGACTTTGTTGTGTCTGGCTACATGTCTCAACATGTTGTGTTTATACGAAAAGTTTTTACGACAAATGTGACATTGGTACGGCCTTTCGCCGGTGTGTACGCGCATGTGAGGCTTCAAGAGGCCAGCTTGCGTGAAAGACTTCTTGCACACTTTACACGAATATGGTTTATCCCCGTTATGCCACTTGATATGCCTCACGATAGTACTTTTGTATTTGAAACTCACGCCGCAGATATCGCAAGCGTAAGGCCGTACGCTGTCGTGCCTTCGCAGATGACTTTTCAATAAAAATTCTTTTTCAAAAGTTTTCAAACACACGTGACAGGATAACGGCACGTCTATGGGACGTTTGCATCTGCTCCTGCCCTGGTGCCTCACCAAATTTTGCTCGGTACTAAAGTACCTATGGCACTGCGTACAAAAGAACGTTTTCTCTTTTATGTGTGAGCGTAAATGTTGCTTTAATTTGGACGGTGTTTTGAACGTTTTCCCGCACTCGTCGCACTCGCGGTCGGTAGTTCTCCCGTGTCGCGCGAGATGGCGCTGCAACTGATCTTCTTGGAGGAACTGTTTCTCGCAAACCTCGCACTTGTGTTTCACTCTCGCGTGTAGCAGGAGGTGGCGGCGCACGTTGCCCTGGTTCGCGAATGTCTTTTGACATATCGGACACGTGGTGGACCTTTCCGCTTCAGCCAGTAGAGCTGCTTCTGTAAATACATAATCAAGTCTCTGGATATGTTCTTTCCAATGTGATTCTCAAGCAATATAATAATAATTTTCTAAGGATTTAAAAAAATTAATAATGTTCGTTATTTTCCATTTACAAATTACATATTACGTACTTTTGTGACAGTTTTTGAGGATTTTTTGCTAATAAATGATCACATGCAAAATTGTCTCCACCCATGAACAAAAATCAAACGTTTCATATATCTTGGCATTTAAATAATTCTATGGCGACTAAGACTACATAAATGGAGATATCATAGTACCTAATGATTTATACAAAGTTTTTGGGTATTTGTTAAAGAATGGATTAAAATAAGATACCTAATACCTATCTACAAATTAAACGATGCCTGTCCTGGCGGCGTAGTTGAATTGCGGCACGACTGCCGTGTTCAGGTCTCATGTCCCCCGCGTCGGGTAAAGCAACTTTGGAATTTCCTTTTCAGTATCTGCCCAGAATGTGGAATTTGTGTTCGATATAGCGATAGGCTCGCCCCATATTGGATGATGTGACGGAATACATTTTATGGCCACAAGTGGATGCACTGGTTACGCCTGTACCTACCCCTTCGGGAATAAAAGGTATTGGATTGTATGTCATTTATCTATGTGGTAATGTTCTGCGATTTTAAAGTTGTTTAACGGTGTTAAAACATTCAAAAGTGTCCCAAAATTACCTCAGATGTAGTACCCTACATTTGGAGTAACTTTGTGACATGCCACATAATGGTCATTAACTCTCTTTTAATTTTTGAAATTACAATCAAAAATATAAAATTTGCCAGTTGTACTAGAAAAAAAAACTAAAATTAAAATCTACTCTGTTTATAAGATATAAATTTTATATGTATATAAAATCGGATAATTCTTAATACAATGGAACATTATGTCATCTTCCCGTCATCAGTGTAGGTTTCCAAATTTCACCACCTGGTTCGCTTGATTCTAACTTTTACTCCGTTTTTTGTTTTTTTAATTCAAGATAAAATGTTATTCAACAGAAGGTGTAAAAACTACATGTAAGTCTAAGGTTGCCAGGCGTGCGGATAAAGCCGGAAATTGTGTCTGAAATCAAATCAAATGGTGTCTGGCTTTTTTCCATTCAAGATAAAAAAAAGGCTCGCCGAAAAAATGGGGCGCGAATAAATCTTATGAATACTGAGACACAAAATACATAATAATTTAGGGTGTCCGGCCTTTTTACCCAAACGTCTGGCCAAACTGGCTGGTCTCTCCGGCTATTAGGTTTGGCAACCTGGCAGCTCTAGACGTGACAAGGGTGTTTTTATTTATTTATCCTTACCATTATCAAAACAATATTGCGATGTATTGGGCTGCATCATAGCTGGCACTAAATACGAACTCTTGTATGACTCCCGACGTTGGTCCTGAAAGAAAAGCAGTATTAAGCATACTTACGTAATATACTGGCCTACTGGCAAGTTTTGCTTACAAACAATGTGAAAACATTTTACCGAATAATACTAAATTAAAAAGATTTTCATTAATTTAATTAAAAACATCTACATTGTATTTACTATAAAAATATTTTATAACTATATAATGCTTTTAATATAGCATATTGATTCGTTCACATTATCTACAAGTAATATGTAAATAAGTATAGATTTCATTATTACGTTAGGAGTCTCCTCATTGGGGTAATAATCGGCGTGGTCCATTGAATCTATGGGGTCTTCGTACTCCATTTTAAGCACCGTGGCTGGGGCAGGGGAGCTAGGACTGGTACTGTCTGGCGACAGTGGCTGCTTGAATTCTTGTTTGACACTGCAATGAATAAACAATGAACTATATAATGGCTATAATTCATACTCAGAGATGGTATTAGCAGTTGATGCCTTGCAATACTGCAGAGCCTGCTATGATTGTCACTGTCCGGCAAACAAGTCTGATTTGATAGTTGTTTTATATCATAAAATCTCAGTAAGTACAGTTATTACTGTCTAGAACAAGAATACTAAATAACAAAATCCACCTATCACTATAATCGATATTGCTCCTAAAGCCTAAAGCTAAGGGTCTAAGCCACCAGTTTGAGTGGTAAATACACTAAGTTTGGAACACTTTCAAAAGCTTTGAATATCACTTCTTTACTCTAACTTAATGCCATCTTAATGCCTTCAATATATGTACTTAAGTACATGATACAGGTAGAAAGAAGGTATTACAATAAAAAACCAAAACAAACAAAAATGTATATTTTTTGTGTTTTACTCAATTTTAAATAGCATATTTCAGAGTCCATATGTTGCTACATTTAAGCTCACAGACTGCAAGTTTTATAATGAATATGGCAATAAATGCAACTAACATATTATAGTGTAGAAATATAACAATTGTTGACTTAAAAAAATGTTGCCTATATCAGTTCATAGTATATTTTTACCGATATTATTAAAAAAATGTTTTATCAATGAACATTTAGTAGCACATTCCTTCAACGATGTTACTTTTTATCCTGAAAATGTATTTTTATCCTGTTCAACCTTTTTTAAAAGGGTGGGGTCAGAAGCAATACAAAATATAAATAGTATATTACAAAATATACATTTTATAATGCAATTCTTATTGCATTGCCTGACTGCCTCAGTGGCGTAGTTGTATTATGATACGACTGCAATGCTGAGGTCTCGGGTTCGATTCCCGGGTCAGGCAAAGTGATATTGAGTTTTTCTATTCAATATCAGCTCGGAGTCTGGCATTTGTGCCCGATATGGCGATAGGCTCGCCCCCTATCACATCATGGGACGGAATAATGGCGAAAAGTGGGTGCATTAGTTGCGCCTCTGCCTACCCCTTCGGGGATAAAAGGCATGAGTGTATATGTATGTATGTATATGTTCTTATTGCATTGGATATTTTACTACAGTATACTTAATATAGTCAGTATTTACTAGGAACAACTGGATTTGACAAATCACATCAGTTGCTGGTGAGGCAATTTCATAAATACGAAAAAATATCGCCAGGATGGCAATTTTTAATTTTCTTATTATGTGTCATTTGCATAATAACTATGCATAAGATACACAATTATTAGAACAAGAAAAAAAAATAATATAACTACTTTATGAATTAATATAAATAAATTTTATTTTAAATACATTCAGCAGCTTGATGCAAACAATGGTACAAACATTACTTTTTGTAATTTTATTTTTAAAACTATAAAATTTTGGTCTCACTACAATATTATAATTAATAATTTAAAAATCGTACGAGTCTTACTATAAGAAATAGTTGAAACATCTATCTCTGATGCTAATGTACCGTAAAAAAAAGGAAAAAGTAGGTGAACTACTTTCAGACATATCTGCTCATCCACTGATGGCGTAGAGAGCGTGAAGCTACTATAATATGACAAATATACTGCTTACTTGGATACATTGCTCTCAATATCTATTTCCATCTTGATATTCACAAATTCGGGTTTTTGATCGACGATGTCGTCCGCAGATTGTGGGATCCCATTTTCGGAGTCCAATGGAGGGTCCGTTTCAGACTCGAGCTTGATTTTCATATATGGATCGAATTTGGTAGACATTTTTCTAGTTTATAATTGAAATTCTATGCCGGAAACTGCATAATCTCATTAATATTTTCCGATTTTTGTGCAATACTAATACCGCTAGTTTTTGATTGACAGCTTGGGACGGTGTTGTCAACAGTAAGATAAAAATATTTTCTATTTTGAGTTTGCATCGACTATGTATTAGATATATAGTCGATTTGAACACTAAAGGCAAGTCTAAACAAAAGCTGAATGTTGACGTTTGTTTAGAAAGTACTTGAAAACTTTACACCTCAAAATAAGGACTGTAAGCGTCTTTATTCTATGCTTTAGACATTGTCCAATATCCAAAATTACGACTATTCCAGTCATCTCTTCATCGTGATTATTGAAAAAAATAAACTGATCTTTAAAATCATAATTAAAAATTTATAATCATCGGAAAGACTAATTTCAACACTAGTCGTGGACTGGTCTGCTCTGATTGGTGGTTGACTTTATTGTTTAAATTAAACATATAGGTGGTTGCTTGTCTTAGGTACTCTCCGGTAATTTCGCATCTAATATCCACGTTTAAAATTAATTTTGTATTGTAAAATATATTCTATTTAAAAAAAAAATGACAAAAGACCTACGCTGAGTTTCTTGGTGCTTCTTCTCAGGTCAGTGGGCTTTTCCGAAGCACCGGTAGAATATTCTAGTTGATAAAAAAGTATTGTAAAAAATGACGTGTAAAAGCGCCCTTAGGGGCCTAATTACTCAATAAATGATTTGATTTGATTTGACTAATGGAATAAACGCGCCAGATTTTTCATATCTTTCTATAATATCAATCTATCCCCCAAGTTCCAACGTCTGTTTCAGAATTTTTTTTTGTGAGACTCAAACTTGTAGTCTTTTCAATCAAAATTGTGCTTGTAACTATCTAATGAAAATGACTGGTTATTGGTATAAAAAGTCGCCTCCACGCTGAACGCGACAATTTCTTTATCTATACTCTAATATTATAAATAGAAAAGATTTGTATTTTTGTATGCTTGACAAGGATAAACTCAAAAAGTACTGGACCGATTTCAAAAAATTTTTCAGATTTTTTTTTGTACGGAGACTCAAACTTGTATGCTTTATCAATCAAATTGAAAAAGCCTTCAAGTTACAAAGCTTGAAACTAACTAACGAAAGTGACTGGTTATTGGTATAAAAAGTCACCTACAAGAATATAAACGCGACAATTTCTTTATTATCAATATAAAGGGAAGCGCACTTATTTTCACGGGCTAGCGTGCTAGATTGGTATTAAAAAAAAGATATGGAAAATCTGGCTCGTTTATTCCATTATTGTTCAAAAAATCTTTCCGATAATGTACTGTAATTTTTTTAAATATTTTTCCCTTATAGGGAAGGCAAAGGGTTCAAGCCTATACAAGATTTTTTTTCTTACGTACTATGTCGTAGTAAAGCAGTGGCTACCTACCTTACCAAGACTTTGTCAAGGTGTTTTGGCGGCAACGAAAAAACACTTGATTGGCACGGTTATTTCAATTCACTTCATTTGAGCACTTTAATATTGTTTTTAAATGTTTGTTTAGCTTAGCTGGCAACTCAGACTCCAAATGAAATCCTCCTAGCCCACAGAACACTATTACTCTAGGAGTCCTAGCCAGCTTCGGCCACGGCGGCCAATCTCAACGGAGATCAGCCAGGTACGCACGAGATATTATAGTGCACAAGTGTGTGCGCAATACACAGGTGCACTCGCTATTCCTTCAATCTCATAGTCCGGTGAAACGGCAATCCGACATCACCGGAGAGACTCCAAATATACGGTTACGGTTAAGACATTTTATTTCTCAAAAAAAAAAAAAAGTATATACACACACACACACACACTAACACCTTCTATCCGCGAAGGGGTAGGCAGAGGCGTAACTAGTGCTCCCACTTTTCGCCGTTTCGTCCCATGATGTGATAGGGGGCGAGCCTATTGCCATATTGGGCACAAATTCCAGACTCCGAGATGATACTGAATAGAAAAACTCGATATCACTTTGCCCGACCCGGGAATTGAACCCGAGACCTAAGCATTGCAGTCGTACCTTAATACAACTACGCCACCGAGGCTGTCATATACCGAGGCATATACGTATATATGTCTTTTTTTTGTTTGCTCCCCTCCGCATTCTTCAGGGTGTTCCTCTCTCATTGCGTAATGACCTGTGTATCCTTGGTATGGATATAGGTACGCTGTGATATGAATCGAAGGCGTTATATCTGCCACTTCTCGCAGGGTTGGAATCCTGAACAAGGTGCGTCGCTTTTTCACGCCCGGTCAGCTTTACCGTTTGTACAAAGCGCAGGTTCGTCCGGGAATGGAATATTGCTCGCACCTATGGGACGGTTCCGCCCAATACTTGATGCCTTGGGTGGATTACAGCGGCGGGCCATACGCATTGTAAATGATGCAGACGTGACGGTTAACGTTGCGGAGAGATGTCGTTTCTATAAGCGTGTTCTACCGTCTGTATCATGGTGAATGCTCTGAAGAGTTGTTTAATTTGATGAGGAGAGGGAGGCTCTCCTTTCCTTAGCAGAACCACGCTTGCGGGCGCGCGAAGCCACAGCTTGAAGGTGAAAACCATTACGACCCGAACCAATAGGTTCGTAATTCTTTCTTCTGTCGCACCATCAGGCTGTGGAATAGTTTGCTGGCACACGTGTTCCCTCCTTCCTACAATCCTGGGTCCTTCCGCCGTAGCGTGAAGAAGCAGCTGGTCAGGCCGGCATGATTGTGTCGAATGGCATTGGATAATCGTCGAATGCCATTCGATTCTCTATTTGGACTGCACCGTGCTTACCATCAGGTGCAGTGCAGTCACTATATCGAGCTCATATAAAAAAAATAGTTACTTTGATTAATATAACCAAATATTAGTTATTGGTTAAATAAAAAATGATGATTATTTTTTGCTTTTAGTTTTTTCGGCCGTTTAATTTTTTTTGTTAAAAAGTTTTTATTTTATAACTTTTGTGGCTATAACCTACATGCTTATTTTTTATAATACGCAACTCAGCATTAAAATCTGCGAGTAAACAACAAACCCTTTTTCCCACCCTTAGAGTAAATTATATTTTCCAAACCAGACGGGTTTTTTTTTTTTTTTTTTTTTTTAAACGGCCATCTTCGGCGCATTAGGGACGGCTGCGGGCTTCCTCCGACTCACGTCTAAGTTGTCGTCCGCAACCGCCCCTGCACGTACCGCTATTGCGGTCCTTTTCCTGTTGCGGAGGCTCAGAAGCCCCCGAAACACCGTACCGTGTCCACCTTTTGGTGTCCGAGGCAGCGTGTCTCACGCATGTCCATCACGGGGGTCACAGAAGTTGGCTAGACTAATGGGTGGGCGGCACGTCCCGCCCACCCGTGACCCCCGGAGGCCCCGGGTAAAAAAAAAATTAAATTAATAAAAAAAAATAATCGGGCTACTCTGTAAAAAGTTATGCGTGATCACTGATCATACATAAAAAAGAATATCACGTCGACTTGAGAACCACCGATTTTTTTTTTCGTCAGTTAAAAATTTCCTATTGAACGCCACACGCGCCGCGCTAAGTGCCTAATACCACGTTACCCTAAATTCAATTTCTCGGTGATATTACTACTATTTACGGGGAGCAATGCAATCAGCCCTGTAGGTATTTATACTAGCCACTGCTGAGTAGGGGCCTCCTTCTACTACTGAGAGAAGTTAGGCCTTAGTCCACCACGCTGTCCTAGTGCGGGTTGGCATACTTCACACACCCTCGAAATTCTTATTAAAATTATACCTACAGCAGGGGCCTAGAAAAGATCAGGCGGAAAGAAAAATAGGCGTTAAAAGATTTTTCGCCCTCGAAAACTCCGGCTCAAAAAGTTCCTCGAATGGAAAGGTTTTCAGAATGAGAACGTATGCAATGAGTATTACATGTGTAGCACCATTTATAATGAACAACATAGTTGTGAAGCTAGGCTGATGCTGACTGGTTTATACAAAGTTTGTGAGTATTTGTTATTGAATCGATTAAAATAAGATACCTAATACCTATCTACTCATTAATAGATGCCCGTCGACGAAGTGAAACGACGCATGGCGATGGCTAGAGGGGCAATGGACAAACTGAAGAAAATATGGAGGAATCGTAACATAACACAGGCCACAAAGATCAGGCTCGTTAGGGCACTTATATTCCCCATATATCTGTACGCAGCTGAAACGTGGACGTTACGCGAACTGGAAAAGAAAAAGGTGGATGTTCTAGAGATGTGGTGCTGGAGAAGAATGCTTGGGATATCAGGGACTGAATTCCGAACAAACCTTTCCATACTCCAAGAACTCGGCATCAAGCAGCGTCTATCCAAGTTAGTACAGTCGCGTATACTAAAATTTTTGTCATATCTCGCGGCGAAATAATGACTCCATAGAGCGTCTAGTCGTTCAGGACAGAGTGGAAGGAAATAGACCTCGTGGTAGGGCACCAATGAGGTGGACCGACCAAATTAAAACAGCAGTAGGAGGCCCTGTAAACGAATGTAGCGTCGTTTAACAGAGACAGATGGAGAGATATCGTGCGGCGAGCTACATCATCGTTTGGACACAAATCATCGTGACCACGACCGTTCTGTCAAGAGCGAAGCGAAGAAGAAGAAGATGCCCGTCTTGCCGGCGCAGTCGAATGGAGTAGCATGTGACGGAATACATATTTTATTATGGTCACAAGTCAGTGCACTGGTTACGCCTCTACCTGAACCTTCAAGAACAAAGGGCATTGGTTTGTATGTCATTTATCTATCTGGTAATGCTCTGCGATTTTAATGGTTGTTTGAAGGTGTTACAACCTCAAAAGTACTCAAATTACTTTGTGTAACAGAGCAAGTAGTAGAATCTTTTACTATCTTTAGAACAAATTCAGGTACCTACTATAAAAAAGGTATTATAAAATCAAATAAAAACATAAAACCTGCCACCAATTGGTACTAGAAAAAAATCTAAAATTAAAAACTATGGTATTTATTATAAATGTGTAATATTACCTACATTTATTTTACAAAATCTGATAAATCTTAATACTGTGGAACGTTATACCATCTTCCCGTCATTAGTTAAGGTTGCCAGATTTTTTTCATCATCTTGTTCGCTTGGTGCCATCTTTTACTCCTTTTTTTTAGACCAATTCAAAATTAGTTACCCATTATCATATTGGTGAAATTAGGTGCTGTTAATGGAAGTTATTTTCGGGGTAAACATTTTCCATCGTAATTAATCACTTTTTTATATGTATTTGCCGCTTCGTCACTCGTAAAATTTTATTCAAAACCTTTCTGAGTTTGATTGCTTTAAGTAGATAAGATCGCATCATTAAATGGGTTGCAGCTAAAACATCACAGACAACAGCAATCACAGAAAGATAGAATATTGTCGCTATCCAAAGGTGACTGACTCCTGACAGCGGAGACTCTTTGACGTTTTCCCTCTGAATTATTTACGTTTAAACAGCCAACCGTTTTACTTGCTCTTAAAGGCTGCTCTCCGTCATCTAAATCTGTTTAAGTTCGCTCACAGCTCTAACTTGTAAACTGGTCTCCAGAATGAGTTTAGGAAGATGATCCAGAATTTCAGTTCTATTAATTGGTGATATTCCACATTTACGAAAACCTGATATTAGATTTTCTTTATTTGATGGTTCTAATTCATCAAACAACTTTTTGAGGAGTTTTGGAAAACTATCCTTAGGTATTATGGGACATACGCTATCACGGCTAGCTTCTTCCCATTCTGATAAGATTTTTCTCCAACTGACTTTCATGAGTTGAAAGAAGGCAATATCAACAGGTTGAAAAAGGTTTGTAGCTCTAGGTGGAAGGCACACGAAAGAGATATTGTTATCTTTGCAAGCTTTTACAACTTCGAAGTTCAAATGAGAACTAAGGTTATCTCCAATCACGACTTTTTTGCCATCTTGCTTCATTAAAATCGGAAGCATTAAATGTATAAACCAATCTTCGAAACTTTGTGTGTTAAACCAACCAGACTTGCTACAATTGTAGCGAGCCCCTTCAGGCCCTCCCTCAGTCCAAGATTGCTGAAGTTTCCGTGACTTGTAATTGACACAAACTGGAATAATATCGCCTACTGCATTACCGGAAACCATGATGGACGTACATGCCTTTGTTGAATATCGTATTATTTCCGGGTATTTACAACTTCGTCTCTCAATATCTTTGTGTAACGTGGGGTCGTCTACCAGATTGATCTCAGCATAATTCCAAATATTAGCAGCAGGCACGTCTTTTAGCTCTTTTTGTAGGTGGTCGAAGAAATGATTGACCACGTCAGCATCTAAAGTAAGACTAGCGCTGTTTATGTTCTTTGTCAATAGGTGTGAGAGCATTGATTTGTGTCGCTTAATAAAGCCGTTGACCCAGTCAATACCTGGCCAATTTCCTTTGAAATTAGGTACGTTTCGGCCCAATTTTCTAAGGTATGATTGTACGATGCTTCTCAAATCATAGTGGGTTAAAGGAAAACCATAGCGTGACACATTAATTGCGAGTTTTAAAAATTCATTTTCTTCGTCTAGAGAAAAAATTGTGGCTAGTCCCGGTTTAGAGCCTGAGTGGTTTCCTTTGATCTTGCTGTGAAGAATGTTGCGATGGATATTGTAGTTAGTTTGTGCATCTCTGAGAGACATTCCATTTTCTTGGATATTTTGGAACGTTCGAGGCTTGTTCAGAGGATTTTTTCCTGACAACAAAAACGTTGTGTAACTTGGCGGGTTTTATGATGCACTTGCTCTGTCTACTTGTATTACAGTATCAATCTCAGGGGCCAACTTTATCACATATTAACAACAAGAGACAACCTTTTCGGTCTTTTCAAAATATCTAAGAAATAAGATTAATGATTAAGCAAATTTCGACCATTCTGGATCATTTGTGACTAACGCGACCACTCTACGGGTGCATAACATTTGTCACAAAGTTACCCTAATATAGAGTGGTTTTATACGTTTGACTTAAAAAAAATACCCTTCGTCCTATACAGCATGAATGCACCCAAGCCAATGTGGATCGTAGGAAAGGAGAAAAAACCGGTGAAGTGCGAGTTGGACTCACGTACCGAGGATTCCGTACAAACTTGTAGGTAAGGTTTACTGTAGTCCGTCCAACCATTTATTTAACTTTAGACTATTCGTTTTCTAATCAATTGGGGATGTACTAATGCGTTACCGATTCTATTTCTTTTAACAATCGATTTAATTTATGAAGAAGTTTTAATCGATTAAACACATTGAAATGTTATTTTTGCTCAACATTTTATGTTGTTTTATAAACATGCCTAAGCGTTTAAATGTGTATATTTTCTGTATATAAATTTATTCTGTAGGTAGGTATATATTCTATATCCAATATCATTTTGTCAAAATTTTACTTGTATAGTTTATTTTATCGGTTATTATATACTTACGCATATATAAAAAGAAATTTATTATATTTTTTAAATTTACACTGCGACATTTTATTTTTCAATGTAAAGGTTTCGAATTATTTTTGTTACACAATCAGTGGGCTTAACGAATATCGATTGATAATTAATATCGGAGTTGAACCGTAAGTCCCTTCACTATGGAAAACAAAAATTAGCGTCCATAAAACATTCAATAATTATTTTGTTTCGATTCCTTGTCAAGAATTATAAAATTTCATAGGTGTGCATATGTCAAAAGTTAAATAAATGGTTGGACAGACTATATTAATTATCCTTACCATTATCAAAATAATATTTTGATGTATTAGGCTGCATCATAGTTGGTACTAAATATGAAATATTGTATGACTCCTGACGTTGGTCCTGAAAAAGAAGCAGTATTTAGCATCAAAGCCACAAGTTTTATTTAGTAAAAAGCGGGATTCGTTTGATTTGCCTACTTTTTTTAAACTATTATTTTTTCACATATTTGGCTTTGTATTGGCATAATAGTACTATCGCATAGTAATATTTTGGCCTACTACTTTTTTGACATAATAAGCTGTTGGAATAATTTTAGCTTGACTAATTTGTAATAGACTAATATAAACATTTGCATAATATGTAATTAGAATAAATTAGGCTAGCGAGGACCGAAGCGACGAGCGTGTTAGGTGTACATTAACCACCGCACGAGCCGAGCGAGCGTGCCGCGGCAGCGGCCGGCGAGTGCCAGTACCGACCTTAGGGCGTTTCCAACTCACACAAAATTAAACATGAATGATGCTAATTTGTTTTCATGACTTTTGATATTTATGCTATTTGACGTTAGTCGTTCTGATGGTTGTGCTTTTTGTATTTATGCTTTTTTATTTTATGCTATAACAATTATGGATAATTATTATTATGCACATTAATATGTAGGCTTAAAGCTAAGCTAAGATGCGTAACAATATTACATATTACAAATATATTTATGCAATTCAATAGGGAACCGTAAAAAGCTGGCCCACTGGCAAGTTTGCTTACAAACAATGGGAACAAACCTTTTACTGAATAACAGTAATTTAAAAAATTACCATTTGTTTTGTTTACATTATCTACAAGTAATATGTAAATAAGTATAGGTTTTATTATTACGTCAGGAGTCTTATTGGGGTAATAATCAGCATGGTTCATTGCATCTATGGGGTCTTCATACTCCATTTTAAGCATCATGGCTGGGGCATGGGAGCTGGGAGTGGTACTGTCTGGCGACAGTGGATGCTTGAATTCTTGTGTGACACTGCAATGAATAAACATACCAATTAGCTCTCCATCACGCTTATATTCTAGAAATGTAGGCAGGCTATAATGCATACTCAGGGACGGTATTGTTAACAGCTGATACCTTGTAATACTGCAGAGCCTGCTACGATTGTAACTGGCTGTCACACAAGTATGATTTAATTTATGTCATAAAATAGTCAATACAGATTTTACTGTCTAGTAATACCAAATAGTAAATAACAAAAAACACCATTCACTATAATCCATGTTTTTCCACTAAATGGGAGTCTAAGACACCAGTTTAATTGGTAAATTCACTAAGCTGGCAACACTGTCCCTTTCACTTGTTCAGTCTAACTATGGATGGTAGAAGGACAACCGTTTGGTATGGGGGTTTAGTGGAAAAAATGTCCACTTGTATACAGCAAATTATTTTCGAATACTCACCGTAATAGCGCTAGTGTAGGAAGTGGCAATGATATGAACTTACGCCCGAATACTCAAACGCTACTTAAATATTTGAGATGGCCTTACGGATTTAAGCATTCGTTAAGGTTGAAATTGGTATACTGAAACGATATTTATCTCCTAACCTTAAATTTAAGGCGACTCAGTTTAAGGTCTGCTTATTGATTCAAACGGTATTCACAAACACTGCTTAAAGTTTGACAGCTATGTAAGGCCTCTTCATATGGCTGTTAAATCGAGATTAATTTAAGAGTGCATCAGACTAGTCTCAAATCTTTATGTTTAAATGTTTAATAATTTTATGCGTAATAACTACTTATTATATTCTCTTTAGGTTTAATAAATCGTCTTATTCTTCACTATCATCATTGTCTGAGGAGGAATATAGTAATAGTAAAGGTATCAATGGAAGAAATCGAGAGAAATTAAACGCTTTCAAAGAATACAATTATAATGAGTTTAAAAGAAGATTCCGACTCATTAAGGAAACTGTTCTTCATTTATATTCTTTAAATCCGGACATTATCCCGCCGGACACAAAAAGAAACGCAGACAATCCAACCGATAGCCCAAGGTCATCGAGGTTATTTACACGGGAAACAACCAACGGTAGTACATCGTATTGTGCGTAGTATGGCGGTTGTGTTAGCATATATAAATATGCCTACTTCTGATGATAAACAGAGATGATAAAACTGAAATAAGAATTATGAATATTATTGTTGTTGAGTTGTTTCATTTTTTTTCCAAAATGGCTAATGTCAACCCGGACCATACTGCCAAGTGGCAATATAATGCCAATATAAGCTCATCACATCAATGTTAAGAATATAGTAATTAATAAATTATTTCTAATAATGAATATGCCATTCCTACATATTAAAAACCTAGGATGGTTTTTAAACGTACCTACTTACCATTTTTACTATGTAGCATCAGCACAGTACACAAAATACACACGAAAATGAAATATAATAGACATAATATAACATTGGAAATCATTTTTAAAATGCGCATTGTGTTATTCTATTTATTTATTTTTAACATCTTAAAAATTATACTGCGTGAAACGACACATAAATATCAAATTTATTAAAATTGTAATCGAAAACAAACTTTTTATAATCTGTAGCAAAGTAACTGCTCCTCAACTGAGTTTTCCATCAAATCTTTTAAAGTACGTTTGAGAATGCCATTTAAAATAAGAAGCCTGTTAAAATTAAGAAGGCCTCAGATAACTTGGTTGGTTGAGTAGCGTTTGAGTATTCGGGGGTTAGCAGTTTTAAACAGAGTGAAGTGTGCTGGGTTGAAACATTAATTATTTCTCTAGACTTCTGTAGCTACGAAATATGCAGTATTTAAAATCTCAATTATTTACGTAGTCAACTGTAATTTAGTAAATAATAACCTATGAAATTCCTGAAATAATGTGCATAGCAATTTGTTTTTTATAAAATTTTGTTGATACAGCTTTGTTATTTTAATGACTTTATTATTGTTAATACAAAAAGAAAAAATACAGAAGCAATTTTAATTTAGTAGCTTCTTTATTAATTTAGTATCCTACTCTATTAATTTGTGGCGCTCTATTTAAAATTCTTCCACTTGCTACTATAGTGTCGCTTTAAATTGCTCCCTTTCAATATACACTTTTTAATACACTGAGATAGTGTTGGGTAGGACACGACATGAAAAAGAGTTTTTAAGAGCAGCCTCTTTTTTTGCACTACGCCAGTACAATATTTTACTTCAAATAAGGGGAGGCATACTGGCTACTATTGTAATATGTGACATTCATCTTGCTCCTGTTCTCTTCCTATAGTTTTACGGAGACGGAGAGTGAGTAATGTGAATTCTCGACTGCCGTGACATAAAATTTGAAGTAGGTACATTCTCACGTCATGTTCTTATTAAGCTCACCTCCCAATCATTTGAAACCAATCTAAAGCTTTCTTAACCATAGTTATTAACAAAAAGAATAAAAGGAAGTAAATTAATTTATTAATTACTTCACAGAAATGAATTTTATTTTAAATACATTAAGCAGCTTGATACAAACAATGGCATAAACATTACTTTTTAACATGCTTTTATTAGCTTCAGACATATGTATGTATGTCTGTATCTATGTAACTAACACTTTGAACATGATTTTAATCCACTTCAAAACGCTAATCTCAGGAACTACTGGTTCGAATTGAAATATTCTTGTTGTGTTGAATAGACCATTTCTCGAGGAAGGCTTTAGGCTATATAACATCACAATGCAACTATTAGGAGCGAAGAAATAATGGAAAATGTGAACAAAAACGGGGAAAATTATTCATCCTTGAGGGCTTCCATTGCGTGCACTGCGAAAAAGGTTCAAGATACCAAAAACATATGTTTTAAGATTAACTCACTAGAACAGTTTTTATGGTAATCAAATTTGGTCGAAATTAATGCATTATTTGTTAAGAGTTGTATCAACGTCATAATATTAATCTTTATCCAAATAAATGTGTTGCATAGAATGATTCAACGGGAAGGTTTTTATGTACTTTTAGCCCGGAAAAACTTATTAACGCGGGCGAAGCCGTGGGCAAAAGCTAGTTTTATTTGTAAAGCTTTAAAATCTTGGTATCACTACAATATTTTACTTATTAGTTATTACTATAAGAAATAGATAAAACATCTATCTGTAATTCTAACGAACCGTACAAAAGGGGAAAGTTCGTGAACTACTATAATAATATGACAAATATACTGCTTACTTGGATACATTGCTTTCAATATCTATTTCCATCTTGATATTAACAAATTCGGGTTTTTGATTGATGATGTCGTCCGCAGATTGTGGAATCCCATTTTCGGAGTCCAATGGGGGGTCTGTGTCAGGCTCGAGCTTGATTTTAATATGTGGATCAAATTTTGTAGACATTTCTCTAGTTTATATTGAAATTCTATGCCGGAAACTGCATACTCTTATTGATATTTTCCGATTTCTATGCAATACTTCTACTATCGCTAGTAAGAGTATTATTTATATACATTTGGAACGCTGGTTCAGAGACATTTTTTTTTTTTTTTTTTTTTTAATTTTCCCTTTGTTTTGGGAAGGCAAAGGGCTCAAGCCCATACAGCCTCGTCATAAGTAATATTCATATTTGAAATTCCGTGCATTAAGGCCTAAGCCAAGTCTTCATAATATTATTTCCATATTTGTAGTCTTATATTTAGGCCTAAGCCAAGTCTTCATTGTATTATTTCCATATTTTTAGTGTTATATTTAGGCCTAAGCCAAGTCTTCATTATATTATTTCCATATTTGTAGTCTTATATTTAGGCCAAAGCCAAGTCTTCATTATGTTTTCTTCATTTTTAGTTTTGAGCGAAGTCAAGTCATTAGTCATCTATTATATCTTTATTTTTCCCTAAATATCCATTACCGTATGGCATATATATTCATAAATAGCTTTGTATGTCTCTTGTCTTTTAAGTATTTCTTGCATAGAGCGCGGGACAAGCTCAGATTTGCCGTAGGTGTTAATTAATTTATCAATAAGTATAATTCTTTGTATGTTGAAAGCAGAGCATTCAAATATTATGTGATTCATTGTTTGTTCAACATTCTGATCGCAATCTGTGCATATGGGGGACGAAATAATGCGCATTCTGTTAAGATGGGCTTTAAAACGACCATGTCCAAATCGAAGTCTATTTAATATAGTATAAAATTTTCGTTGCATGTTGAATTTGGATCTACAAAACCAAGGACACTTTCCCACATTAATATTGATTGCTGCGTAATAGGCACCTTTAATCTTTGTTGTAGTCAACCAATATTCTTTCCATTCATTAAGAATAGACTCTCTTATGAGTAGCTTTAAGTCCGAGAATGGTATGGCAACTTCATCAACAGCTTTCACACTGTCGCCGCTGTCACTGTCAACAATTGACGGCTAAAAAATCAACTTGCTCGTTTCCGATTACTCCCACGTGCGCGGGTGTCCAAAGGAATTGTACTTCTTTGCCTTGATTCTTCAATTGTAACCAACGACTCTTGATGTTGTATATAATGTAATTAATTTTACAGTCTAAATTATTACTCTGTAAGGCACATAAAACACTCATACTGTCCGTAATAACAAGCCAACGTTGATCATTTGCTTGACCAATATATTGCAATGCAAATAATATTGCCAAAGCCTCAGCGGAAAAGATACTCAACTCACACGAGAGTTTGCGACCAAATCCTAAACGCAGATGAGGAATATAGAAAGCCATCGATACGTTTCTCGACTTGGAACCATCAGTAAATATTTTTCTATATTCATTATATTCAGCCAAAACATTGTTTACCTCTTCTTTATGCTTCATATTGTTATTTATATTTATCTCTATAGAAGTAAATTTGCTTTCAAAACTGTCAGTATAGCAAGCCCAGTTCTCAGGTCTATGAATTTTATATTTTTGATCAAGTTGAATCATAAATGAAAAATCATGAAGTGCATAAGGTACATTAGTGGTTGAAACAAAGGAACATTGACTATCAAAATGTTTATATTTTCTCAATAATAAATTATTAGCCATAGAAAATAATTTGAGAAGAAAACAATATTTTAGATACTTAAATCTATATGACAAAGGAGGAGTATTGCACTCTACTTGCAATGAATTTATAGGGGTCGTCCTCATAGCACCAGTAATTAATCTCAGATTTTTATTTTGCAAAACATCCAATTTCTGAACAAGTTTGTCATTAGATGCGAAACACAAAAAACCATATTCAAAGTGACTACGGACAAGTGATTTATACAACATGAGCAAAATTTTTGGGTCAGCACCCCAAGACGTTCTTGCAAGTGATTTTAAGATATTGAATGCCTTACCTGCCCTTCCGATAATATAATCAACATATTTTTTCCATGAAAGATTATTAGTCAAAATTACCCCTAAAAATTTTACTTCAGACACTTGTGGAATTTCTCTTTGATCATAAAATAATTTAATTTTAAATGGACGAGTTTTGTTAAATACCACCATTTTGGTTTTGTCAATATTAATATCAAGATTCAGATATTCAAAGTAAATGTGAAGATTCGTCAAAGCTGCATTAAGAGTATTAACAATAACATTTACATTAGACCCTGATGTATAAATAACAAGATCATCAGCAAATTGTAAATTTCTAACGTCTGAACCTAATATTAAATTAAGTTTATAAATATACAATATGAATATTAAAGGGCTTAAAATTCCTCCTTGACACACACCTTTGAAAGACACTCTAGGCCCAATAAGTTGATTTTGAAATTTGACGTACACTACTCTACCATGTAAAAAGTTAAAAATCCATTTCACAATTTTTTCAGGAATACCAATGGTCAATAATTCAGAAGCTAATATGTGATGATTGACATTATTAAATGCTCCAACTATGTCAAAGAAAATACCTATTAGAACTTCATTGTTCTTGAATGCATTGAAAACATCAAAATGTAAATGAGAAATACTTTCACGACAAGAACGACCTTTGCGGAATCCAAACTGGTTTGATGGTAAAATATGATTGCTTTCTACAAAAAATTCTATTCTTTGTTTTAACAACTGTTCAAATATTTTTCCTATGCATGAAGTTAAAGCTATTGGCCTATAAGAATCAGCAAGTTCTTTCTCTTTATTGGGCTTTAAAATTGGTACTAAACAATCTGTTTTCCAACTTGAAGGAATGATAGAATTATTCCACAATAGATTATAAATATTTAACAAAACATGCTTTGAAGTATTTGATAAATGTTTAAGTACTTTATATGGAATTCCGTCGAGGCCAAAGGCTGTATCACGTCTAGAGGAAATTGCTGAATTTAATTCTGCAAAAGTAAATGAATTTGTAAGATAATCAGAACTCGAAGCAGTAATGAAGTTATTATTTAAATTTAATTCAGCCTCAACAGTGGAAGGTGTGTATTTTCTAATAAAATCAAAAATCCAATCTAATCTCTTACAGGAGTTATAGCTTGTATTTACGTTTTTAAAAATTTTCATGTAGTACCATATTCTAGATAAAGGAGTAGTTCTATTAAAGCTTTCACAAAGATTTTCCCAACTTTTTTGTCTTTCTTGCTTCAAGGTCAACTTTTTAATAGCTTGCAACTTTTTGAAATGTAAATAATTAGATTCAGTTGAATTATGTCTAAAGTTTACATATGCATTTTTGGCCTGTTCAACAGCAGAAGCACACCTGGCATTCCACCAAGGTAGAGGTCTTCTATTTTTATTAAAATAAGTGCTGGAGTGACTTTGAGAATTAGGACGAAGTCCAATTGACATAGATAACTGAATAGCTGTATCCAAGAGACTCATTAATTCTTCATATGATTTTAAAGGATTTTCTTTGTTATAATGAAAATTATGCAGGAAACTATCTGAAATGGTTCTAAACGTATCCCAATTAATTTTACGATAATTGTGTTGTTGAGGATATTGCTTACTATCGGGTAATAAAGTTTGTGTGTTACCAGAAACATTTCTAACAAAAACTTTTGTTATTACAGGTAAGTGATAGCTTCCTAGAGGGTCATCGTGCACAGACCAATCGCAGGAAACTGCAAGATCAGGAGAAACTATTGTAAGATCAAGTGCATTTTGTCGCCATTTATGGGAACCTACTGTTGTCATTTGACCATCATTCAGAATAACTAACAAATTATCATCTATACATTCTAATACTTCAGATCCACGAGTATCAGAAGTCATGCAACCCCAGCTATGGTGCAAGGCATTAAAGTCTCCAGCAATAAGCAAGGGCTCAGGTAGACTTTGAATTAGGTTGTTCAATTTATGTTTAGAGAAAGATGGAGAACATAGTTTGGGACTGTAAAGAGATACTATGGTCAGTTCCTTATTGTTACCATAATACAAACGAATTGCGCTATTTTGAATGGAATTATCGCTAAAAGTGTCTAATTTCTTAAAATTAAGGCTTTTGTGTACTAAAATAGCAACGCCGTTATGATCGTTACCACTGTCTAATCTCACCATCTCATAATTTTTAAAACTAATATGATGATGTGACTTCAACCAGGTCTCGCATATAATGGCAATATGAATGCTTTTCTCATAAAGAAAATGTGAAAAAATAAGTCGATTACTCATTAAACTCTGGGCATTCCATTGTACAATATTTATATAATCCATAAAAGAGAGAAAAAGATTTAAGAGGAGATTTTTTGGTCTTGTATGTTTTGGATGAGAAATTCTTTAATAGTTTTACTACAGATACTAGTTTCATTTGCTTTGCTCATGGTAATAATTTTTATAACTGAATCAACTAGTACTTTCAAAAAGTGATCAGAGTCTAAAAGTGATATAAATAGTTCATTAGGACTTTTTTTCCTGCCACCTAGTGAAGGGAATGATTTTTCATTGACAACATCCACAAATGATCTTTTAATAAACTTTTCTTTGTTCTGTTTAATTTTATCTTGTTTTACTGGGCACTCTGATGAAATAGCAATATGGTTTCCTTTGCAATGAATACAACAAGCATTAGTTGGAGCAATAGTGCAATTCTTAAAATTGTGGCTGCCAGTACAGATTGAACATTTTTCTGAGTTCTTGCAAAATTTAGCTAAATGGCCATACCGGAGACAACGCAAACACTGTTTGACTGGAGGTATGTATGGTGAGATCTCAAATCGCCAACTATTAAGATCAACACTGTCGGGTAAAGTTTGGCAGGAAAATGTAATACATATAGTTTTAGTGGGTTGTAAAGTAAAGGTGCTGTCAACATTTTTTATTCTCCTCATAATTCTACGTATAGAAATAATGTTTTTTGTTGTTGTTAATGCAGTATAAATTTGTTCGTTGGATAGGTCTATCGGAACATGATGTATAACACCTGTAGTCTCGGTAGCGGCAGCCGGTATACTGGCTTTAAGCTTATTCATGTCTAGAAATTTTTTATTTGATAATGCAGCATTTGCAAGTGTTGCACTGTCGAAAATAGCGCCCACCTTATACTTATTCATGCGCACTAGTTGTTTTATGCCCTTATTATACCTTTTCAGATTATTTGCCAGAGACATCATATCTCTGTCCCCCAGCGGTTTATTGTTTTCGATACTTTCTAAGAAGACAATAAATTCGACATTACCTGTATTTTCTGCATACAGTCTGTGATAATTGGGTATTTGGAAAGTTCTATACTTATCCACAGCATCCACGGATTTTTGAGACGAAGAATCCGACGCCTCCAACTCCGCCTCATCATGCCCTGACTCATCTTTTTTCTTACGTTTTCTTGTCCCCCCCATTTTGGACAAATCTCTTCTTCAACTACCAAGATATAAATATGTACAATTATTTATACTTTACTCGTATAAAAATTATTTTTAATAAATAAGTTTAAAAATTGCGCCTTTTCTTTTCGACGTTCCCGCGCTTTTTTTTTGGTGGTTCAGAGACATTTTTTTTTTTTTTTTTTTAATTTTCCCTTAAGGGAAGGCAAAGGGTTCTAGCCCATACAGCCTCGTCTTATGTGATATTTTTGGTTGAATTTTTTTTCCTACGTACAATGTCGTAGTAAAGCAGTGGCTACCTTACCAAGACTTTATCAAGGAGTTTTGGCAGCAACGAAAAAACACTTGATTGGCACAGTTATTTCAATTCACTTCATTTGAGCACTTTAATAGAACTATATTGGAAAATATACCACCATAATTATGCAATATAACACTAAGTATCACCAAAATAATGAATTAAAACAAGAGCACCGCACGACACTTCCACGTTCCCGCCAAAACTCCTGGTTCAGAGACAAATAAACAAGACGCTGGTTGCTGTTTGGTAAGCATTGACAGCCAGTGTTGCAAACAAGATTTTTAAAAATCCGTCAAGTTAGTCGTAATTTTCCGCCAAAAATACGTTAGATCAACAATTCACACGGGTGTAGCTATAATTTTAGCATGGGGGGGCGGGGGGTGCAAGCGTGTGTTCTTACCGCCCCATGAAGACCTCCTTTCACCCCCCCCCCTCACATATAAAATGAAATTTTTGTCCCGTTAAATATCCCGTCAGCCGTTAGATGGTTTTTTTCCCGTTTCACACGTATCCAAATCTGTTAGAAATGACGGGAAATCCACTAAGTTGGCAACACTATTGACAGCTTGGAGCGGTGTTGTCAGAAAAAAATTCTTTCTATTTTGAGTTGCATCAATTAGGTATTGGATTTAGTCGATTATAACACGAAGACCTTAGAGCATTTGACTCGTCAAGCCCCGCTACGGACGCCGGCGTCCGAGTATATAGGGCTTCCTCATACAATTTATTTAGCTTTTAATTTTAATCTATATTTGTAAACGGGATTGTAAACTGAATGATTTATAAAGTTTTCAAGTACCTACTATATTTACATCATGAAGAAAAGAAGAAGAGCGGAGGTGCCGCAAGGCGATTAGATCATGTCACCATCAACTAAGGTCATGACGTCACAGTAGGCGGGGCCTAAAACTGTAGTCCCGAGTGAGTCGTCAGTGCGTTCGGATCGGATTCATCTGACGTTTAAAATAGGTATAATTTTTTTTTAACCATGAAGTGCGCTGTTGCTGGGTGTAGAAATTGCTCAGGATCACAAATCAAACAAGATGGCATAACATTTCATTTGTAAGTCGTTTAAATTTATGATTAATTGCATTTTAAAACACATTTTATTGTTTTATTACAAAGTGACATCTGTCGTCAAAAAGTTTGGTTCTTTAGATTTCTCACTGATATCATGATTTTAACGTTATAAACGCATGTCATACGAATTTTCGGCAGAAATTAGTAAATTTAGCTTATTCTGCCTGCTAATATATTAATTATTTCAAAGATTTATTACTTAGTTACATAAAATGTGAAAAAATATATTAAAACATGTAGTGACATCTGTGGGTAAGTATTCAGAAATAACGGATAGCGAAAAACATGTGCGTCATGCGAGCGACACCCAACATCGAATATAATTCGACGCTTGAAAGGCAATAATATCTAAGCGACAAATATACCGAAAATGAGTTATATACATATTTGGAATCGCCAAATTTTTTTGCGTCGATTGATCCGGGTTTCGTAGCTCTAGGACAACTTTTTTGGCGGTTAGATATTAGATGATTCCGGTAAATTTCACAACTTTTTTCTCGTTTACCGACAAGAAATTCACGACTTTTCGGATTTATAGTAGTTGGTACACTTAAGGAAATTGATTTTGAACTTATCGTGTCTCACTTGAAATCGTGATATTACTGTTTTGCATTAATATATGTTTACTTGAAATAAAAAAAAAATGCTCACTATTTAATGAGTTGTTTATTACCTACACAACAAAATTATAGCATTGGCGTAGATATATATTTGCCTGCACCCATACTCACCATATTGATGTGCTTAGATATTTTCAGCTTAATAAAATATTTTCTTAATAGTACATATATACAACTTTACATAAAACAAAATAAAAAGAGATTAATCGGTTAGATAGTTTTACCTGAATAATATATGTTCTATTTTTTATGCTTAGATATTTTTACTTGTCAACTTTTAACTTCAATGATGTCGCATAGTTAATTTTACCGGGTATGTTCAGGTGGTTATACTTATTGTTAGGAGATATTCACCTGTTCGTAATAAAGAAAATACACCCGCTTGCGAATCACCTAGTATTTTGAAAGTGTCGTTGGCTATTCTCATCTAGCCATGTACTTTTCTTATATTCCATGGCCTCTTTTACATCGTCCCACATTCTTTCTCGTGTTTGCAAACTACTATAAAATCCTTTGTGGAAGACGTATGTCAAAATCGTAGAATGTGGTGCTCCATAGTCTCTGACTACCCGTATGGGATAAGGGCGTTAGGTTGTATGTGTGTGCTTTCAGCAAAAATAAAATTTGAGTGAAAATTACGAGTTTCCAACACAATGAATAAATGATAATATTATTGTTTTCTAGTTCTGCTTGAGGCGAGAACCTCCCTCCAACGAAATTAGTTAACTATTAACAAATTCTATATCAATATGCTATATTTTGGATGTAAGTATGTTTATCTAACAATAAAATTTGATTTTCATTAAAGTTTGCTGTTTATTAAATAGTTTAATGTTGGTGCGAATAACAATATTTACAATATTGTGCACGTATTTATGTTTTTCTACTTTCGTGCGACCCAATAATTTAGCTATAGATATTTTTAATTGATTTTATTAATATGTTTAGTTATCCTTATACTATTCTTACCAACTGCGCATTTTTAAATATTTGATATTTCTTTAAATTTACTTGTTACGGTATCCATAAAATTATCCATTTAGATGATTTTACCTGTTTGTAAATTAAGGTAATTTTTAACTAAGCGACAGTAACTTTTTAATTTATAATCGTCAAGGCTGTTGATTTAGGTCAAAAAATGTCAAAAATTAAGAAGTTTCTAAAACAGTTACAATTATTTTTGTGCAGCAAATAGTTTCTTTATGATTTTTTTGTCAAAATCAAAACTTTAAAACGCTCTACTGAAAAAATTTGCTAAATGTCGCTTAGATATGATTGCCATTCAAGCGTCGATATTATTTTTATTAATTTCGTTGTATTTGTAACTTTTTTTCGTGTTATTGAGTTATTTGTTATCATTTTAGATTCCCCATTTTTTTTTGTTTTTGCGGAGAAAGTAACTTATTACTACCGATGCTGTAAATACAGAAAATATAAATGCATGAATACGTGTTATGAATAGACGCAACAACTGGACGCCAACAAAATATTCGAAAATATAAAAAAATGCTTGAAATATAGTGAAAACAACAATTTCGCTTTTCTTTAGAAAATATTCCTACCTGTCAAACATTTGATGTTCGTCCCTTCGTTTAGAAATCAATTAAATTTACAAGTTAAAATATCACTAAAAGTGGAGTTTTATTCTTCTTGTTTTGGTTTTGAATGTCAAACGTTGAATATTCGTCCCATCGTTTAGAAATAAATTAAATTTAAAAGAATACTTTAGTTCTTTTTATTTGTTTTTGACATTTGACATTGACAACCAACAATTTATGATCGCAACTATAATATTTTACGGACTTTGGCGGGAACTTGGGCGTAAAGGTTGCGTTGTTTCGGTTGAATTTGATTTTTATGTGCATGATGCGGTTTGTTCAGTGGCCAATAAGGAATATATTCATTTTTATCATAATACTAGGTGTTTCTTGCGGCTTCATCCGCGTGTAAAGCCTTTCCGCTAAAAAAAGTCCCTATGAAGAGATTAAAAATATGCATTCTTTCCATGGGGGTAAATTACCGGGATAATAAGTAGACTATGTGTTAATCTAAGACATGATCTACTAGCGTGCCATTTCATCTAAATCCGTTTTGTTGTTTCTGTGTTTACTTCTAACACACATGTAAATATCCAAATATTTTTATGAACTTTCGCATTTATAATATCATCACAGGATACTGAAGTAGATATTAGTAAGATTATCGTAATTATTGATTTTAATCAATAAAGATTTTTATCAACAACTTTAACAACTTATTTTATTTTGTTTATTCCCTAATTTTCCTGTACGTATGATAAAATAATTATAGACATATATAATTATTTTATCATATATGTGTCACCTATGTAATGTACCTATATGCTGAAAAAACGGCTAAGCGCCAGTAGAATAATAAATAATGTGGTCCGCCATACTAACGCACATAGAATCGTCTGGAACAAACACTTTTGCTTGTTACGCCATAGGGGTGAAAAGACGAACTAAATTATTGACAAGTTAGCTCTGTTACGCTGTAATAATGCCATTCACCGCTAGATGGATTTTGATTGGGGGGAGGAGCTATCGTTATATTTCATCCCCCGACCCCCCGCATTTAGCGACGCTACGTTCTAAAGAGATTTTGGCTTGACACACCTCCGCTCTTCTTCTTTTCTTCGTGATTTACATTCCCAATAAATTATGCGAATATTTTTGGCTATTACATGTGACAATAATTTATAAAATAATACTCCAACAGATTATGCCTACAACGTATAAATGATAATTTTGTTAGTACATATAGTACTCATACAAAAAAGAAATTTAATATTTTGATAACAATAAACTTCCAACTTTATAAACGCACTTAAGTACTTTAAATTATTTTTATACCGAGATCACAACGTGATATGATTGATGTTATTATTTATTCGAGGTTTCCCTACACTCAATCTTTTATCTATATATATAAAAATCAATTGCTGTTCGTTAGTCTCGCTAAAACTCGAGAACGGCTGAACGGATTTATCTTATCTTGGTCTTGAATTATTCGTGAAGGTCTAGGGAAGGTTTAAAAGGTGGGAAAAATTCAAATAATTGCCGGGAAAATCCTCAAAACAGCATTTTTCTATTTCCCATACAAACGTTTTCTAAATAAAATGGTGTAATTTATTACCGCTGCATAAAGATCAAATTCGCGTGCGCGTTAGTAATCTTCTGACATCTATTACAAATTGTCGATAGGGCACGTAGAGTTTCGTGTCAGTGTCGTATTTAATGATGTTATGTAATTTAGAGATTAGATTGACGATGAGTGGTATAAATGTAAAATGTTAGGTACGTTTCGTTTATGTAATTCAAGTTAATATAAGGTGTTACGTGGATAATAATATACACGACATGTCTATATTATCGTCGACGGTGTGAAAACTTGCCTTATGTAAACGTTGCAAAAAAAATGATGTCAGTGGTTACATTGCTACTAATCGAGTAGGTATGCTAAAACATTTATTTATCTTTGGAAATCAAACAGGTCTATTAATCCTATTAATATTATAAAGGCGAAAGTTTGTAAGAATGTATGGATGTTTGGATGTATGGATGTTTGTTCCTATTTCACGCAAAAACTACTGAAGGGATTTCGATGAAATTTGGCACACGGGTACATCATGTCCTGGATTAACACATAGGCTATAAAGCGGGACTTTTATCCCGGAAAAACTTTTTAACGCGGGCGGAGCCGCAGGCAAAAGCTATAATGGGATAAAAATAAAATCAATCCTTCTAATATTATAAAGGCGAAAGTTTGTAAGAATGTCTGGATGTATGGATGTATGGATGTTTGTTACTCTTTCACGCAAAAACTACTGAACGGATTTCGATGAAATTTGGCACAGGGGTAGATCATGTCCTGGATTTTATCCCGGGAAAATATAAAGCGGGACTTTTATCCCGGAAAAACTCAATCACGCGGGCGGAGCCGCGGGTAAAAGCTATTAATTTATAAAATTATTGGAAAATTTTATAAGAATATAACAATCATAAAAATCATTTAAAATATTATAAACTATTGATGTTTTTCCTTCAATGTCAGTACACCATTTAAATCTTTCAGTTGCACTGATGATTCACTATTTACTTAACCCGAAAAGACTAGTTATATTTTTTACAACAAGTGTTTTCGTAATTAGTTTTTATTTCTTAAATTGAAATAAGTAAATTAAGGGCCGAGGTGCTTGTACAACAACGCCACCATATCAGTCCAAGTACAAGAAAGAGCAGAGCACGAAGGCTATTCCACAACACAGAGACGTGAGACAGGGAGATGTTATTTCTCTGAAATCGGTCACTGCTGCGTTGGACGATATCTTCAAACTTTTTGATTAGAAAGGATATGGAATTAGCTCCAATGAAGAGTACATTAATCATCTTTGATTTGTCGTAATATTGTCGTCTTGTCAGAATTAAAGGACCATAGCATTATGCTCATTTGCTCAAAGACCTCAACCGAGTTTTTCACCGGGTACTTAGGCCTAAAAAATGAACAAGACCAAAATATTGTTCAATGCTCATTATGTGCATATGCCAATTAGTTGAGAAAGCAACTATCGAAGTTGTCTATCTAAAAAGTGGTCTAGTTAGGCAAGTCCAACTTCAAGATAGAGGTCATGAAACTAGCTCGGTTGAGTAGCGTTCGGGAAACTAGGCAAGGTTCTCTCATTTAAAATACCTCAGTGCTTAAAGGCAATAATCTTCAATCAATGAGTGTTACCAGTGATGACGTACGGCTTTGAGACGTGGCCTTCAACTATGGGCCACCCAAGAGGGATCACGATCCCTCAGCGAGCTATGAAGATGCTTGGTGTTTCTCTACGCAATCAAATTGGAAATGAGGAGATTCATAAGAGAACGAATATTGATGATATATTTCAAACAGACCATGCTATCTGGACTTCAAGACGCTTACTATCAGGTGCAGTGGCGTCACTTTGCAGCTATTATAATTTCACGAAACTTACTATAAAATCTTTTGGTGTCAGATAGGTAAATATCCCCATATTCTCATTCACACCCACGAATATTGGAAATTGCACAGTCGTTACATCACTACCAGGTATATTATAAGAGTGAAGGAAAATATTAATTATAGCGGTTTTATTTTACGTTCAATAATTAACTCCCTAAGTCATGCGTGTAATTCACAAACGTTAGTCAGTTTTTAAAGGACAATAATAAATGTTGAAAGTTTTGTTATGAACATAACTAATATTTGGTGCATAGTTTTACCTTTAATAATTCTATGTAAGTAAACACGCTGAACTAAGTAGCAAAGTAGTACTAACTTAAATGTACGTATAGATGTATATGTATCTATTTACTGAATTATAAGTTCCGTAATATATTATATACGGATAAGTTTTTTTAGTTCAAAAATACCTACAGCAGAGGCCTAAAATAAAAACCGGCCAAGTGCGAGTCGGACTCGCGCACCGAGGGTTACGTAAAATTTATGGTTTCCGCAATTTTTCCATTATCTGTGCTATAAGACGTTGCTTCGTACCAAATTTCAAGATTCTGAATTCACAGGAAGTAACCCTGTAGGTTTTGATTCCCTTGCGAGTTTCAAAAATTTGCGGCATAAACGGCTGCATCTTTTGATTGCGTTGGCTTAGAAGTTTGATTCTTTCACTGCCCCAAGGGACAGTAGACCTGAGTATTTAATATAAATTTCAGCTTAATACCTCCACGCGTTCCCGAGAAAAAGGGTCTTGACAGACAGACGGACAACGAAGCGATCCTAAAAGGGTTCCGTTTTTCCTTTCAATGTATGGAACCCTAAAAGGCTCAGGCAAATTAGGCGTCAAAAGATTTTTCACCCTCGATAACTCCGGCTCTGATCCAAACTTAAATTTTCAAATGAATCGTATATACCTAGGTAGGTAATATTATTAAGTATGTAAACTTAAGTATATTGCGCAAATGTTGTAGGGGAAGTCTTTGCGCAGAGAAATCAAACACGGAAAAGACATTTCAAAAAACATAAAATAAGACATTGCCGTCGAAATAAGTAAGTTTATTGTTTATTCTCATCTTTTAACCCAAATTGACTTGATTTAGGTACATTTCCATAAAGAACTTCTTGAAAGGTAGCCGTGCGATTGTCGGCGCGGGTTCTCATTTCTCAATTGTTATTGCGGCAATTTACTATAACGATTCGACAGTGATCAATAGCATTAAATAATGCACTTACTGATTTATTCTTTGTTCTAATAAATATTTATACTTAATGTAGTCTAAAGTAGGCCAAATGTGGACAATTCACATCGGCTTACCTGGGAACGCGTCTAAAAACGAGCTACAGTGTTTAATGTTTTTCATTGGGTGTAACTACATTACACCCATGAAGGCCCGTAGTACATTCATGGAATAGGGCCTCTCGGCAGTGCAAATTCGAGCAAACTTTTTTTAACATCCTAAACGGTCCTTCAGTAGACGTTCAACAATCTTCCCGAGTCAGTCGAGCCTGTGGCATTTTGTCGTCATATCAATCTAGAGTTGCGTCACTGTATTATACAGACCAAAATACATTTCCTACCCTACCCGTAACGTACTCTTCTAGCGTTTGCCCATCTGTCCATTTTTACTTTACAGTCGATTGTTTTGTTAGTAGGTCGGAATTGAATTTGACCCGATATGACGATCGTCTCGCCACAATCATCGCACCGTTGAAGCACTAACTCCACCTCTTCATATCGTTCCATATAGATACCCATTTTTTTATTATGCGGAGAAAGTGACTTATTACTACCGCCCAGCGTTCAAGGGGAACGACTGAGCGATTATGTTGGGTTCACCGTGCCTAACGACCAGACGTTGAACCGCCCGGAGAGATAGAAAACGTCGGGCGACTGCCGGGCCGAGTCCCTAACCTATATACAACGCACGGCATACCAACCAAAACTCCGCGGTGGCCATCTTCGGCGCATTAGGGACGGCTGCGGGCTTCCTCCGACTCACGTCTAAGTTGTCGTCCGCAACCGCCCCTTCCATATAAATACCCTGCATGGGTAAAATGTACTCTTATTTTAATAGTTCAACATTAATGCGGAGAAAAAACGAGGATCCTCTTGATAAACTGCAGAAAGAGTTTGGAAAGTTCGCTCATCATGGGAAAATAGAAACATATTACGACCCATACTGGCAAAGTGGGGAATGGGTGTTTTTGAGGTTAGTAAGTGTTACAACCCTTGTACAGCAGGTTTTTAGTTCTATATAAATATCGCAAGTACCTACTGGCTATATGGTGGGTGGCCCCGGCGATCGCCTGAAGTGGCCATGTCCGGTGGAGGGCGCCGAGGATCAAAGACTCTGGCTAGGACGTCATTACCGACATAAGGTTTTTGTCAACAAAAACACAGTTGGAAAAAATAGGTCATCAAAAAAAGGCGATAATTTTTTTTTGCCCAGGCGCCCGATTATCTGGTCGATATTTCATATAGCTCAGGCAGTTCCTGGTATAATTTCGTCGGCACAGCGACAAAAAGTTCCTCTAATGGGAAGGTTTTCAAAATGAGAACGTATGCAGTGGGTCATGGGTGTAAAGGCACGCGAATCCTGGACTCTGGGTTTGTAGGGTTAATATCTATTATAAAAACTTTGTTCTACTTTACTTTTAGGATTACCACGCGCAAAGGGGATACAGCGCCCACAACGACCAGTACGTAAACAATAAAAAAATTAAACTGCCATAAATAATTATCTGTTTGACCCGATTTTTAGCATCCGACACAAAAAGAGGGGTCTTTATACCTACGTTTAAGGTGTGTGCCATGAGCCATCGTAACTCACGAAGGAAAAAAACGATATTCGTGTATTTTTTTTAAAGCTGATGTCGTCGAGACGGTTCTTAGCTATAAATTAATCTGTTCAGGCGTTTAAAAGATCATCAGCTCATTTCTTACTTTCACAATTCACATTAATTTGTTTGGTGCACAGTCACCAGCATAAGTAGCTGAACAAATTCAAATTGCCTACATACTTTTGTGTTCTTACTAATATTTTTTTTCTTCACAAAAACAAAATAAAAGAGATTTGCTTTAATTCATACGAAGAAAATTTTGTTTCAGTTAACTTTAACGCGTATATAGGCGATTTGAAATATTGATTTTATACAGATATATGCTGCTGACTGTACTGTTACGTCAGTGGTATTTTCAAGACATGGTGATTTTGAGCTGATCCTACAGCATCAAGTAGTTGCAGAATACCCAACTCCTCAGCAACTTAAATAGATATAGTGCGCTTGGGTTCATAATAATGAACTCGATGATTAGGTGTTTAATAGATTATGAATTATGATCGAGGGCCCACGTAAGAGAAAATAGTAATTATAGAAGTTTAAAATATACTAAAAATGTTAATAACGCCGACTTCAATATCATTGACACTGACATAGAAACATGAGAAAGAAAGTAAAAAAATAATACAGACCGGTAAAGTATTTTCATCTGCCCGGTCCGAGATTCGGTCCCACGACACAAAGACGTTTAGGCAAAAATATTACTAAGAACTTATAATAAAGTCAAACGACAAACAAACATATGACGACAGTTCATCTTTTTACTTTTGTAAAGGCTTTTTGTCAGAAGTAACTTTTATTTTGAACTTTATTTAATAATTAATCACTCCGATCGTAACACACGTTTTTGCAGCACTCATTCCCGGAATTACGCCAAAGAAATTTAGGAAATGGCCGATGTCTATATATCGCGACTGCGATCTTTTATGCTTGAATATTTATAAGGATTTGTGAGTACCTACTATAATTACTTTGCTATTTTCATAGAGCGACCTTGAAAATATAGTTAAATAGTTTGTATTTTATGTACCTACCTATATTTGTAAATGAGATGCGTAAAATAAAACCTTTATTTTTTACTTTTGTTGTATATTTTGGTGGCTCGCGTGAGTCTTATTTCCTGAAAATAAATATGTTTTCTCTCGCCCGGCACCTTGGGGCGGAAAATTGTGGGCCCGCCACGTGCGGCAACAACCCACGTTACGCTACTGCGATTATTGATAATCTAATCGCAACTCCACTTACGATCAGATGCAGAGTAGTCACTTTGCTCTGCCCCTATAAAACAAGTGCAAACGGTATTTGGGCCGAGAAAACTTCCCAGGATACGTCCACGGCTAGCGGAAGAACGATAAACATGGAGTACCTATACTCCTAGAAAGAATTTCTCCGACATTTGATAGCCACTAATAAACTCTTGTTATAGCTATGGTGCGGTGTGCGCACAGCGGTATAACACTATGAAATGGAAGAATGAGTACAGGACATTCGAAAACATGTGCGAGCTTGAGCGAGAAAACTGTAAACTACCCGAAAAACGTAAGATAACAGTTACCATTACTTTAATTATGTGTATGCTGCACACACCTATTTATCAATATTAAATTTACGCGGTCACAGTGACACGATGGGTGCTGGACGTTTTCAACAACCGAACTTTCAGAACCGTCTGGAAATCTTTAGGGGAGACCTATGTTCGTCAGTGGACTCCATGTGGCTGATGATTATAGGACGTGGGTTTCACAACATAATTCTCAATTAAGACATTTATAAATATTGCACTGACAACAGGACCCTTCGGTTGCAGTGCAGTGTAACCTAAACAAGATTATAACACACTGGTTATAAAATAATATGATGCTCAAATAGTTTAAAAGTGGAATTACCTGTAACCAGTGACGACCTTGTGGAGGGGGGAGGAGCAACTAGATAAACGGCTTCGTGTAGTGCCTTGTCTGACCTTTTTTTAACCACCATGATATCTAACATAAAATCACCTTGCCTAGGATTTTGTTTTTTTTGTTGCTAGGCCTTACGTCGGTTATAGCCGCCACTGCCCGTATCACTTCATTCCCCGACGATTAATTGGATTACAGTTCCTAGTATTCTGAACCTAATCAAAATATTATTGTAGTTTCTACTTCGTTAAATTGTTATGCACATTTTTTTCAGGACCAAGTGAGTAATAAAACTTGTTTTCAAATTATACATACATAGGTACAATTCAACGTGAAAAGGAGTCCCTCACCAATGCTCTAAGCCCTCGCCTGATAATGAGCATCATGACTACTCATAAACAGTAGCAACAACATCCAGAACTTGATATAAAGCACTGTTGGCACTGCACTGCGTCCGTCGTCTTTGCGGGCCGCGGTGAGTTTGATAGATATTCGTACATTTCATTTTTAATATCCTTAGTCGATGTTTGGGTCATTGATATCGAGTATTTGAAATTGGAATCCTACCATATAATAACTATTTAGCATTTTTTAAGAAAAAAATTGATTTCAGAATGTAGTTAATGCAGCAATATAAAAAAAAAACACTTGATAACAAGGCCGATAAAATAGGTAGGAATATTCAGGCTCGAATTCATACATATAACTTTAAATGCGAATAAAGACTAAAATATTAATAATAGCCTAACCAGGAAAAAAAACCCGCCAGTCGCCATGTGGTAAAATATGGCGTTACGCGCAAAAGGGCCTTGTTTAGAAATCCTGGAAATGAGCCAACCACAATATTTTCATAGGATATCAAATAAAATATGACCAATCTTTATTCCTTTAGTGTGGTACCCAATACACAGAGAGAAATTCTGTGATGAGTTATCGACATTTAAGCTGTTCCCGACTAGTTACGGTGCGATCCAGTCACGGAAGACGAGCTGGGCGCCCTACGAGTACCTTCGAACTGAGATTGCCACGTCAGGAATATTAATAAATGTTACAAGCCCGAAGCCGGGGCGGTAAATTGTTTTGATGTCCCTCGATTTGGTTATTTAAGGGGCCGTCCATTGATCACGTGAGGTTTTTAAAAACTTTTATCTTCCCCCCTTCTTTCTGACTGGCATAAAAATAAGAAAGTTGTAAGTAGGTAGGTACCTAATCATGTAATTTTACTGGTAAGTACATGAATAAAAATGACTAATAAGAAATTTTAAGAAATTCTTTATAAGAATTTCAAAGGTATGTGAAGTCTACCCGCATTAGGCCAGCGTGGTGGACTAAGGCCTAAACCCTCTCAGTAGTAGAAGAGGCCCCATGTCCAGCAGTGGGACAGTATATAATACAGGGCTGGTATTATTAATGTACACATGAATAAAAATGGATTAACCCCTGGAATGCCGGGCTCAGTTTGCGTAAAAAACGCTTGCGTGCCGCCCATACATTTGAAAAAATCGGATTTTAGGTGTAAAGGATGTTCCAATTTATACACCATAAAATTCTTTTAGTACGAATTTTGAAATTATTTATTTACTTATTTATTATGGATCAATGGTCACTAAAATATTTAGAAACATTGTGAGATTTGGCATAGACGGCCGCCATTTTGAATTTCTTTGTTTTAAGGCCAATCGGCCTCAAAATCGATATCTGGGCAGGCCTTTAGGTACAGAAGACGGATCCAATGTTAGAATTGAAAAAAGTGGCCGCCATTTTGAATTTCTTTGTTTTAAGGCCAATCGACCTCAAAATCGATATCTGGGCAAGCCTTTAGGTACAGAAGACGGATCCAATGTTAGAATTGAAAAAAGTGGCCGCCATTTTGAATTTCTTTGTTTTAAGGCCAATCGACCTCAAAATCGATATCTGGGCAAGCCTTTAGGTACAGAAGACGGATCCAATGTTAGAATTGAAAAAAGTGGCCGCCATTTTGAATTTCTTTGTTTTAAGGCCAATCGACCTCAAAATCGATATCTGGGCAAGCCTTTAGGTACAGAAGACGGATCCAATGTTAGAATTGAAAAAAGTGGCCGCACTTTTGAATTTCTTTGCTTTAAGGGCAATCGACCTCAAAATCGATATCTGGGCAAGCCTTTAGGTACAGAAGACGGATCCAATGTTAGAATTGAAAAAAGTGGCCACCATTTTGAATTTCTTTGTTTTAAGGCCAATCGACCTCAAAATCGATATCTGGGCAAGCCTTTAGGTACAGAAGACGGATCCAATGTTAGAATTGAAAAAAGTGGCCGCCATTTTGAATTTCTTTGTTTTAAGGCCAATCGACCTCAAAATCGATATCTGGGCAAGCCTTTAGGTACAGAAGACGGATCCAATGTTAGAATTGAAAAAAGTGGACGCCATTTTGAATTTCTTTGTTTTAAGGCCAATCGACCTCAAAATCGATATCTGGGCAAGCCTTTAGGTACAGAAGACGGATCCAATGTTAGAATTGAAAAAAGTGGCCACCATTTTGAATTTCTTTGTTTTAAGGCCAATCGACCTCAAAATCGATATCTGGGCAAGCCTTTAGGTACAGAAGACGGATCCAATGTTAGAATTGAAAAAAGTGGCCGCCATTTTGAATTTCTTTGTTTTAAGGCCAATCGACCTCAAAATCGATATCTGGGCAAGCCTTTAGGTACAGAAGACGGATCCAATGTTAGAATTGAAAAAAGTGGACGCCATTTTGAATTTCTTTGTTTTAAGGCCAATCGACCTCAAAATCGATATCTGGGCAAGCCTTTAGGTACAGAAGACGGATCCAATGTTAGAATTGAAAAAAGTGGCCGCCATTTTGAATTTCTTTGTTTTAAGGCCAATCGACCTCAAAATCGATATCTGGGCAAGCCTTTAGGTACAGAAGACGGATCCAATGTTAGAATTGAAAAAAGTGGCCGCACTTTTGAATTTCTTTGCTTTAAGGCCAATCGACCTCAAAATCGATATCTGGGCAAGCCTTTAGGTACAGAAGACGGATCCAATGTTAGAATTGAAAAAAGTGGCCATCATTTTGAATTTCTTTGTTTTAAGGCCAATCGACCTCAAAATCGATATCTGGGCAAGCCTTTAGGTACAGAAGACGGATCCAATGTTAGAATTGAAAAAAGTGGCCGCCATTTTGATTTTCTTTGTTTTAAGGCCAATCGGCCTCAAAATCGATATCTGGGCAGACCTTTAGGTACAAAAGACGGATCCAATGTTAGAATTGAAAAAGTTGCCGCCATTTTGAATTTCTTTGTTTTAAGGCCAATCGACCTCAAAATCGATATCTGGGCAAGCCTTTAGGTACAGAAGACGGATCCAATGTTAGAATTAAAAAAAGTGGCCGCCATTTTGAATTTCTTTGTTTTAAGGCCAATCGACCTCAAAATCGATATCTGGGCAAGCCTTTAGGTACAAAAGACGGATCCAATGTTAGAATTGAAAAAAGTGGGCGCCATTTTGAATTTCTTCGTTTTAAGGCCAATTGACCTCAAAATCGATATCTGGGCAGGACTGTAGGTACAAAAGACGGATCCAATGTTAGAATTGAAAAAGTGGCCGCCATTTTGAATTTCTTTGTTTTAAGATCAATCGACCTCAAAATCGATACTTGGGCATGCCATCGTTTTGTTTTAATACTAACGGGATTTAAGATAGATATTTGGGCTTGTCTTTAGCCAAACAGAATAAATCGAGGTTGTAATTTTACTAATTAAACAATGTAAATACGGAATCACATCAAAATTAGATACTTTTAAAAATGAATAAGGTAATCAACCTGAGTAGCCTTTTAAGTCTGGTGATGGGGGGTAAATAAATAAAAAGATACAGTAATTTAATGGCCACCCAACAGGGCATAACGATGTGGGGGAAGAAAAATATAATAAGATAATTTCTACTACGCGGCTAATTATTCTTATAGCAATCGTTGAGTTGTTAACGACTCGCCTGATTTTTAACCAATTTTGATGCTTTCACAGAAGAATTTACTTTATTTGCTGTTTGCTGCCACGGGACACTTTTTTCTTCTTCTTTATTTTGCGACATAACGAAGCTGCGTTATTGAAGATAATTGAATAAGCATTGATGGTGGCCATAATATTTAATACATACATATTAACTCACGCCTTTTATTCCCCGAAGAGGTAGGCAGAGGCGCAACTAATGCACCCACTTTTCGCCATTATTCCGTCCCATGATGTGATAGGGGGCGAGCCTATCGCCATATCGGGCACAAATGCCAGACTCCGAGCTGATATTGAATAGAAAAACTCAATATCACTTTGCCCGACCCGGGAATCGAACCCGAGACCTCAGCATTGCAGTCGTACCATAATACAACTACGCCACCGGGGCAGTCATATTTAAAAAATCTTTAATTAGAACCTACTATAGTTTGTGGCCATGTCCAGCGGATTTTGATTTTAAAACCAATAGCCCTTAAAACAAGAACATTTAACATGGAATGCAGTTCTTAAAATTCCAACCTCGAGTTATTCTATTTGGCTAAATACAAGCCCAAATATCTATCTTCCCTCTCGCGGAAGGAGAGTGCCGCGAGGGATCGCCAGCGCAGTGGTGATCCCTCCCGCCGCCAGACGAGATGTAGGAGGCGTCGGGTGGACGACTGACCAACATCTCCCGCCCTGTGGATTGGGGCGTTGGAGAATTCCACCGCGGTATCCCCTGCCTGTCGTAAAAGGCGACTAATAGGGGCCTCCGGGGGTCACGGGTGGGCGGGAGGGGCCGTCCACCGTCTAGCCAACTTCTGTGACCCCCGTGATGGACGGCAGCGTGCCTCACGCTGCCTCGGACGCCAAGGGCGTCCTTCGGTGTACGGGGGCTTCTGAGCCCCCGCAACAACAGGAGACGGACCGCAACAGCGGTATGCGCAGGGGCGGTTGCGGACGACAACTTAGACGTGAGTCGGAGGAAGCCCGCAGCCGTCCCTAATGCGCCGAAGATGGCCACCGTGGAAAAAAAAATATCTATCTTAAATAATTATGACTTTTACTATCAATGCCATGCCCAGTATCGATTTTGAGGTCAATTGGCCTTAAAACAAAGAAATTCAAAATGGCGACCACTTTTTCAATTCTACCATTGGATCTGCCGTTAGTACCTAAAGCCATGCCCAGATATCGATATTGAGGTCGATTGACCTTAAAACAAAGATATTCAAAATAGCGGCCACTTTTTTCAAATCTAATATTGGATCCGTCTTCTGTACCTAAAGGCTTGCCCAGATATCGATTTTGAGGTCGATTGGCCTTAAAACAAAGAAATTCAAAATGGCAGCCACTTTTTTCAATTCTAACATTGGATCCGTCTTCTGTACCTAAAGGCTTGCCTAGATATCGATTTTGAGGTCGATTGGCCTTAAAACAAAGAAATTCAAAATGGCGCCCACTTTTTCAATTCTAACATTGGAACCATATTCTGTACCTAAAGGCCTGCCCAGATATCGATTTTGAGGTCGATTGGCCTTAAAACAAAGAAATTCAAAATGGCGGCCACTTTTTTCAATTCTAACATTGGATCCGTCTTCTGTACCTAAAGGCTTGCCCAGATATCGATTTTGAGGTCAATTGGCCTTAAAACAAAGAAATTCAAAATGGCGGCCACTTTTTTCAATTCTAACATTGGATCCGTCTTCTGTACCTAAAGGCTTGCCCAGATATCGATTTTGAGGTCGATTGGCCTTAAAGCAAAGAAATTCAAAATGGCGGCCACCTTTTTTCAATTCTAACATTGGATCCGTCTTCTGTACCTAAAGGCTTGCCCAGATATCGATTTTGAGGTCGATTGGCCTTAAAACAAAGAAATTCAAAATGGCGGCCACTTTTTTCAATTCTAACATTCGATCCGTCTTCTGTACCTAAAGGCTTGCCCAGATATCGATTTTGAGGTCGATTGGCCTTAAAACAAAGAAATTCAAAATGGCGGCCACTTTTTTCAATTCTAACATTGGATCCGTCTTCTGTACCTAAAGGCTTGCCCAGATATCGATTTTGAGGTCAATTGGCCTTAAAACAAAGAAATTCAAAATGGCGGCCACTTTTTTCAATTCTAACATTGGATCCGTCTTCTGTACCTAAAGGCTTGCCCAGATATCGATTTTGAGGTCGATTGGCCTTAAAGCAAAGAAATTCAAAATGGCGGCCACCTTTTTTCAATTCTAACATTGGATCCGTCTTCTGTACCTAAAGGCTTGCCCAGATATCGATTTTGAGGTCGATTGGCCTTAAAACAAAGAAATTCAAAATGGCGGCCACTTTTTTCAATTCTAACATTCGATCCGTCTTCTGTACCTAAAGGCTTGCCCAGATATCGATTTTGAGGTCGATTGGCCTTAAAACAAAGAAATTCAAAATGGCGGCCACTTTTTTCAATTCTAACATTGGAGCCGTCTTTTGTACTTAAAGCCATGTCCAGGTATCGATTTTGAGGTCAATCGGCCTCAAAACAAAGAAGTTCAAAATGGCGGCCACTTTTCTCAATTCTCATATATAATTAAGATTTGCATCCAATGGAAACAAAAAATAAGCTAAAAAGAAACCACCTGTAGATGTTCAGTTTTCATACATTTTGCAGAAATCGGCCCGAGCGTGGATCCACGCTCCCGGCAGAGTTTGAACACTTTTTTTGAGCGTGGATCCACGCTCCCGGCACGCGAGGGCTTAAGCGTGATTTTCTTGAACACTAACAGTTGGAAATTAATGGCGACTGGCAAGTGGCAAGTCGAGCCCGAGCCTGGCAGTTGTGACGGCGGGCGGGGATATCGTTACCTGGCAACGGCGAGTCAAGGTCACGCGCCGCGCTTTGGTTTAGAATACCCGCGTTCAATGAAAAAAAAAAACAAATACACGTGACATCTCACTGCACCCTTTTCCCCTCTTCGATATGGTTTTTCTCGATTCCACTCTCCCGCTTTTGCATCACTCGTGATTAATGGACGCACCGTGTCTTTTGAATTATCTTCAGAATTAGTTCAGTAAACTATCTGATGAAAAACTAACATTTCATATATTATATGCTAAAAATTGTTACTGTTTTGAAATGACGCCTGGAGCAATTATTAATTATAGAAAAATACCACATTATATAACATAAACCTCTATTTTTATTTGATTCCGTTAGTAAATCGATCCCCTTTAAAATAAAATGCCTTTGAATTTTGATGATATCAATGTATATTCCATCTTCTGAAAGATCGAATCGGCACATGTCGCGTACTTTTTTAGCGAAAAGTAATAGAAATAAAACAACCTTGTCTAAAATGTTTAATAATATATTTAATTTACATTTAACACATGAACGCAAAAGCGTGTAAAGAACATTCAACTTATGCCTTAACAATATACATCCTGGGCCTGGAATTCTCCATGACAATTGGACGCTGTTGACTCGAATTATATATATATATATAATACCAGCCCTGTATTATTATACTGCCCACTGCTGAGCACGGGCCTCCTCTGCTCGGTCCGAGACAATGACTCGAATTACCATTCCTTATTTCGCAACCTGGAGGAACCCAGGCAATTTGTCACAGAGAATTTCTGCCTTTAAAGGTGGGGCGTAACTTGGGTATAGATAAAAAGAGCATATCCATGCATTATGTAACAAAAATCTTAAATGTACAAAACAACGATTAATCTTTCTTTCGAGCTAGAGCAGATTAAAAGTAAAAAATTGACGTAGAAAATACCACGTTTCAAATCTGGCGCATAGTAGGTTTGTGGGCGTTTTTGTGTATTGGGAATTACATTGTGGAAAATGTTTCATCTGCATACTGTCTCAAATTATAACTTATAAGAATTCAAAACATTAATGACTCCAAACTATCCAACACTGAAGTAACATAACATCTAGAGTTTTACATTATAATCACTTCGCCTGTCGAGTATGGTATTTTTAACGGACTTCCAAGAAAGGAGGAAGTTCTCAATTCGTGTGTTTAGATTTTCCTTCTTTATTTGGTAAAAACGGGTCGCGAAGTGTTTTTTTTTTACATTCTAAGCCCCCTGAGCTATGTTTATTAAGTAATAACTTCACAGAAACATAAATTCAGCACATAACTTGATTATTTTTACGTGTACAACTGAATGTTACAAACATATAGCTCGAATAAGCGCCTGTCCATAAAAAATAGCAATAGTTAAACTTTGAAAATGTATTGTAATATAATGTGCTTGTCAGCCTGATGCATTAGATGTTTATAATAATATACAAGCAGCCATGTCGTCCGAACACAACAGTGAAAAATTAATTTACAAATACATTCATTATAATTCACTACAAAAATTCTTTGTACATTTCGTTTAATATATTGTACATTTAATATTTTATACTGTACTTGACGGATATACATTACCTATGAATAGATAACTTAGGACAATAATGCTTAGAAGTTAATTGAATAGGTATATTTTAAGGATTTTTCTGTGGAAAGCTACGAAACATTTTATTTTAAACATTTTGACTACTCGAATATTAGTCAGCTATGTACAGTCCCCAACATAAGTATCTGAACAAATTAAAAATTTCAAATTACCTACATACTTTTGTGTTCTTACTAATTTTTCTTTCTCTTCACAAAAATAAAATAAACGAGATTCACTTTACTTCTAACGCTTGCCGCACACGTTCGGTTTCCTTATTAGGTTTCCTGATCAGGAATTCAGATTCGGAATTCCGAGTGACTAGCGCAAACGTGCGGTTTTTTGTACCAACACGTTCGGTTTCCTAATCAGGAATTCAGATTCAGGAACGTGTGCGCGTTGTTGAACATTTTCTATGTAAGCGGAGCATTCAGGTTTCCGAATCTGAATTCCTGATCGGGAAACGTAATTAGGAAACCGAACGTGTGCGGCAAGCCTAACGAAGAAAAAATGTTTCAGTTTACCGTGACGCGTATGTAGGCGATTTGAAATTTTGATTTTGTTCAACTACTTACGCTTGACTACATTGTACAGTGGAAACATAACAACGCAGCATAAATTGTAGCCAAGTACAGTTCACAAGAAATACCTTTGATTCTGCGTGTATAAGCTTTCTAAGTCTTATTATTCCAAGGATTTCGTCACTTTATTTTTATAAATAACAGTTCACGGTACGCTTAAATCACAAGTTATTAACACTTTATACTGGCAGTGTGTGTAAGTTTCGTTAAAGTTTTTATATCCAAGTGACTATTCTATAACAATTTAGATTTCAAATTGTTTTTACGCACAAATAATGGTTATAAATTAGCTGTCATTAGCACGGGCGTAGCTATAACATTGAAATGAATCATTTAATCATCATCATCAGCCCGTTGCAGTCCACTGCTGGACATAGGCCTCTCCCAAGATACGCCACAGAGCCCGGTCTGCTGCTTGATGCATCCAGTTGCTGCCGGCCCTCTTGTGCAAGTCATCCCGCCATCTGGTTAGAGGGCGTCCCACGCTACGTTTACCAAGACGCGGTCTTCACTCCAGAACACGCTTACTCCAGCGGTTATTTGTTCTGCGACATATGTGGCCAGCCAATTGCCACTTTAACCTACTAACTCTCAGAGCTATGTCGAAGCATTGCATATCAAAATGTAATTTAAAAGGTTTTTGTGGTGTTTTTTCCGTTGGGTTTTATTTTTATTGTAATCTAGGAGGGGGGGGGGGGCACTCCCCCCTTATATACCTCCATGGTCATTAGGTCTACAATATGTTGTACAACGAGGGTCCAGCGACTTATCGACTATAACAAAGTATAGCTATCTCAAGTACTCTGACTCGGCCGTGTCCTTGAATTACCTACAGCCGCACGGTACGTCACTCGATAGGGTTGCACATCTACATTATTTTAATTTAATCTAAGATGGTTGAGTTTCTTTCTAGTTTTGAGATCGTAAAAGATATTATTTGAATTTTTTTGTGAATGTAATAAGAAGTGTTTCATTAAAATACATGTTGTGTTTTTTTTATTAAAAGATTTAATAAAAAAAAACACTCATAAAATTGAGATTGAAAAATATTTGCGCCACGACTGAGACATACGTAAAGCTTTATTGTTAAATTTAATAGTATTAAAAGTCCGCATTCGGATAATATGTTCAATTAAATGTACTTTTGGGAAACATGGACAAGAATTCAAGCTACGAAAAACAGCACAATATAGTCTGTAATTGCTCATTGTCATATTGACTCCTCAAGCCCCGCGACGGACACCGTTGTCCATGTATATAGGGTTTTCCATACATCTATATATATAAGCGGGGCTTGAAGGGTTAAGTAAGTTCTTGTACTTATTTCATTCAAATATTCACATAATGCTTACTGCTTACAAAACCATCACACCGTTCGTTCGTCACTGCGGTGCACTCGCGACTGTTTGTGTACTTAATGTGTACCAAACTCGAGGCGCTCACTCGCGTTTCGACCTTTTGTATGAAGATATTTTACTGTATGTTTACCGTGACTATACTAAAGCACAACAACAGCAAAGAAATTGTGCGCTCATTTTTCGCAGACGTTTTTGAGAAGCTGGTTATGTATCTTGGGTTGTTTTATACATCAAACCTATTACCAATTTTGTCGCGGTTATATTTTTATTTTTCTCCCGACATTTTGTAGGATTTGCAGCACTTCGTGGTCACGGGCCGGACGACGACGGAAAACGTCGGGAGAAAAAAAACCGCGATAAGATACGTAAGAATAGTTTAATTTCAACATTAAAGGTATTTTTGGTTATTCGTTTATATCTACGGAAGCCTAGTACTTCTTCTACTAGCATCTAGTACCTTATCAGTTATCATTAAACAATTCTAGCTATATTCTAGATTGGTGTTTCTCGTGGTTATGACTAAAGGATGACACTAACATGACTCCACAACATATACGACAAAAGATACCATCTTGTTTTAGTGGAGGGACAATTTTCTATATTTTTAAGAACGGGAGGGATAGGTTGTGTTCTAGAGGCAATTAATATGTTATAAATAATAATATAAAGTACTTCGATCGCACTTTTCTCAAAAGAGCGTGCAATCACCATCGCGGGTTTCTCCCGATTCGCGACTGATTCATTACATTTTAGGTTTGATTTGTAGGTCATAAACCTTATTTTATGTGGTTAAAGTATAGTAACAAACTAATGATAGTATGGAATATTATTTCATAACAGTTTTTTGCTGTATTAATGCACACGTTCTGTCAAAATATCCGGCTGGAAGGACCAAAATGTCTAAACATTAATTACCGTTGGCATTGCCTATCAAATTCGTCGTGTTCTTAGTTATTACCTAGATTCACATCGAGTTCTAGTCTTAAACTAGCACTATAACCTAAAATCTAGTATATTCATAAGTCATACCGCTATAATCACATTATATTATCGTCGCGCATTTCAACTACGTTAACAGCAGAATTATAATAATGGAATCCTTAATCCACGGGCATGAGGCCGCAGAACCTAGACTTTACTAAGAAAAATAGTGGAATTCTTTCAGTTGTAGCAATTGCCATATATGCAAAATATAAAAAGGCAAACATAATTCTTTTTTGATTTTATATCTTTATGGAAACCTGAAAAAGAAACAGTCGAAGGCGGGACTCGAACCCACGCCGTCGGGAACGCCGAAGGTCGTAGGTTCGAGTCCCGCCTTCGACTGTTTCTTTTTCAAGTTTCCATAAAAATATAAAATCATTATCCAGGCACTACATGTATAAAAAATCATAATATAGGATAATTCTTTTTTATTATATTTTTTAAGGGTAGACTGGGACAATCGAAAGTTTACACCTAAACAATTACATTGCTTGCAATAGTAATTGCAGAGCTGTCAATGTGTTAACCTGTGCTATATACTAGTGATGCAACTGTGGGTGTCTACTGAACCTAGTCACAGTACACTAAAATTGGCTTTTATATTTTTTATGAATACCTACTCCCAGGTAAATTATCTTTTTATGTTGGAGACTAGGGTATAACGAATCTTTTAAACTGAATTCGTCATTTGAATTTCGATTGTGTATAAAGTCTAACCTACATTATGCCCATGTAGTGGCCGAAAGATTAAACGTTCATACTACAGCCTCGTACACAGCCGTAGACAAAATATAAAACGATCTTGATATCCTTATGACGTTTTCTGATGGTTTATGTCGATATTTCAATAACCTCTAGGACACCCTGCAGATGTCTTGCGTAGGGTAATCCAAATTGCAAATCTGGGTATATTGTGATAAGAGCCATAGTCGGGTGTTCAGTCCATGGGCTCGTAGTCCATATCCCCGCAATATTCCGCCAGGAAATCCAAAAAAAGCGTGAACTTCCCCGTTGAAGATCTAGACCATCTGGACGACACAGATTTCATACAAGTGGACAGATATTCAAGGGTAGCCTGAAAAAAAATGACAACTATTTTAACGTACGTTTCGACAATCAAGCGAACCCGTAGGCAAAAATTAGCAACATAATACATACTTGAGGCCAGTCTTGTCTGTACACTGCTAAGCACTGCTCCGTCAACGAGTCCTCAGTTAGATAATAGTTCTTCAACAAAAACACTAAAACGGTAGCCATCGCTTCCCACACATCACTACACTTGGACGCACTCAGTAACACTATGTTTCTGGGACAAAGGATACGGTCGAAGAACTCTAGAAATCCGTTCCCAGATTCCACTTGTTCTAGTCTCCCTGGGTCTGGATTCGTATCTGAAATATACACAAAATTTATTAGCAATTATATTGGTAAAAAAATCCTAGTTAAGCTCAGCATTGTTAAACAGATACTTATTGGTTATCCTTACTTATTTTCTTGCTACACTCTGGTTCGGCTGTTGGCTCAGGTCTCGTTGGTTCAATGGTAATCTTCAATTCTTTTATTGGTTCTATTCCGTTGGTCTGCTGCTCATCATCACTGACAGGTGTGGGAGGTCTCTCTTCGTCTTCGAAGTTACGGAAATCCGGGGAAAGGTCCTCTCGACGTTCCGGGAGGGTTATTTCCTGAGAAGGAAATAAATAGTTACAAAAATCTCATACCATTAAAAAATACATTGTCTTGCGTAACAATTATGAGAGACTACATCAACCCGACCTGAACAAAAAATCAGTAGATATCAACATTGGTTTTACCACGAATTAAAGATAGAATGGATAGAGTTTAGCATCAATTTACTAAGAAAACCAGTGTCGCCAAACTCACACATGCGTATATTCACATACTATCATCTTTTCATTATGATTGGCCAAAATCAGCAATAAACATAAAACGTATAATACAAAATCATTTGCATTAAATTTAACCTTAATGCCATTCCATAAACTTCATATTTGAAAAATTCACATAAATTCATACGATATTATTCCTTCAGCCTGAATTTTGATTTTAATTCGATTTCATTCCACTACTCCACGCTAGATGGCATATAATGGTGATGGCATTCATAAGATCTCTATGGCTGTCGATTTAAGAAAAGTTATTGATTGACACCAAGTACGCTAAGCATGCGTTTATAGTGTTGCACCCATATGATACCTTTTTGTAAACCTATCGATGTTTTTTATTTTATGGCTAAAAATTATAAATAACATTAATTAATGAAATTGACTTATTACAAAAATATATAATATTATTTTGATAAGCGCCGGAAAAGATGTTGAAAATATCTTGAATAAAATTTTCACTCAGTAAATTAAAATTTATTTTTAGTATAGATTTTAAATTCTTAATTTAAAATTTCAATACATGCAAACATGCATGTTAAATTACATAATATATTACCTACACAGTATTACAGTATAGCTAGTTTGCAATAAATTATAATGAGTATTTATACATATTATAATAATTTCACCGCCGGAGTTAAATAGAGTAAAGTTTAAGGAAAATGTCAACCGGTAATAATACCAGCCCTGTATTATATAATGCTCACTGCTGAGCACGGGCCTCCTCTACTCTTGAGAGGGTTTAAGGCCTTAGTCCACCACGCTAGCCTAGTGCGGGTTGGCAGACTTCACACACCCTTGAAATTCTTATGGAGGATTCTCAGGTTAACAGGTTTCCTTACGATGTTTTCCTTCACCGTTAAAGTGAACGATAATTGATAAATAATACACACGTAACTTTGAAAAGTCAGAGGCCTTGGGTTTCGAACCTCCGGACATTGTCTCGGTAGACTGCTTCATTCCCAACTAGGCTATCGTCCACTGTCAACCGGTAAGGGAAGAAAATATTTTTTAACGGTTGGCACAATTATGCCGGCCTAGTAGGCCGGACAAAAGACATTGAAGTTTGTTCCACAGTTTAATAGCACAATTACGAACTTCTTAACCTTTTGTTACGGGTTGAGATAGAAGAATACACTAAGCAATGGTTTAGCAAGCCAGCAGTCAGCACGTGCTTCACCTCAGGAAGTGTGAGGATGAGCAAAGGTTAAACTTGTATTCAGTTATACTTTTGATATTTTTCTGTATAACATCGTTAGCTATATAATATGTATCTGCTTCTATAACAGTGGGTTAAATAAAACAATACACACCTTTGAAGTTGATATTATATTTATTTGCTTATCGGCTAAACTTAGCTCAAGACAGAAATACAACAAAACCGGGTTCCGGCTAATAAGGTAAGTTCTCCCACCTTACCTTATTAGCCGGAACCCGGTTTTGTTACATACTTTTTTCGTAATTTAAATACTTTTGTTGTTTAATTTCGAAAAATACCTATAAGAGTGTGTCGTCGATCCTCTAATGCAGAGTCAGGAATCACTGAGGCTTCATGCAGCTGGGGAAGATATCCTACTCTCTGGTGATGCAGGCAGTTTTAACTCTATCCGCGATAGACAAAGTGAATGAAAATTGTGCCTGAGGGAAAACTCCCGGGAATGAATAGAGAACCCGCAAAATCGGCAGGCCGGCGAGTATTCTCCTGTCAACTTCCGCGAAGGATTCCTGATATGTTCATCGTGCACTAGAACAAAACGCTCTTCGCCGTCACGGGGTCACTGATACGTATAGGACGGCTAAGCGGCTACAGGTACAGCTGATCATGGCGAACACTCCGCGGGGCCCTTGGCCAAGCCTTCGTAATTTATGGGCCCATACGAGCCGGCGACGAAATTACGTGCTCACAAGCTTGGTGCTGCCGCTCAAGAGGTCGAAGAGATGTCGTTCACCGGTAGAGTTGCAATCCCAACCAGAGATGAACTGAAATTGATATAACCAAAATTAGAACCAGACCACTCACAATTCTCAAATGTACGTTTTAAATAAAACTAATTTTATTACAAATACTGCACACGCAATCATAGTTTTAATACGTATGTAGCATTTATTATTGTATACAAACAAAACAAGCAGTTGGAAAACTGACAACACTACTCTCACTTGTTTTACAACACACGACTTGTAGGCCAAGGTACACAACCATACAGCCTTCAATCCGTTCATGTTTTACGAAAATAATTAGAGTATGGGGTTTGAAAGTTTTTATGCTACAACATAGCGCTTTAGTGAAAAATTGATAATTATCGATAACATTTTATCGACCATGCATGCACTAATTGAGTAGCGGTGACACTGTGAATTGGTGACAAATCATTCTAGAACAACTGATTTTCGTTTTCGAAAATTAACCTTATGATGAAAGAAATAAGAAACACTTTAAATTGTAATTTTTGTGCCATATTTGACATAGAAAATCAATATACATTTTTCAGCTAAATAAGCAATAAACCAGAAAATATTACTTACCGACGGTATGAAATACCTCTGTGGGACACATTTTTGCTATAGCTATGATTTCTGCATTCCAGAATAGCACAATAGGGCATTTTAATATTTTTAACTATTTTTTCTAGTTATTAAAGCTTTGACAATGCGTAATGACGACTGAGACCGCTCAAACGGGAGTTAGTGCTGCCTAGCTAACTAGAGGGTGAAAGGTTACGCCCACATTATAGTTCTATCTCTATCTCTGTTCTGTGGGTTTTACTATATGTATCACACAATTTCTTGTACAATGCTATGAATACCCAATAATCCACTTTATGCCAATTCCGTACATCAACAACACTCTTGTATTCCCTATTGTGTAGTGTTCTTAGTTAGTTGACTATTTTTTTTAATACATTTATCAAAAACTAGACTTTGCACGCGGCTCCATCCGCGTGAAAAAGTTTTTCCGGTATAAAACGTAGCATAGCACTCAGGAGTAATGTAACTTCCTATTGGAAAAGAATTTTCAAAATCGGTGCAATAATTTTTGATTTTATCCATTACAAAGAAACAATCAAATCTTTACTGTTTATAATAATATTATAGATGTATGCCATCCAAAAGCTACAGAAAAATAATTTTCAATATTAACGCAATAATCAGTATGTTATAATGCTTTGAAATTTGATGGAAGGGGTTAGGTAGGTAGTTGTCAAATAACAGTAATATTAAACTGTGACGTTGACGAGAGTCGCCGGTCATAACACTGCGTGAGTGCGAAAGAGATAGCGCGATATTCCCTCCACATCTCCACTTTTGCTCACAACAATATTTAAAATATGAATAACTGCTTTATTTTTCAACCAATTTTGATGCTGATTTCACAGAGGAATTCCTATCTTATTATTTTCTGTAACATCCTACTAATATTATAAACGCGAAAGTTTGTAAGTATGTATGGATGTCTGGATGTTTGTTACTCTTTCACGGAAAAACTACTGAACGGATTTCGATGAAATTTGGCACACGGGTAGATCATATCCTGGATTAACACATAGGCTACATTTTATCCCGGGAAAATAAAAAGCGCTAGTTTTGTTCTGGAAAAACTTTTTAACGCGGGCGGAGCCGCGGGCAAAATCTAGTATAAAATAATGTATAAAATCAAACGTAACAAACTATCCTATTGCCATTAAGTAATGCACATGCTTAGTACCTTTGTTAGTGAAACTATACCTGAGGAGTGGGCGGTTTCCGATCTGGACAGCACACATTCCAAACCACGTGTAGATTGTTGAGGAACACATCGTTCACTTCTTTTGGCTTTCTGCTGACTGTAAAACAAGGTGAAGCAACTAGATTACCCATTAATGGACAACAAACATATGAAAAATGACAACAAAATGTCTTTACTACCTCTTTGGAAACTCATGTGAAGGTTAGTTTTTGGGCATAATGAAGACTACACTAAATACAACAGCCCAACTATAATCGTCGACGGTTGCTACTATTACGCTGGCTTGTTAATGTAAAGGCCGTGGCCCCTTAAGCTTTTTATGGTGGTAAATTAAGTAAGGATAATGCTAGCATGCGTTAATTTTTGCCTGATCGATACTAGTATTGACCAGGCATAGGCCTTTGGCGGCGAAAGGGTGGTCGCCGCAGTAGAGGAACAGATGGTTGCGTTCCTCTATGGAAGGGAATTTCCAGTCAGGCAGATGTTGCACCTGACCGGCCCGCGGCCCCTCCGACGGTTCCAACTCGGAGGTGGTATATATGCTTTGCATCGCTCAAATATTGCAAGTGCGATTCAGGATCGTGTGGTGCCATCTAGTAGATATTACTGTGCGTTATTTCTTGATCGTCGATACCACTTGTCGATTGTTCATTGTCGATATTTAGTTAGTTCCCAGCCAATGTTGATAGGTGGCGGTGTTGTTAATTATGCCGCCACAGGCCTATTATTAACCGACTTCAAAAAGGAGGTTCTGTATTCGATCCATATGTATGTATGTATGTATGACGTATGTATATAAATTTGTATGGCCGCGAGTTTCTCAAAAACTACTGATCCGATTTGGACGTGGTTTTCGATATTCAAATGTATATGTTTCAGGGAAGGTTTTGGATATATAATTTATGAAGGTCTGATGAAAATATTTGGAGATACACAATGGAACTCTTCAATAACTAACAGCAGATGTCACGCGAATGCTGCAATCGCATATCTATGATGTATTTTTTACACCATTCTATAATTAACTAACAAAAAAAAAAACTTTTTAACAAAAAACAATTGTTTCAGTATGAATTACTATAGACAACTCACCATAAACAATGCACAAGTCGACGCTCAGCTGTAGTATGGCTCGTTGGATCGGCGCGCGACAGAACAGATTGTTGGGCGAGCAGCACTTGGCGCATAGTGATAACAACGGACCCAGCTCCTGAACATCCTCTCCTTCTAGAAGCTGGCAGACCAGCTCCTGGAATAAAAATAATAAATAGCTCTATTTGAGTTGTTGTCCGGAGACTTGGTTTATATAATTAAAACACTTTAAACTGCTTTCAGCGACGATAGAGTAGTTGGGAATGGAACGGTCTGCAGAGACAATGTCCGGAGGTTCAAACCCAAGGCACACACCTCTGACTTTTCGAAGTTATGTGTGTATTGTTTATCAATTATCGTTCGCTTTAACGGTGAAGGAAAACACCGTGAAGAAACCTACATACCTGAGAATTCTCTATAAGAATTTCGAGGGTATGTGAAGTCTGCCAACCCGCATTAGGCCAGCGTGGTAGACTAAGGCCTGAACCCTCTCAGTAATGGAGGAGGCCCGTGCTCAGCAGTGGGCAATATATACCGGGTGGAAGGGAAACGCTCTCGGAAACGAATACAGGTGATAGTATTGGTGATTCCTGACGTGATGGCACAAAAAAAATCGCGATCGCATTGTTGCAATTTTAGTAGGATTTTCTCAAATCTCTGTACAGCTTTACGTATGGATAGATAAATCAAACTATTATTCCGAAAAACATAGTAAAAAAGGTCAATATTTCAAGAAAATCGTAATGAAACACGTACATCAGCTGACGGGTTAACGACCGCGTGGCCGTTGCCAGCGCAGCGCGGCGGCCGCCGCCTGGTCGGCGTTTGCTTTGTAGTTTGTACCCTACACTGTTTTTTGTACGCTTTACATTGCGCGCGCATGAATTACGGAAATACTAAAATCGTAAGTATTAACGCTTAGCTTTGCAAATGAATATAGTTTTTCGTTGTTATCGTTCTTCTTTCTTACCGTTCCGGTATAGAGAGCGTTTCCCTTCCACCCGGTAATACAGGGCTGATTGCATTGCATAGCAAACTGCTTTCGGACTGGTGTATTGAGTTCACAAATGATGATAATGATAAATGATGATATGTGCGATGCGGACACGGTACGGTCGTGAACTAATTATTACGAATTTGAACGAATTATTACAATATTGTAAGTAATTGGCGCATGCCATGTAAAAGTGCTGAGTGCGTATGATATTATATACGGTATAACCATACAAGCTCAGTCATAATGAAATATTGAGCAGGTCGTCCAATCCATGGTCAGGTAAAGTTAAGGCTCTTATCACAATGCAAGGGAATTCACAGCGAGGTAAAGACGCAACGCGCTCAACTAGTGAAAAGACTATCAACTTTACTTGACCATGTTTGAAACAACATTCAATGAGTCTGGGTAAAGAGGGCAGTACATGTCACACAGTCAGTTTGAGTGGTGTTTATGGGTTTATAGGTACCAGTCTCTCTCTCTCAAAAGTGGACGATAGCCTAGTTGGGAATGGAACGGCCTGCAGACAATTCTCTGCAGGCCGTTCCATTCCCATTCTTCGGACATTGGTCCGAAGGTTCAAAACCACCCCTGATTTGGATCTCTCACGTGACGAGCGCAATGGAATGCTACGCAGTAATTTGTAATAAAAAGTACTGTGTATGATGTCGCCAATGTTAATGGGACTCGTATCGCTTATCAGGCGAGCACTTTGTTTATCTCATCAACTTGCATAAAAAAACAACTGAAAATCCATCATGCTGGAGGCACAACTAAGTACGTTCTACCTTTAGATGAATGATGCAAGTCGCTGGACTAACGTTCACGGCGTGGAACTGTTCGGTAGGCAGCATCATGGCGTCAACGTCTATGCTGGACTTGGGCGCGGGGGTCGGCGGGAGTTCTCCCAAGACTAGGAACGACTGCATCTCACTCTCTATGTCTTTGCACAACACCGCTAAAAGAAAAAAAAATACATCAATCCTATATTTCCAGACTTACAATTCCTATTGAGAAAATAAAAAACTTATTTTAAGAATGCCGAAAACGCCGAGTTCACAAGCAACAGATTGCTAAAAGAAACAAAAAAAAGATAAAGAGGAGAAGTAGAAGCAATCGGAATGGCACCACTTTATTTTCTAGGCACGAAGGAATAGTTACAAAATTGCTGGTGTAGTTACAAAATTGTCATGAAACTTTTTTAATCAAATGGACACAACAGTTATCCGCATGCTAGGGGCATGGCTTTACGCACATCATCTTTATCCTACTAATATTATAAAGGCGAAAGTTTGTAAGAATGTATGGATGTTTGGATGTATGGATGTATGGATGTTTGTTACTCTTTCACGCAAAAACTACTGAACGGATTTCGATGAAATTTGGCACACGGGTAGATCCCAGATCATGTCCTGGATGTTAATCCAGGACATGACCTGGGATAAAAAGTAGGCTATGTATTAACATAGGCTACTTTTTATTCCGGGAAAATATAAAGCGGGACTTTTATCCCGAAAAAACTTTTTAAAGCGGGCGGAGCCGCGGGCAAAAGCTAGTACATAATACGAAGCTCCATAATACCCAGTAATTGCACAGGCTATATATTTCATTAACACAAAAACACTACGAAACCAAAGTTTATTTACCATAAAAAGAAAACACCAACCAGTATTATGTCATCCTTCATTTACTTAACAATCTTAACATAGCATAAAACAAAGCTGCTTCCCGCTGTCTGTTCCTATATCTCTATGTATGCTTAGATCTTTAAATCTACGCGACGGATTTTGATGCGTTTTTTAATAGATAGAGTGGTTCAAGAGGAAGGTTTGTATGTATGACTAGCTTTTGCCCACGGCTTCGCCCGTCTTAAAAAGTTTTTCCGGGCTAAAAGTACATAAAAACCTTCCCGTTGAATCAATCACTCTATCCAACACATTTATTTGGATAAAGATTATATTATGATGATATTGGATAATATTATGACGTTGATACAACTCTTAACAAATAATGAATTAATTTCGACCAAATTTGATTACCATAAAAACGGTTCTAGTGAGTTAATCTTAAAAGATAGACACATACTGTCGCGGACATTTTTTTAGATCATTTCAAGAGGAATAATTCCTTCATACATATATTTTTGGTATCTTGAACCGTTTTCGCAGCGCACGCAATGGAAGCCCTCAAGGATGAATAATTTTCCCCGTGTTTTTCACATTTTCCATTATTTCTTCGCTCCTAATAGTTGCATCGTGATGTTATATAGCCTAAAGCCTTCCTCGATAAATGGTCTATTCTACACAAAAAAAAAATTAAATTCGAATCAGTAGTTCCTGAGATTAGCGCGTTCAAACAAACAAATTCTTCAGCTTTATAATATTAGTAGTAGTATAGATACATGCATAATACAGTAGATAAATAATTTATGTGTTCTATTGTGACTGCGAGTGCACTAAAGTCGGGGATCTACTTATACTGGACAGAAAGGTGTGCCAAAGTGTCGCTGACCGACTATATTGCAAGATCTTTTGAATTTATTGTCGTTTGGTACTTGCAATTATAACGGATAGGACTGTAAAAAAATTATGGTTCGTATATAAAGTGACTTTTATAGACTTGAAAAACTTTAATGCGAGCGAAGCCGCGGGCAAAAGCTAGTAGTAGTAATAAACCTTGAGTTTATTCCCATTACAAACAGTACATACATTTTCATCAGCTCACCCGTGCCTAGTGACGATATCAAATCACAACCTTATTGTCTACTAGACTTTGCCCGCGGCTCTGCCCGCGTTAAAATTTTTCCGGGATAAAAGCCCCGCTTTTTATTTTCTCGAGATAAAATGTAGCCTATGTGTTAATCCAGGACATGATCTACCCGTGTGCCAAATTTCATCGAAATCCGTTCAGTAGTTTTTGCGTGAAGAGGAACAAACATACATACATTCATACAAACTTTCGCCTTTATAATATTAGTAGGATAACGTGCAGTATATTTATCGTTACCAGTAGTGTTCCAGTTGCCGGCGACCCAGCCCGCGAGCCGTGCGGCGGCGGCGCGTGCGGCGAGCGCGTGCAGCGGCGCGGCGGCGGCGGGGGGGGCGGGCAGCAGCGCCGCGAGCGCGCCCGCCGTGCGCGTGCGCAGCGTGTCCGACGCGCTCGACGCCGCGCGCGCACGCAGGCACGACACTTGCGACAGGTACAGCGCCTGCAGTGACTGCAGGATCACCGCCTGACAACGTAAACATTCATTACCATCTATAGCTGTTTTAGTAGTGATTGGCTGCGTTTGCTCAATATAATAGTGTTTTAAATACATATCTCTATTTGACTGCCCCGGTGGCGTAGTGGTATTACAGTACGACTGCAAAGCTGAGGTCTCGGGTTCGATCCCCGGGTCGGGCAAAGTGATATTGAGTTTTTCTATTCAGTATCAGCCCGGAGTGTGGAATTTGTGCCCGATATGGCGATAGGGTCGCCCCCTATCACATCATGGGACGGAATGACGGCAAAAAGTGGGTGCACTAGTTGCGCCTCTACCTACCCCTTCGGGGATAACAGGCGTGAGTGTATATGTATATGTAATATATATGTATACCACCCAAAAGGTATAAAAAATACGATCTCTACAGCCACATAATTTATTCATTTTCATATCACCATTGTTAACAAAGACATTAAAATGAAAGTAGTTTGCGGAATTACTCGCAGTTTTTGAAATTATACTTCTTTAGGCGCGTTATAAAAAATTGATGGGAGTGAAATTTTAAGATGCGCGCGCATGTGACACAAAATTTTCTCACGGGAAAAGTTGCCCGCTAAACCGCTCATTAAGGGCATCATATCATAAAGGGCAGATTTAATGTTAGATTTCATAAAGTGACCACCATTTTGAATTTCTTTGTTTTAAGGACAATTGACGTTAAAATCGATACTTGGGCATGCCATTGATAGTAAAAGACAGATCTAATATTAGACTTAAGAAAATGGTTTGTATGGTTGAGGAAGCCGATGGCTGGCACATGCGTCATACTCGTGAACGGGTGCTGCTTGTGTGGACTGCTAGGCTACTCTCGACGCCAATACCGATCGATTGGATATTGTCCAATTGGATTTGGTATTCTTGAAAATCACACCAGCGCCACATTGGACCAATATTAGGTGGCTATTTGATGAACTAAACTCAATTGGCATTGACATTGGAAAATTCGTTAGCGGTACTCTTGGCGTGATTTTGACATTTCAAATTGATATTAGATTGCGGTGTGATTGCGTTGTCAAAGAAAAAATTTCAATAAAAAAATAGTAACTTTACTTTTATTGTATTAAATTTTCATTGGAAATTTTTAAGAATAATGTATTGAAATGGTAACTTTGGTGTTCGCCTATAAGTTATTGCACAATACCCGACGATTACGGGAATTAAAAAGAAGGAAAAATGAGGGAAGAATGTCGAGGCCTTTCAAAACCATATTATACCTATATATTTATACCTATAATACCTTATATTGTCCCTACCAGACGATGAATTTCGAGCAATTTCTCGAATAAAAAAAACCTTTATTTGAAAATTTGTACATACAGTTGAAACCATATCTACCCGTAACCCAAAAGAAAAAGTGAAATATTACCTAAATTTAAAACTAGTACTTCTAGATCTATCTTTATCATAATCATTAACGTAACCTAAATATTTCAAATCAATAATCTGAGTAAAAAATGTTTCTCAAGTACCATTTGCTAAATTAAAGTTCTTATTTTAACGTTTAGATATTAGTAGCGTTGTCCTTTTACACCACCGGGAGCTACCAACGCCTTGTTGGAGGTACTAAGGGGCTCATTGTATCCCAATAGCCGGTATCTCGGTGTATAAAGCAGGTGACGGCATACGCACTTTTTAAAAGCCCTTTTGCCATGCCCGGGTGGCTTTCCAAAAAATCTACTTAGGCTTCAATTTGCACGTAAGTTGGTCTAGATATTTTCATGTACATAAAAAACATTTTTAGGCTATATGGTACCGAATATCTTCGCCTTTCTAGGTGTAAAAATTCACGCATAACGAATTTTAACAACCAAATACTGCTTTTTCAGTATTTTGCGAATTTATTTACCTATTTTAACTAAATAAAAACAAAATGCACACAGTCAGATTAGTTATATAAGCAAATGCACACACATCACCGTTAAATAAGGATAGAATCCAATTGAAGGAACTTTACAAACATAAAACACTATACCTTCATAATAAAATTAGAGACAACATCTTCTACGCTCGAAAATGGTTTTGTTATAAGTGAAAACAGAAACTAATACAACTAATGCCAGTTATGACTTCAAACTCCTGTTACAAGACTCTAAATCTTAACCAAAGCGCCAAATGATGATAACACAACAACGTTGGCGCTCAAGTAAGCATACCTTGATTATTAAGAAACTTTATGTGGAATGTGTGGAATAAATAATGCTAAATAAAATTGGGAGTAAAACAATAAAATCAAATATCACAAATAATTATTTTAGTTCCCGTAAATACTTGACGTTTTAAAAAAACAGTCCATGGCAAAGGACAAACAGCATACAGCCTCAATCTTTCAAATACATTAATTTTAATATATTTTTTTAATGAGACGTGCGTGAAAATATTAAATATTGGAAGAGAAATGAATTTTACTTATGGATAAAGGATTTCAACCGGTAATTGCTAAGATTTTTGTCTTTAATGTTTGTTTTACCGATTTCTTTGAAGCTTCTGACATCTCTAATGTCAGCTAACTTCATTTTTAACGACCAACCCGTTACCCAATGACAATGCAATTCTAATTTTAATCCAATTACAATAAATTGCGTTTCAAGAGTACGAAATCATGTGACGTACAAATTGAGATTGGAATTGGATTGACATTGGTATTAGAATTATCTTGGCGTCAAGAGTAACCCAGCTGGCCTGCCCTTTTCGCTTACTACATCTAAGTATTAGGGATATATATTGAACTTAGATCAATACAACATCTTGATGAATTTCAGACCAAATTATTACATGATTCCTGAGAGGGTTATGCAATCGTATAAGATTTTAAAATTTATTACCTTTTTTGCTAGTATATAAATGAACTGCTCTAAACAAAAATAACAAATAATCTATATCATGTTATTTTTTTATTTTTTTTATTATTAATTGTATTTTATACCTTGAACTGATTTTGAAAAGAGCAACACTAGAGTTTCTTGCCTGTTCTTCTCTAGTGAGAACTGCTTTCCGAACTGGTGGTAGAGTTAATATTGACTGAATCTAAATAATGTATCACATTTTATGGGTTCTAGAAGAAGAAGAAGTATAACTTCTCACGCGCGTACATACGTACACGCACCGATTTTTTTTTATTTCTAATATTTTTCTCTTGATTTGCAAACAAGCACTACATCTTACAGCCACATTATTTTTCTTGAAAAACGCTATAATCCACTTACCGGATCATCTCCCGCCCGAGCCCTCACGAGCCGTCTCGCTTGCTCTTTCGCCGTTTCCCTAGCTTGGACGAGCACTGTAGAAGACAACTCTCTGACGGCAGCGGCTGTCACTCTCTCTATAACTAGTTCTAGCACGCGACGGGTTGAGGCTGGCTGGCTTTTGAGCAGCTCTTCTTCTAGACGACTCTGGAAAAGCATTAGTTTTAAATAGTAATGCAATTTTTTTTAATCCTTCATCTTTTATATAAACCCGACTTAGAAAGATGTTATAGTTTATAGATATACCCTTAAGATCGCAAGCCAAGTGCTCCCATCGTGATTCGGTTACGATAAAATATCATATTGATTACGTTAATAGGTAATCCATTCCAGCTAGATTCCAGACATAGCAGCATTTAAATTTACCAGGTGGCCTATAAATTACTAACTACGATATTTAGACAAAACTCACCTGCAACTCCTTCTCTTTACTCTTAATCCGGTCCTCAGGATTCAAACTGAGACTGACCGGTGTTATATGTCTATAGCTGCACACTTTTTGTACTTGCGACACCCTGCATGTAGACAATAGCACATTCACATCGCGCAAGTACGGGCACAAATCAAACATAACACAATCGTCCACCAAATCACATGAGTCTATATTCACTTCACCAATAATGCTGACACTGTCTTGTTTTTCATAGAACAACTCTTGAGGGAAGTGGGGTAAGTCAAACAACCACCCCAATACCGACTTTAGGTATATCACTGTATTCTTCTTTAGGTTCTCATTGAATTTTAACGAATTAATGTAAATGTTCAAGAGTATTTTAAGCAGGTCCCGGTAGTATATTGTCCGAAGGCTGGTGTAGTCCAGCATGGATAAGTAGTGAACTATCCAGGGGATGGTTATGGAGAGACGACCATTCTCTTGGGATCTTATTAGCATGCCCTTTAAGTCGATGTTTGGTTGGCTCTGAAAATAGAAATGAAACAAATTATTTATAACTTAATTTTATCCAAGTATTATTTGAGCAGAAATCATGACACTCATTTGGAACCCACAGAGGAATAGTAAAAAAGCATGCAGTGTAAAATATTTTTCAAATAATTGCTGTTTCATATGGTTAGTAAGATTTCTTTAAATGTTATATGCTCAAATGAAACTGTGTCACGATGCTATCACGATTTTTATACAGGCGCAGTGGCAAGACAATAAAATTATACATGATTGGGGTCCCTCCCACTTGACTTAGTTACTCACATAATTCCTTTTGGCTAGATCGTTCTCAAGCACCTTGTCATTAGGTGCCGTGTAACTTGGCGCGTGTTCCCTGATGTGCATGCTCTTGATATTGTGTTCCTGCGTACTGTACGGAAGTGACGTCAGGAAGCCCAGGAACTTAGATAGAAGGGACAGCTTCTTTGTGAGGTTGACATAGTCTTTCGTTATGTCTGTGTTTGCTGAAATAAATAACACAGGGTGGAGATATTTGCCACAGTCTTACGGCCTTATTCATAAACAGTTTATAAACCTATTTTAGTTATCGGATGTTTTGTCTTCGTTGAACGAATTTTGAATTGAATTTGAAGGAAGAAGACAAAACATTGGATAGCTAAAATAGGTTTATAAACTGTTTATGAATAAAATCGTTAGTATATTATTTATGTCTTCTATTTTTTAATTATAGCTTGTTGATGGTGGGTAGGAACTTGACAGCTCTGCATAGCAGTTTCGGATAGTGTCGCTCTGACAGCCGATTACAATTAATTATTTTAACCGCTTCCGCCATATCAACAGCAAAAATGGACCGGTGTATACTTACAATTCCCCCGATCCTCGACTGTGACCTGCGAGGCGTCCAAAGCGATGATCTCTGATGAGAAAGCATCGCGTAAATGCACCCTGAAGGTTTCGCTCTCGGCATTCACTATAAAATCCCTGAAAAAATATCAAAATTATAATAGTATACAGGGGCAAATCTCATTATGAAACAATAAAAACGCGTGTAGTGCTATAATATATTGTGTGAAGTTTCACCAGAAATGTGATTTACAATCAATCCTGTCACCCCATTTCGGCTTGACGTTGAGTTCTGGGACAACTTGTAGATTTATTGAAATATTGCCAGTAGAGTAAACGCATTTGGAAGTTCTTGCGTGATATATTGCTGCGAGAACTTGCTAGGCTGAATACATAAACTTCAATTGAAGGAATGGAAATCTTCAAAAACATTTAAAAATTGAACAAAATTAAATTTTTGACGTTGAAATTAAATACATAATAAAAAAAAACTGACTTGTAAAACAGCTCTTTGTCTTTGAACTGTGGCAGCCTGTTTGACTCGGGCGCGGCGGGACACGTCAGGCGGCGCTGCAGCTTGCTCAGCTTTGACTCCTAATAACAATTACAATAGTCAGAATCGAGCTAATTTTTCTTTTTTTTTTACGTTAGACACACGCTATTTTTAATTTTTTTTATATTGCTGTTATCATAACATGTTAACATACAAGATGATCATGATCTGTGTATAATCTGTACAATGGTTTTTCTTATAGAACTTAAAAAAAAAATTAGGACATGGTTTCGTAGCCAGTACAAATTATTAATTGGTAGTCTAATTAAGTTTTCGTTATTGCTATTATTAACCGCCAGGCGCTTGTGACGTAAGAGCCTAGTGGTCGTATGGTAGTAGTATTATTTATTTAAGTAATTACCCTATATTTATATTATTTTTGTCTTTTGCTGGCATCCTCATGACACTCCTGTGGCCCTGGCTGAAAATCAGTGTCAGGTGGATCACTGCACCTGGCGGACACTCAGCCTGTGGCCTTTTTGGTCATACTATAGACACGGACTACTGGAGTGTATAGGTGAGTATGCCGGGAGACTTTTTCTTTTTTGTGTAATACATGTATTTTAAGTTTTTTTAATCCATTTTTTTGTGCACTTGTGTTATTTATTCTAGTATTCCCGTGTTACCTAACACTTACTGCCACCTGGTCCAGAGACAATGACCAAATAAATATTTTGTTTCTAGTACCTGGTTGTTGGGCGGGCACTCGGCCAGCATGTGCTTGGTGAAGAGTGCGGCGAGGTGCGCGTGGTTGGCGGGCGCGGGTGCGAGCGCGCCGCTCGTCAGCGCCTTCACGCGCGCGCGGAACGACGAGCGAGACGCGACCGGCGCCACCGACGAGCCAGACTCCTGGTACCATCTGTCACAATCATATTACCAAATACAAAATACACACATATACACTCACGCCTGTTATCCCCGAAGGGGTAGGCAGAGGCGCAACTAGTGCACCCACTTTTCGCCATTATTCCGTCCCATGATGTGATACGGGGCGAGCCTATCGCCATATCGGGCACAAATTCCAGACTCCGAGCTGATACTGAATAGAAAAACTCAATATCACTTTGCCCGACCCGGGGATCGAACCCGAGAACTCAGCTTTGCAGTCGTACTGTAATACACCACCGAGGCAGTACTCCTATACCGGGTGGAAGGGAAACGCTCTCGGAAACGAATACATGTGATAGTATTGGTGATTCCTGACGTGATGGCACTAAAAAAATCGCGATCGCATTGTTACAATTTTACTAGGATTTTCTCAAATTTCTGTACAGCTTCACGTATGGATAGTTATATCAAACTATTATTCTGAAAAACATAGTAAAAAAGGTCAATATTTCAAAAAAATTGTAATGAAACACTTACATCAGCTGACGGGTTAACGACCGCGTGGCCGGCGCAGCGCGGCGGCCGCCGCCTTTTCGGCGTTTGCTTTGTAGTTTGTACGCTACCCAGTTTTTTGTACGCTTTACATTGCGCGCGCATGAATTACGGAAATACTAAAATCGTAAGTATTGTCGCTTAGCTTTGCAAATGAATATAGTTTTTCGTTAATGTTATGGTTCTTCTCTCTTACCGTTCCGGTATAGAGAGCGTTTCCCTTCCACCCGGTATTATGATTTTTTATACATGTTAATGGCCATGTAGTGCATGGATAATGTTTTTATATTTTTATGGAAACTTGAAAAAAAAATTGTAGTAATTATAATAATTGCTAACAGATGTCCTTTAAGAGATTCAAATAGAGACAGCCGAGGGTGGGGTCGAAGTAGCTCAATTGGCTGAGCACCGGCACGGTACGCTGGAGATCGTGAGTTCAAATCCCGCCTACGACTGTTTCTTTTTCAAGTTTCCATAAAAATATAAAAACAAATACTCCTTTAAAAAATCTTCCCTGAAAAATATAAATTTCAATATCGAAAACTACATCCAAATTGGATCAGTAGTTTTTGAGAAACACGCGGCCATACAAATTTACATACATACATACGGATCGAATATAGAACCTTCTTTTGGAAGCCGGTTAAAAATGTCCGCTTTTTGTACGGGTACTGGGCCGGGCCTCGAAATCTAACCAGGCTCAAACTTTAGGGATATTAATGAGGCCTAGGTGGCGTAGTTGTATTATGGTTCGACTGCAATGTTGAGGTCTCGGGTTCGATCCCCGGGTCGGGCAAAGTGATATTGAGTTTTTCTATTCAGTATCAGCTCGGAGTCTGGAATTTGTGCCCGATATGGCGATAGGCTCGCCCCCTATCACATCATGGGACGGAATAACGGCGAAAAGTGGGTGCACTAGTTGCGCCTCTGCCTACCCCTACGAGGATAAAAGGCGTGAATGTATATGTCCTAACACAGGTATTGCCATACTTAAAAAGAGTGCTCCAATAAAGATAAAATGTACCTAGATTAAGATAATGCAAATAAAAATTATTATTATTATTTAATTTAAAGTTTTTGAACTTCTCCCATTGCTGGGGTATTTCACCAAAGTTGCGGGCTTTTGGCCAAACAACTTCGATGGTTGATATATTAATCTATTGACAGAAACTTTCTGACGATCCTACATGTGTTTAGTATGACTGCCTTCTGTAGTAGCGTGAATGTGAGTGGGTGAATGTTTAGTGTTTTAAGGCTAGAGTGCAGTGTTTTAGGGATGACGCCGGTGCTGGATACAACAATGGGGACTGTCTTGACAGTTTGCACTCTCCATTGTGTTTTCAGTTCAATCGCTAAGTCTATTATTATTATTTTTATGTATGTATTATTGAGGCCGAATTTTGAACTAGGATTCATTAAAAAATTTTTTAGGCCCCTCCATTCAAAAGGAACTTTTTTAAAAACGTTCATATTAACTGCAGTTTTTAGGCAAAGTAAAATTATATCATTCTCAAATAGGAAGTCTTTAAAATTAAACGATTTATTTATTGCAAAAGGCTAATTTTTAGTTCTATCCAAATGTACATCTGTCTTGGTTAGAATTTTAGGCCCGTTTTTGGACATGTCCTAGAAAATATATGTTTTTTTTTATTTCAAACCCAGCCCAATTGATATAACCTACCTTATAATCTCGTAAAACATGTCCCTCTGTTTTTTAAAGTTTTGGAAGCTGAGCATCGAGGGGAAGTTTTCCGCGTTATCAGTCTCGAAATTGAAGCATATCACGCCATTTGAGCTTCTAAGCTCCTGGATTCGAGGCTTATCCTGGGAACAAAATGTATCTAAATGGTATAAAAAAAAGATTTTAGTTACACAATAATTTTTAAAAGTATCCATCCGATTCTGAAAACTGGATTGGCTCAATGTTTATTTGTCACACAGAAACTGATATTTACATGGAGATTTTGATTGCCAGATATTTTGTTCCACTACAATGTTGATTGCAAATTACATTGTCTGGGAGAAACAATTCCCAAGCATTGCTCTTAAAATGTAAAAAAATATACAATATGAATGTCTACTGCATTTAGTATAATCTAGGTGTTAAACAAACAGAGTACTAACTTGATTCGATTCTGCTTCACACCTCAACCCATAGGAATTGAGTAGGAATTTGGCGAGCTCTGGGTAAAAACTGCGAACTTTCTTATTTTCACCTGTAAAGACATATATTTTTATAGTATAAGACAACTGTGGACAGATTGGTCTGTGACTTATTGGTGGCTGGTCTCTCATGTGTAAAAGTGCGTCTGGGTGGGTACCGTCATATGTCACAGGATGACGAGCGCAGTGGAATGCCACACAGTACTTTGTAACTCAATGTGCTGGATGGTTTGCTACTGTTTATGGGTGGTCGTATCATATACCAATAGACGAACGGCATGCTCTTCTCGTCATTTAATGTCATAAAAAAATGCTAGACTAGGCCGTTATCATTATTTCATAAATTAAGATAAAAAGCTTTTTCATCATGAATCAGAAGGTTCAATAAATTCCTGTTTCCTAATGTGCTGCCTTTACTTGAAATTTTTTACAATGCAATTAGAATAACAGAATGCACTGCATAATTTAGAACTCACCTAAAGTTTTCAATGAATTCTTATCCAATATTACTTCCAGCACACTCCTCATATTCCAAAGAGATTTTACAGCAAAATATGTGCTATTATTTATGGATTTCAGTAAATAATCATAATTGTTCTCGGCCAACTTATTTTTAGCTGCAGTACAATCCTCCTCATACTGCTTTGATAAAAGTAATGATATTAAATAATATATTTCAGTGTTTACACTCAATATTAAATTATTTCTAAATAGAACATCATATATATCAACTAATAAATCTATTTTCTCTTTCATTATGATTCCTTTAACATCTATTTTCACAAAATGCAGATTTCTTTCACTCAGATCCTTTTGAGTAACCTTTATTTGAGGTGTAACGGGTGTTTTAGGAGTTGAACTAGTGTTCAGGATATTAAATTTCTCCATTAATTTATGTCTTTCTTGTTTAAGTATATTCCTTTCAGTTTCAAAATTACTGGAAGATTCTTTAGGCTGAAGTTTTTGCTGTTTGAACACGGCATTGTCTTCCAAAGCTAATGGAGATGGTTGTTGGAAACAATCAGTTGAGAAATTCATTGAAACACTTTTCTGTGGATCAACATGAGTTGGTTTTATTCTGCGTTTCTCCTTAGATCCTTTTTTAGCTCCAATTTCAGGGAACATTTCCGAATTGCTTATATCCAATTCTACTTTTGGATCGCTGTCATTCTTTCCTGGCTTAATCTTCTTTTTTGAACTTTTCACATTAACCATGTAGTCGCCGAGACAACTCTTCTCACTAGACCTGGAATGTCTGTGGCTGAGACGTGGAGTGTCACATCTATCATTGTAAGACCTGTTGGGGGTCACAGGACTAGCCAAATTTGGATAGTCAGATTTAATTCCATTCTTCATTGGTGTACTAGATATAAAGAGCTTATCCACCCCAGTGCTAAGTCTGGTTTCTTCTGAAGAAACTGACTGATTACGATCCTCTGGAAACAGTTTAGTTTTGACTTTCCTGCCTCTTTTGCGGTCTTTACTTGGAGATTCATGGCTACTGTGATGGTCAACTTTGACAGCGAGGCTGTCCTTGCTTCGGTCGTCACTGGTTGGATCACTGATTGACCTTCTGTGTTTTCTGCGTGAACTGAGGATTTTCTCCGGTGTATTGTGTTGAAGTATTTGAATTGCACTGCTGTTTGATTGCAGTATGCTGTAACATAATATATTTATTAGCTAAGATAATAGTTTTGCTGTACCTATAAATACTTAGTAACCGAAAATATATCAATTCAATCTTTTGGGCGGCTGTGAAGTTAGCTGTGAATGCTAGTACAATCAACAATACCTTTACGTTCAATTTAAATTCCTACAATTATGATCTTAATATGAAAATGTATTTAGAAATTGTGAAATACTATTTAGATTAAGTTGTTGAATTTTGTAATGGTTCTGGTTTTTATTTTTAGTATAGTATTAACATTTTTGATAGTATACATTATTTTTATAATACAATATTTTCATTGTACAATGTAATTACTAGTATTATACCATTTGATTGTTAGAGTGGTTGTGTTACCACATTTACACTGACATTTATATATATATTACTAGCACTTTATCATTGGCCTAATACATCTATTGTAGATATTTAAACAGTGTCAACTGTTGGAGGTTCTTCTGAGACACTTTCTTTGATGGCTGTAGAGACCAACAGTGTTGGTTTCCACGCAGCTTAGAGGCTATGGTGGGTGCAGTGTCCTCTCCACAATTGGACCCTGAATCGCCTGGAAGGCGATTTAGGTAGCGCAGGCATGCCCAGAACCTATGCCACCCTGTCGACCTAATCGGCAGCACCCACAGGAACGATGAGTCGATATGTGTGGTGCCAGGTCGGTTGCAGGAATTGGCTCAAGCCTTACGGAGATACCGCCCTGGGTTTATGTCAAGTTTTCCTTCTCTAAGCACTTATTATGAGCAGATGAAGTTACGGTGCTGCTTATTACCTCAGTCTGCTCTTACGACTCCTCAGTAAGAAGAGGGAGGGCTATTCTACTTTGCCGAGAAGAAGTGTTTATGTAAGATGTTTCCATCATATTGAATATATTCTTTTTTATATTTTAAAGCCAAAAGCACCACCAATTTACAGACTGGTATTCTAATACTGAGTGTAAATGGTCCACTTTACTGATGGAGGTGAAGAAGAGGTTAAACTAAAACATATGATGGTGACCATAATCAGTTTGTAGATTCAAACATCATCCTATTTAATTGTTTACAACATGCCATAACTCACCTATCAGTTTGGTTTCGTAAATACGACAAAAAATAAGCAACGAACTCGTTCCTGTTACAACAATGTAAAATACAGTCCTCTGGTGTTTCCTAAAAACACGACAATATTGTATAAAAGTAAATAAAATAAAAATTATCACAATAAAACTTTAAGGTTATATTTTCACCTCAATTGACCCTTCGTTCAACCACTTCATTAACAATTTCGAGTCCACTTTCCCCGTAAGGGCATATTCTATAATTGTGTCAGGCATTTTATCAGTTTTAAACAAATATAAAAGTAATACAATGTAAAAATCGATTGTCAGCAGCTGCGCGCTTAAATTCAGCAACCGCCATTTTCATAATTAATGTCACTGTCAACTGTCAAAATTAAATCTTGACATTTAATAATTTATTACCAGTTTTAAAAATAGTATTAGTCGATTAATGAGAATTGTATATGAATCAGTGACACAAATCATCAAAGAGATTAAAAATCATCGAAAGGAATTATCAATTTATGTTATAACTAGCTTATAAACGCGGCTTTACGTACGTGAAAGAGATTTTTTGGGATAAAAGTGCCGCTAAATAGTCTTTGTCCTTCCCAGGATCTCATACAATCTCTTAGAGCATTTGAAATTCTACTACAGCCATATTATAGTAGTCAGTATCAATCGTCTAAAATAACGTCCTTGTCTACCTACCTCTTATTGAGCATTGTCGGCTGTCAAGTGCCAAATAGAAACCAACTAAAAACAGTTTACTTTTTTTGTCCCTTGTTGTTATTATCTACCCCTCTTTAACCCACACAAAATGAGCAGAACAGAAAATGTAAAATCGAGGAACGATCGAAAAGAAAGTATCTCATGGTTTTTTGTGGTAATAACTTTCACTTTGTTTTCATAGTGATCTGCTCTATTGGAATTCTCAAAATATTAAATTATAAATATTTGTTCCCCTTATTAGCAATAAATTGAATTAAACAATGACCGACGCGTGGAGCCCGACCGGCTTGTGTCGATGTTGTCACACAGAGGGCAATTTTAAAAGCCTTGGAGTGCCTTTTGTGTTCGAGGGGATCGAAGAAACATTTACTGTGATGCTAAAAGACACTTTTGATATAATCGTAAGTATAATACCACACTTATATTATTATTTATTTTAATGATAACGATGGAAGAATATATTTATGGAGGTCAAAAGAATAACTTATCTCTTGGTGAGTGATTATACATTAATAGACTCACTCAACTATATTGAGTATGCTAGATGTGGTTAAAAAAAAATTAAGTACAATAAAGTAATAGAAATTGGAAATTAAAAAAGATTCAAGGTTACATACATTATTTTGAATTATATGCAAATTTTCATAAATAACTCTTCCAGAATTTTAGGTGCTCAATTGCATTGATCATATACAGTTGCTTTCTAATAGGTAAAGCATAGGTCACCCTAAAAATTACTTAGTATGCTGCTATGAAAAAATTGTTCATAGATAAATCCATCGGGCAATATAATGGCATACAGTATTTGTGAAATGTGTGAGCCCAGGCTGAGAGATGCGGCACAATTTAAAAAGCAGGTGGTAGCCTGTGAGGAGAAGTTTCAACAATTCACCAGCTTTAAAGGTAATTTATAATGTTAAAGTTGTTGAGTCGTCAAGTTTGTTGCGGAAGCTGCTGTCCGAGTATATAGGGTTTCTTCATATGTATAAGTGGGGTTTGCCAGGATAATGATTCGTTATATTTATGCAAATGTTAGACATTGAAATTAAACTACTTAAAATGGATTTTGTTGTGATTTTTTATTTTTCTCTCAACATTTTGAAAGCTTTGCAGCACTTCGTGGTCTGTGGTCACCCCATGACCACGAAGTGCTGCATAGGCTTCGAAATATCAGGAGAAAAATTAAATAAAATACCATGATAAAATCCATTATAGTAGTTTAATTTTAATGTTAAAGTTGTTACTCATTTTAGTTTAACTATGAGCTGTGTCTATAACTGTAACTAGAATATGGGTTTCTTATTAGGCATTGTTGGGCAACTGAAGTCTGCCAACCCACAACAGACCAGCATGGTGGACTAAGACCTAAACCCTCTCAGTTGTGAAGGAGGCCCATGCTCAGCAGTGGGCAGTATATAAGACAGGGATAATACAGGGCTGGTATGGTATAGTAAGAGGAGGCATTTACTTCAAGATGTGTACCCACATCTGAGTAAACACTTTCAAAATGAACACAGTTTGGGTAATGTTATAAATTTATTGATGATGATGATAATGATATTGAAAAATAATGATACCTACATACCTTATTTTCTAAAATGCTTTCTTTGTTAATATCAATGTTTATGTTTATTCATTCTTTCAAATATATTTTTTTCAGCTGTTAACTTGTATGATCAAGATGTTAAACTGGAGTTAGAATGTCCCAGAGGTAAGCAAACTTCATAAATCACATACATTAAGAGCCTATGTGAAAAACATATGGAATCGTGATGGGCGTGACCTAGCGTATTTCAAATGCGAGGCGCCGCACGGCCCCGCTGAGATAGATCGCGCGCCTCGGCCCTCGTCGCATCGCGTCGTTGCGACAGGTCGTTGCACTCAAGCCCGCGAAAAGATCGTCATTGCAAATGCATGTCTGTGTTGTAAATATTATAGTTATTATAATTTCTAATAAATTTATAACTTATAAAACATAGAATTTATTTTAATTCGTTTATAGAACCATTATTATGTCACTATTATCTACCTAATTACTTGAACATTATGTAAAATGACATTGTAAGTTATCTAAACTCATCGAAAGTATTATTCACTTATAGTTGACTTTTGTTGACAAGATAAAATTTGATGTGGTGGTAGGTTCGAGTCTTACCCCTACGTAGGTCTGTATATAGGTAAAAAGCAAAGCAGTATGAAACTTCTATAATATGTTTTAAATTATATTTTGCTTTGCTTTGATTTATTCTTGTGGACTTTCCTAACTTTGGTGGACATAAAATAAATAATAATACAATAAATGGCGTCACTATTTTTCGGCCCGACTCGGGATTCGAACCCGGGACCTCAGCACAATAGGCGTATCGTGTGTGCAACTACGCCTTGGAGGCAGTCAAACATAGCATCACACCTTTTCTCCTCACATTTCGTTAGCTATTTTAGGTCTTATCAAATAGGAGACGAGCTTATTGCCACATACCGGGCCCAATTCAACAGACCGAGTTGATACTGGACAGAAAAAAATAGTATTTGCCCGACGCGGGATTCGAACCCGAGACCTGAGCGTGGAGGCCGTACCGGGCACGTAATACAACTACGAGTTGCGACATCAAGGTAGTTTCGACAAGTCATTCACGATGAAACTTCTTCCCTGGAATGTCAGGTCTATTTTACGTAAATGATGCTTCACTCTAGTGCCACCATGCAATTTAAAAATCGAATTTTGTATGTAAAGGATGTTCGAAATTTATGCAATGCAATAAAATTACATAGCTTGATATGAAGATTGATTACGTTATTATGGTTGAATAGTCACTATATAGGATATAAATGTTACAAATGTTGAAGGCGGCCGCTACCTATCTAGATATTTTTTATAATTTTCAATTTGAACTGTATGTAATGTGGGGTAAGAAAAATATAGCAAGGTCATTCTTACTACGCGGGTACTTATGCTTATAGAAAATTTGAAATGTTAATTACTTACAATTTTTTAAATATTTTTGATGTTTTGTACAGAAGAATAGACTGATGTTTACTGCAACAGCTACTTCTTCAATTCTAAGGCATTTGTTTTTGTTTTGCAATATAACAAAGCTCCGATATCCTTATTGAACTGAATGAAAAATAATGATGGCCATATTTTAAAAGGAGACGGGAAAAACTTCATAAAACTTTGGGCTTAGTGTTACAGAGATAATTTATGCATTATTTTATAGTTATATTAGAACTATTTCCAAATGAGAAAGAAAAATCTGTCTGTCCAATGGGAGTAAAGAAAGAACCGCTGTAGAGTAGAGCTTCTAAATCATTTTTCGGTGATTAACTTTTTTTTACCTGATGACATAAGATGTTCACAGTACCTAACCATTGGATTGCCCTATTGAATAGTGAACAGAGCTAGCTTAGACAATAACCAGAATTGAAAATATCACATGGAATCGACGAGGACTGATATAAATATATAATGGCTCATTTACACTCTTGCGCGAGTGGTACGCCGAACACAATACGAGCCACGACGCGAGGTGTGAAGCTATAGTGTTAGTGAGTCAATAATGTATTTCAATTTGAAATTACGTCGGGAGCGCTGAACAAAGTTGCCAGTAAAATTAAATAATATCGACCAATATTAAATATCCCAAAAAGTGAAAATGTCTTTTTAGTTTAATTTCTAAAATACCTATAGTTTTTAATTCTTATTCTTTTTCAGCCTTTAAAAGGCTACTATTGCACATAGGTCTCCCCCAAAGAATTATTAATACTATTATGTCAATATTATTCTTGTTATACATGCTTGGTATTCTTTGAGTATGTAACCAACGCTCTAAGTTGGTGCCAGCGCCGTGTGTAATATTACACGAACCACTTGGTGCCACTTTTCACCTTTCTATAACTCAAAACCTATTTAAAGTAAACACATAAAACTGTGTGAGTTTAATTATATCTATAAGGACATCTAGAAGCCCAAATTTCATGAAGCTAGCTCAAACGGTTATAAAGATATGAAGGTCAAAATCGTAAATTTTTGTACTGACTGACAGACTTATAGTATCTAAACCTAACCTACTTCCAGATGACCTAGAAGGATGAAATTTGGAATCCAGCTCGGTAATTATGTGTAAGCGTAAGAAAAAATCTAAAAATAAAAAAAGTTAAAAATACAGGGGTCCATATAAAAAAAAATATATTTTTAATGGTAGCGTTGGAACCGTTACAAGCAAATATTTGAAACAATCCCAATATATGTTTTATTATATTTGCTTTATAACAGAAATATAAAGATAAAGTTAAGCTAAAACATTTGTGGTGTCCCCATAAAAAAACACTTGTAATACGCGCTAAACAGCCGGCCAACGGTGTGTCCTCGGCGGCGCGCGGCACCACACAACTCAATACCTACCTAGTTTTCTTTACAAAAAGTAATGATATCCCACCAAAAACATAAATGTAAAAGATCTCACATTTGTAAATACCAGCAACTATTATAGGTATTTAATAAAGCAAACAAATAGAATTTAATACTTGTTCATAATGTTATTTTGTTCCTATAAATACATATTTAGATTTTGCATAAAACTTGGCACACATTTAGATCTCCATTCTTTTTGCGGCGAAGCCCACAGCTAAGCATAATTTTGGTATTGAACTTGGCTATCCTTTTTTACATTTATGTTTTTGGTGGGATATTTTTAAATGGAAGACATAAAAATAGAAGAATATTGATACATGCTTCAAAAGTGTAAGGTCAAGCCCAATTTAGGCCGTCTCCTTTATACCTATTAGAGTTTGTGGCCAGCCATGTCCAGCGGATTTTGATTTTAAAGCCAATAGCCTTTAAAGAAAAATAAATCTAAATGGCGGCCTTTATTTAAAATTCTAACATTACATCTGCCTTTTGTGCACAAAACAATGCCCAGATATCGATTTTGAGTTCGATTGGCCCTAATACAAAAAACTTCAAAATGGTGGCTACTTTTTTCAATTCTGACATTGGATCACTCTTTTGTTAATAATGTTACACCCAGATATCGATTTTGCGGTCGATTAACCTTAAAACAAAGAAATTCAAAATGGCGGCCACTTTTATCAGTTCTGACGGTGGATCTGCGTTTAGTAACTAAAGTGGTACTCAGATACCGATTTTGAGGTCAATTGGCCTTAAAATAAAGAAATTCAAAATGGCGGCCAATTTTTTCAGATCTGACATTGGATCCGTCTTTTGTACCTACAGGCCTGCCCAGATGTCGATTTTGAGATCGAATGGCCTTAAAACAAAGGAATTCAAAATGGTGGTCATTTTTTTCAATTCTAACATTGGATCCGTCTTTTGTACCTACAGGCTTGCCCAGATATAGATTTTGAGGTCGATAAGCCTTAAAACAAGGAAATTCAAAATGGCGGCCACTTTTTTCAAGTCTAACATTAGATCCATCTTTTATACCTAAAGGCCTGCCCAGATATCGATTTTGAGGTCGAATGGTCTTAAAACAAAGAAATTCAAAATGGCGGTCACTTTTTTCAATTCTAACATTGGATCCGTCTTTTGTACCTACAGGCTTGCCCAGATATAGATTTTGAGGTCGATTAGCCTTAAAACAACGCAATTCAAAATGGCGGCCACTTTTTTCAAGTCTAACATTGGATCCGTCTTTTATACCTAAAGGCCTGCCCAGATATCGATTTTGAGGTCGAATGGCCTTAAAACAAAGGAATTCAAAATGGCGGTCACTTTTTTTAATTCTAACATTGGATCCGTCTTTTTTACCTACAGGCTTGCCAAGATATCGATTTTGAGTTCGATTGGCCTTAAAACAAAGAAATTCAAAATGGCGGCCACTTTTTTCAATTCTAAAATTGGATCCGTCTTTTGTACTTAAAGGCCTGCACAGATATCGATTTTGAGGTCGATTAGCCTTACAACAAGGAAATTCAAAATGGCGGCCACTTTTTTCAAGTCTAACATTGGATCCGTCTTTTATACCTAAAGGCCTGCCCAGATATCGATTTTGAGGTCGATTGGCCTTAAAACAAAGAAATTCAAAATGGCCGCCGTGTATACCAATTCTAACAGTGGCTCTTAACATTTTAGTTATTATTGATTCATAATGTATACATAAATGAGTACTACAAAAAATCATACTAAAGTAATTTTATGGTGTAAAAATTTGAACAGCCTTTACATGCAAAATACGAATTTTTTAAATGTATGAGCAAGCGTCATTTACGCAAAATTGGGCCGGCATTCCAGGGCGTCCCTAGCTATGAATTACCCAATATAAATAATACATACATAATATACTCTCACGTCTTTTATCCCCGAAGGGGTAGGCAGAGGCGCAACTAGTGCACTCACTTTCCGTCGTGCGTATTCCGTCCTATGATGTGATAGGGGGCAAGCCTATCACCATTTCGGGCTCAAAATCCAGACTTCGGGCTGAAAAGAAAAAAATCCAATGTCACTCTGCCCGACTCGGGGATCGAACCCGAGACCTCAGCATTGCAGTCATAACGTAATACAACTACACCACTGAGGCAGAATAAATAACAAAAAAAAGCAGTGACTATTGTTTTTCAATCAGGGATTCGAACCCGGCACCTCAGCGTACCGATCACTAAATATAACTAAAGCAGGTCTCCGACTAGAAACAATTTACAAAGGTGAAAGGATGTAATAATTACGCTTGCTGCCTATCTTATAGACCTAATAGAGCCTATAATTTTATATTGATACACGGACGTGAGCTGGATACACTATAAAACAGAATTTCCAGGGCACCTTCAAATTTGCCGCGCGGTAGCGCGGACCAATCCCTACACTAGACGGCCAATTCGAACTTTGAAGGCGTCCGAAAATTTCGAGCGCACGTCCGTCGTCAGTAAAGATTCCGGACGACTGAAGCCGGCACGGGCCACTCCCATAACAGCGATGGCGTATTTGGACGTCGCGGATGAGAGAAAGTGACGGGAGGCGCACGCGTATGCCGAAATGAAATGGCGTAAGCGCCAAAACAATTTTCTTTTAATTGTGATTATACTATTTAATTCGTTTTAATTGTGTATTGATAAAACTTTGAAAAAATTGTTGTATTGTATTTAAATAAAGTTACGAATGTACATATTCCACCATTTAGAGATAAAGCGTGTTTAAAGAAAATATCAGAGGTAACTTTGAATTTTTTTTCGATCGAGAAAATTTATAGCAATTGTGTTTTGGCTTTGACATATTATTGAGTTATACGTTCAATTTACACATATCCAAAAATCTAACTTCTGATCTTAGTAGTTTACGAGAAATTTGAATTTGAAAGTCCTTAAAGTTCCTGACATAGGCTCTTAAAATGAAACTATTTTGCGGATTTTATCGCGGTTTTTTAAATTTATATTTTCTCCCGACGTTTCGAAGGCTTTTCAGCACTTCGTGGTCACGGGGCGGACTGAGGTGTTGGTGGTCCGAAAAGTTAATGTTACAATATCTACCTTCATTTTTTAATTATACAATTTTTTAAAAAATTAGTTGTTATTGACGGTCTGATCTACGCAAAAAGAGCTCACAGTGTCTTGAGATCTGGCAGTTGGTCTTTTGGGGTCCGATTTAATAATATGTATAATTGGATCCCAGGCTTGTGCAAGCTTCCAACCATCTTCTCTATTGAAATTTGGATGTTTTTTAATTTCAATAGCCTCGCGGATCATCCTAGGTAGGAATCGGTGTTCTTTGGCAAGGATTTGTGGTTTGTCAAATCTAAGGTAATGCTTGGAGCCTTGTTCTGAATGTTGCACAGATTCCTTGTGCTCTCTGAAACAAAGATTTACCCACGGTAGCTAACTGTTTTGGATGGTGATGAGATTCATTGAATCTGTGACGAGAAACACCTGGGCGCTGAGCTGCAACATGTTAAGCAAGTACTGCGAGACAACAAGCTCCAAATTCCACGCCGCCGTCACAGAAACCGAGTGAAATCAGCCACAGTCGAACGTGTCCCGGTTGTATTACCATATGTCAGAGGAGTCACCGACAAGATTGGCTACATCCTGAAGCGTGCTTCAATCAAAACTTATTTCAAGCCGCCTAAAAAGATTAGTCAATTTTTACCACCTGTCAAGGGCCATATACCTCTACAAGTACCAGGCGTATACAAGATTGATTGCGACTGTGGCCTCTCTTATATCGGCCAAACTAAAAGAAATGTAGGGACCCGCGTAAAAGAACATATAGCTGACGTGAAACACCGACGCTCTACGAAGTCTGCAGTTGCTGAACATTCAGAACAAGGCTCCAAGCATTACCTTAGATTTGACAAACCACAAATCCTTGCCAAAGAACACCGATTCCTACCTAGGATGATCCGCGAGGCTATTGAAATTAAAAAACATCCAAATTTCAATAGAGAAGATGGTTGGAAGCTTGCACAAGCCTGGGATCCAATTATACATATTATTAAATCGGACCCCAAAAGACCAACTGCCAGATCTCAAGACACTGTGAGCTCTTTTTGCGTAGATCAGACCGTCAATAACAACTAATTTTTTAAAAAATTGTATAATTAAAAAATGAAGGTAGATATTGTAACATTAACTTTTCGGACCACCAACACCTCAGTCCGCCCCGTGACCACGAAGTGCTGAAAAGCCTTCGAAACGTCGGGAGAAAATATAAATTTAAAAAACCGCGATAAAATCCGCAAAATAGTTTCATTTTAATGTCTAACATTCGCGTAAATAGAAGAAGTCATTAAATCACATACATCAAATACAGATGAAACTACAGAAATTAAGAGAAATACATATTTATATTATTTTAACATTGTTCCAGTAGTGTTATTCTGCTATTAACATATTTTTGTTTTAAAGTGTTTGATGCAAGAATGAAAGTCAAATAAATTTAATAGATAATATTGTTTCAGATCTAAAAGAAGAAACTCATAGAAATACTGGTAGTGATGACTTCGAATATAAATACGGGGGTATGCATCAGAATAGTTAATAGTTTCTTTAACATGCTTACAGTAGTCATTTTTTTATTGGTTTATTTTAACCATCATCTAAAGTTAAAGGGCTGTTAATTTGACTTTTCTTGAATTCTATTTTCATTTCCATTGAGGGCAGTTACGTGTCTCTTGTTAGGTGCTATAGAAGTTATATTTTTCATTCGAAAATATATTTTCAATTAGAATTTAGGTGCCCTAGACCCTCTAGACCAGGGATGACCCTGGTCTCTAGTTATGAAGCTAGTTACAGCATTGCAGGCCGTCAGTTTCTCAGTCTACAGTTTGTAAATTCATTTCAGATGAGAAGCTGCCCACAATGGAAGTATACATGGGACCGGATTTGGACGTGGAAGACCAACCGTTGTCCTTACTCCGCAGCAGGAGTGAGAAAGACGAAGCTAATGACGATTTAAGTGCTGATGTGTGGATAGCTTCTCAAGAACCCAGTGATGGTAAGACTCGTCCTTCTATCCTCATATAGCTTAAAATATAGATTACACTATTTGGGCTTGACATAGATTTATGGTGTGTATCAATTCTGAGGTAACATAACATCCATTGAACGAATTTGTAAACATATTACCGTATGTATTTATTTACACATACATCTTAACACCGTTGGACGGTGCCGAACTTATGCTGTGGTTATAATCTTCAGTAATTTTTAATTACATTTTTTTTTAAATATGTCTACTAATGGCTGATGTCTATTAATGATGTCACCTGGTACCATTGGTTTCAAAGCGACAATAGAAATAAGAATAAAGTTATTTGGACGTGCTTATGATTTATTTGAATTGTATAGTAAACCGGACGGCAATATTGCCAGACCATATAACTTGCGGCCGTCCTCCCGCGCATTTCGCCGAGTGATGCGTAGTGTCGTCCCGCTCAGACACAGCGGTGTGTCTCACGCGGCGACGTTGTTTGTCGCACGCACCACTCGGTAGTCAGTTGTCGTCGTCCGCTTCACCTAGCGACATGATTGTACGCGCGCCTCCGAACCTTACTATCTATATACATGTTACCTGCACAGTTGCTGATTATATTATATACACCATTGTATTCTACCCTGTGTAAAGAGACAAGTATACATCTGTTCCCCGAGAGTTTCTCTTGTTTGATTTATATGAGTAACCCCCTCATAATTGGTTTATTCTTACCATCAACGCTTAGTAAGCAGTTAACATAGTTTATTAGTATTAGCTGTTAAATTAATTTGGAAAATTTGAAGAAAGCCAGTAGATAATGAATATATTTTTAATTCCAGAAGAGGACGCCAAACCCTTAAGACAGACAAAAATTAAAAAATACTCTTGTGAAGTGTGTCAAAAGAAATTCTCTTACAACGGCTCTTTGGAAATACATATGAGGTTACACAGTGGAGAGAAAAATTACGAATGCCATCTCTGCCAATCCCTACACTTAAATAATAAAGAATTAACTCGACACATAGAAGAACACCACTCACAAAATGGCACCTATCCCTGCACTATATGCAACAAGAATTTCGAAAAAGCAAGGTTATTAAAAAAGCATTTATCCACGCACTTCGAGAAGAAATTCTCTTGTGAAGTATGTTCTAAAGAGTTTCAAAGGAAGAAAGGGTTAAAAGAACACCTCAAAACGCATTCCGGTGAGAAGAAATTCACGTGCACCATATGTAATAAGGCTTTCGGGCACAATCAGACTTTAAAATCTCATATTTACACTCATACTGGTGAAAGGCCGTACGTATGCGACGTTTGTGGAAGGAGGTTCCCGCAAAGAACTCATTTGAAAAGGCATATCTATATAATTCATAACCAGATTAAACCGCACTCGTGTGCCGTGTGTCAGAAACAATTCTCGAGCAAGAGTTACTTGGCTATTCACGAAAGGCAGCACACCGGTGAGCGACCATATTCCTGTGACGTCTGCAAAAAAGACTTCACGGCGTACACCACCCTTAAAGTTCATATGAGAGTCCATACAGGAATCAAGCCGTATAGATGCAATTTTTGTGACCGTCAGTTCGCACAAATGGCTAGTTTCAAGCTGCATCAAAGGACTCATACCGGTGAGAGACCGTACCAGTGTAAAGTGTGTAAAAAGCCCTTTTCAGATAATGGTTATTTAAAGATACACATGAGAGTGCATTCCGGGGAACGACCATATAGTTGCGAGGTGTGTAAACGCGCCTTTAGAGAGACCGGTCAGTTGAAGAGGCATATGCGGGTACATACCGGGATAAAGCCATATACATGCAAGATATGCAACAAGCAAATTGGTAATTTGTCTAAGCATATGCGAGTGCATTCGGACGAGAGACCATATAATTGTAATGTGTGTAATAAGCAGTTTTCTGTGAATGGGAATTTGAAGTTGCATATGCGTGTGCATTCCGGGGAGAGACCGTTCAGCTGCGAGTTGTGTAGTAGCCAGTTTACTCAGAGCAGTGGACTTAAGAGGCACAGGTGTACGCATAAGAATGAGGGGCAGTGAATTAGTTATCGACTTTTAATAAAAAAAACGCTGCATGATGCACTATGGTATCTTTGCGTCATTGGTTGAATCATAAGTCATAACAAATTTGTGGATGTGAACCATAAAGCTCTGGGTCCGATGTCCCGCGACAAAAGTTTTTGATAATCGTTTTGAGTTCTGTTTACAAAATTTATGCTAATATCAGCTCTAATTCATATTGTTATGTTTAATGCTTAATGTGTTTCATATTTGGTACATAGTTATATAAAGGACTGACATGTTACTTCTGAGAATATTCGTACTGAATATTTTAATGTATATAACTATATTGCGTACATGTTACGATTATCGGTCTAAAAATGTGGGTTCGAATCTCGGTTAGGGCAAATTGTATCTGGTTTTTCTGCTCAGTATCAACCTAGTCTGGAGTTTGTGTTCGATGTAGCGATAGAGCCGCTCTCTATAAAATAATGGGATGAAATAACCATGCCGAACAATTGGCGCACAATTCCGCCTCTGCGTACATGGCCATACGGCGTGAGACTAACTTTAAAAAAAAAGTATTTTTCGCTATTTATGGTTTCGATTGCGCCCTCCGTGGCCACATGAATAATTCACCCTGTATATTATACATTATTCTTTCATAATTGTATTAATATATACACACACACTTACGCCTTTTATCTCAGAAGGGGTAGGCAGAGGCGCAACCAGTGCATTCACTTTTCGCCGTTTTATTCCGTCCCATGATGTGATAGGGGGCGAGCCTATCGCCATATCGGGCGCAAATTCCGAGCTCCGGGCTGATACTGAATAGAAAATCGCAATATCACTTTGCCCGACCCGGGGATCGAACCCGAGATCTCGAGCATTGCAGTCATATTGTAATACAACTACGCCGCCGAGGCATTCTTACCTAATTGTATTAATATTTCTATTTATTTTAAAAAACTATTTAATTTTAGAGAATAATGTTTTTTTTTAGATTTTATTTATGGCAACTTAAGAAAAAGTATTAGAATCAGTATTTATTTATTTATTACATTAAGTTATTACTAAATATTATACAATTTCTACATATTTGTAGTATTATTTATAAAATGGAAAATAAAATGGACTGTTTGTTGGCAATCCAATTATATGCATCTCATTGTTTTTAACCGACTTTAAAAAAAGGAGGAGGTTCTCAATTCGTGTGTTTGTATTTTTTTTAATTAACAGCTAGTCTTGCCAAAGAAAGTATATCGGAAAAGTCAAAAAAATATGTCCTATACTTGTTCCCCGTGTAAACATGAAATGATATTGTTGTTTGAATAAAAATATTACTTTAAAATAAACTCATGTCTTTCATCTTAACGGGGTTACAACTTACAAACCTTAGAATTTTTTTGAATTTGCCGCCATTATTCTGTGACACGACCATTGGACACGACTCGCTGGCCAGACTATAAAGTGCGATATGGGGTGCGTTCCACTAAGCGTTCACAACGCCCAAAATACTCTTTTGACCGTTCCACATGGCGACTACGATCGTTGTGGTCGCGGCGAACACGTCATTAATGACGTCATCACTCACGCTCACGAGAAGCCCACAACGACCCATCTCTGGAGGTGGGTCGAAGTGAGCGTTGAAAAAAATAGCAAAGTTGTCAGAACTAAAAAGTCGAAGTTTTCTATTTTCACGATTATAATTTTCTAAAATTGTATTCCATTCGTCATCTGAACTGGATGAACTAGTAATTTCGACAGTATTATTGCATGCACGCATAATCAAATAACCTAGTGTTGTCGCTAAAGACCTTTTGAATCTATTTGAATGTAAAATAATTGAATACTTCATTGAAATTACATATAAAAATTTAATTGTATATTTATTTTTAGACACAAACCAACTTCACTTATAATTATTAAAATTTACACTTAAAACTTACGAATGGTAGTCTAACCTATAGCTTTTGCTTTATTTTTTCTAGCCCGCCATTTGTATTATTTCCTCGACGCCCAAAACGCTCCATAATCCATTCCACTTGGGTTTACGATAACAACGCTCAGGACCTACTCAGGACTTAGTGGAACGGGAAAACTCGTGGTCGTGAGCGTGATCGTCGTGAGTGCTTAGTGGAACGTAGCCATGGAGTGTAGAAGTAAGGAGGACCATCTTGTATGGGCGATTATAGTCCGTCCAACCATTTAACTAACTTTTGACATGTGCACGCCTATGAAATTTTATAATTCTTGACAAGGAATCGAAACAAAATAATTGAATAATATATGGACGCCAGTTTTTGTTTTTCATAGTGAAGGGACTTGTTGTTCAGCTCCGATATTAATTATCAATCGATATTCGTTAAGCCCACTGATTGTGTAACAAAAATAATTAAAAACTTTTACATTGAAAAATAAAATGTCGTAGTGTAAATAAAAAAAAAACTTTTTATATTTGCGTAAGTACATAATAACCGATAAAATAAACTACCTATTCAAGTAAAATTATGACAAAATTATATTGGATATAGAATATATACCTACAGGATAAATTTATAAACAGAAAATATACACATTTAAACGCTTAGGCATGTTTATTAATACAAAATGTTGAGCAAAAATAACATTTCAATGTGTTTAATCGATCAAAACTTCTGCATAAATTAAATTGCATGCTACAAGAAATCGAATCGGTAACGCATTAGTACATCCCCAATTGATTAGAAACCGAACTGACGAAAGTTAAATAAATGGTTGGACGGACTATAGACGAAAAAGTGTTCACTTGTAAACAGCAAATTATAGTTCGAAAACTCACCGAAGTAGCGCTAGTGTAGGAAGTGGAAATTATATGAACGTGTTTTTTATGAAGTTTTGTTGATACAGCTTTGGTATTTTAATGACTTTATTGTTGTTAATACAAAGAGAAAAAATATAGAAGCAATTTTAATTTAGCATCTCTCTAATAATTTGTGGAGCTCTATTTAAAATTAATCCACTTGCTACAATAGCGCCATCTTAATTTGCTCCCTTTCTAATGTACTGAGATGGTCCTCCTTACTTCTACGCTCCATAAAGTGCGAACAATGATATCAGATCGTAAGTTCGCAGCAGCTACCCTAATACTCTAAGTATAATAGCAATGAATTGTTCGATAAATGGTGATTGACGACAATCGACTTTAGTTATACAGCCCCAGATTTTGATTTGAGTCGATTAGTTTATTTTATATATTTTCTGTAAACATCACTACAATCTACATATACAAAGGAGTCAAGTCCGCTTTTTGTGTGGGTGCTGACTGCTGGGTTTCAAAATTTTACCAGGCTCAGGCTTGTTTGAGTATGTACCTACCCTTTTAAGTCGGTTGTCTGCCTGTTCATCTAACTCAATCTACCATTAGAAAGCAAAACACCTATGTAAAATGCATTACATACTTTGACATGATCTTAATGCGCAAATTAGTATATTTTCTTCATAAATATTACTTTCTCTAGCAGGGCTGCGCCGTCCCTATGTGCGAAGTGTGCGACGCACACAGGCGCCAAGACAACAGGGGTGCCAGAATCAGGATGACATGTTATATTTGTTATACTACCACCATATTCTTTATAGAGTGAGCGTGTAGGTAAGAAGTAGGTACAAGTCTCCGAAGACAATACTCACGCCTGTGATTTAACTTTACTTCACGGAGGACCTTTACTTGAATTTTGACCCAATGTTGATGAGCGATGTGTGTTAAACCAAAAGAACCGCCGCAGTAATTACAATAGCCAACGTGCATATTACAAACGTCTTGCAAAAGGTCATTATCTAAATTAAAGCTTACCTGCGCATTACAATGAGCCAAAAAAAGGTTAACATTGAAAAATAAAAAATAACAATGTAGAAACAGGACGACAAAAATCGGAGGCGCTTCATAGATTTTGCACACAGGCGCTGTCTTAGGTCGGCGCGGCGCAATATTTGCGCATACCGAGACGTCTTGTCCACAGGGATGTGTCAGATAAGTGCACTTATTACCAATTGGTAATAACTGTGACGAAAATTTGGACCAGATGTCCGGTCTATAACTAACTATACTGTTGAATATCTTTGAATTTGGCCACATGAAGTCCATAGCTAAACATTAGTCCCCTCGTAATGGCGTAGCGTAAGCTCGAATCAACAAAATAAGTCTCGCGTGTCTCTCTTGTGTTTTATGCACAAGCTTTAACCCCTTTCAAAGCGACCTTTCAAAGAGCATTTGACATTTAGTTTTAATAATACCAGCCCTGTATTATATACTGTCCCACTGCTGGACACGGGCTTCCTCTACTGCTGAGAGGGTTTAGGCCTTAGTCCACCACGCTGGCCTAGGGCGGGTTGGTAGACTTCACATATCTTCGAAATTCGTATAAAGAACTTCTTAGGTTTGCAGGTTTCCTCACGATGTTTTCCTTCACCGTTAACCCGTCAAACCCCGCTCATATATATATGTACATGGGGAAATCCTATATACTCGGACTCCAGCGTCCGTAGCGGGGCTTGACGAGTCAAAGCGAACGACATTGATAAACATTACACACGCAACTTTGAAAAGTCAGAGGTATGTGACTTGGGTTTTGAACCTCCGGACATTGTCTTGGCAGACCGTTCCATTCCCAACTAGGCTATCATCCACCTTTTTAGTAGTTTAGTATTTATGTAACTTTTATATTACAGTTTCAAAACACACTTTTATGGCCCTCTGCGTTGTATTATTAGGATTGGCTCTGTATCACTTAGGCGCGAGGTGCTTAGCAATTGTAATCGTCCCTGCGGTTCCCGATTAGGGTTTTAATTTATGGAAGGACTCTTTAAGCCCTCGCGTGCCGGGAGCGTGGATCCACGCTCAAAAAAAGTGTTCAAACTCTGCCGGAGCGTGGATCCACGCTCGGGCCGATTTCTGCAAAATGTATGAAAACTGAACATCTACAGGTTGTTTCTTTTTAGGTTATTTTTGGGTTTCCATTGGATGCAAATCTTAATTATATATTAGAATTGAGAAAAGCGGCCGCCATTTTGAATTTCTTTGTTTTGAGGCCGATTGGCCTCAAAATCGATATCTGAGAAGGCCTGTAGGTAGAAAAGACGGATCCAATGTTAGAATTGAAAAAAGTGGCCGCCATTTTGATTTTCTTTGTTTTAAGGCCAATCGACCTCAAAATCTAGATCTGGGCAGGCCTTTAGGTACCGAAGACGGATCCAATGTTAGAATTGAAAAAAGTGGCCGCCATTTTGAATTTCTTTGTTTTAAGGCCAATCGACCTCAAAATCGATATCTGAGCAGGCCTTTAGGTATAAAAGACGGATCCAATGTTAGAATTGAAAAAAGTGGCCGCCATTTTGAATTTCTTTGTTTTAAGGCCAATCGACCTCAAAATCGATATCTAGGCAGGCCTGTAGGTACAAAAGTTGGATCCAATGTTATAATTGAAAAAAGTGGCCGCCATTTTGAATTTCTTTGTTTTAAGGCCAATGGACCTCAAAATCGCTATCTGGGCAAGCCTTTAGGTAATGAAGACGGATCCAATGTTAGAATTGAAAAAAGTGGCCGCCATTTTGAATTTCTTTGTTTTATGGCCAATCGACCTCAAAATCGATATCTGGGCAGGCCTGTAGGTACAAAAGTTGGATCCAATGTTATAATTGAAAAAAGTGGCCGCCATTTTGAATTTCTTTGTTTTAAGGCCAATCGACCTTAAAAATCGATATCTGGGCAGGCCTGTAAGTAGAAAAGACGGATCCAATGTTAGAATTGAAAAAAGTGGCCGCCATTTTGAATTTCTTTGTTTTAAGGCCAATCGACCTCAAAATCGATATCTGGGCAGGCCTTTAGGTACCGAAGACGGATCCAATGTTAGAATTGAAAAAAGTGGCCGCCATTTTGAATTTCTTTGTTTTAAGGCCAATCGACCTCAAAATCGATATCTGAGCAGGCCTTTAGGTATAAAAGACGGATCCAATGTTAGAATTGAAAAAAGTGGCCGCCATTTTGAATTTCTTTGTTTTATGGCCAATCGACCTCAAAATCGATATCTGGGCAGGCCTGTAGGTACAAAAGTTGGATCCAATGTTATAATTGAAAAAAGTGGCCGCCATTTTGAATTTCTTTGTTTTAAGGCCAATCGACCTTAAAATCGATATCTGGGCAAGCCTTTAGGTAATGAAGACGGATCCAATGTTAGAATTGAAAAAAGTGGCCGCCATTTTGAATTTATTTGTTTTAAGGCCAATCGACCTCAAAATCGATATCTGGGCAGGCCTTTAGGTACAAAAGACGGATCCCATGTCAGAATTGAAAAAAGTGGCCACCATTTTGAATTTCTTTGTTTTAAGGCCAATCGACCTCAAAATCGATATCTGGGCAGGCCTGTAGGTACAAAAGACGGATCGAACATTAGAATGGAAAAAAGTGGCCGCCATTTTGAATTTCTTTGTTTTAAGGCCAATTGACCTCAAAATCGATACTTGGCATGCCATTGATAGTAAAAGTCAGATCTAATGTTAGACTTAAGAAAAGTGGTCGCCATTTTGTACTTCTTTGTTTTAAGACTGATTGGATTTAAGATGGATATTTGGGCTTGTCTTTTAGCCAAAACTAATTAATCGAGGTTGGAATTTTAATAACTGCATTCCATGTTAAATGTTCTTGTTTTAAGGGCCATTGGTTTTAAAATCAAAATCCGCTGGACATGGCCACAAACTATAGTAGGTTTTAATTATATCACTTTTAAATAATATCACCATCAAAGCTTATTCAATTCTCTTCAATAACGATATTGCAGCTTTGTTATGTCGCAAAAAAAGGAATTTGTCTTCGAATTTAAGAAGTGGCCCGTGGCAGCAAACAGCTAATAAAGTAAATTCTTCTGTGAAAGCATCAAAATCGGTTAAAAATTCGGGGGTCGTTAGCAATTCAACAATAGCTATAAGCATAATTAGCCGCGTAGTAGAAATTATCTTACTATAATATTTTTCTTCCCCTACATCGTTATGCCCTGGTGGGTGGCCATTCAATTACTGTATCTTTTTTTTTTTGAAGTTATACCTTAAGCGCGTTATGAAAAATTTATGGGAGTGAAATTTTACGATGCGCGCGCATGTGTGACACAAAAATTCTCACGGCTGTTTTTTTATTATAATTTTCCCCTTATAGGGAAGGCAAAGGGTTCAAGCCCATATAGCCTCGTCTTAAGTGATATTATTGGTTGTCTTTTTTTTAAATTAATTATAAAAAAAAAATATTTTTAAAATATTAATAATCAATAATAAATATTTTAAATTAAGAATCTTCTAATATTAAGTACAAATTATGTCATATATATTTGTGGCGTACACTATTCTAATATTTATATTTATAATATTTGCACCTCTGCCTACCCCTTCGGGGACAAAGGCGTGAGTGTGCGAATAATAATATTTAACTTGCTTCGAGTGCATTGGAGACGCACGGTGCGCGCGGCTCGGCGTACCACCAGCCGGTTTTAAGGCGATGCACGTAGTTGAGGCGCGGGGGCGGAATGACCGCTGCGCGTGCGGCCGGCCGGCGGCCACGCCAGTCGGTACACCAAATCTCGCCCGCGAAGCCCGTGTCACCCGCTACCGTAACGCTAACGCTTACGCTTACGCTTGCGCCATATTGTATGTTGCTCAGTGTCTTAAACTCTATACTATCTCTTGACTGCTCCTTCTATTTCTACTTTGTAGTGTATTCTTCTGTGTGTAGACTGTTTCTTCCGTGTGCGTGTAATAAACTTTATCTTCTGCCACTATCATCTATTCTTCTTCATTTCTTCACGCTTCACCTATCACACATCACCCTATATATTTATTATTCTCTAAATTCTATATTTAATAATTATATAATATAATGTTAGGGCAAAAATATTTTTTGTGCGGGTATTAATGACATGATCTACAATTTTTGCTATAAAAGCATAGAACGTTTGACAGTTCGAGTTAGTTGGTCATTGTCTTCGTGCCGGTTGTTCGCTTGGTGATATTTTGTATGAAAGTATTTCTGTAAAGTCAGTGGTACATATTTTTATTTAAATCAAAACCGTTACAGTTTCTAATAATAATTTATTTTTTAGTAAAAGGAGAAGACAAAGGCGCTTAGCCTTGCAGCCTTGTCGGTTGTTGTTTTACCACACCCAAGGACTTTTTCAAAATTCAAAGGCCGAAGCCAAGACTGCAATTTTCCCAAACTATAAAGGTTAATGATGCCAAAGAAGTATAACTTCTCACGCGCGTACATACATATATTACACCTCGATTTATTCAATTTGGCTAAATACAAGCCCAAATATCTATCTTAAATCCAATCAGTCTTAAAAACAAAGAAGTTTAAAATGGCGACCACTTTTATTGAGTCTAACATTAGATCTGTTTTTTACTATCGCCAAGTATCGATTTTGACGTTAATTAGCTTAAAATAAAGAAGTCCTAAGTGGTGGCCTCTTTTTTCAATTCCGACATTGGATCCGTTTTTGGTAACTACAGATATGCCGAGAAATTGATTTTGAGGTCGATTGGCCTTAAAACAAAGAAATTCAAAATGGTGGCCACTTTTTTCAATTCTGACATTGGATCCGTCTTTTATACCTAAAGGCCTGCCCAGATATCGATTTTGAGGTCGATTGGCCTTAAAACAAAGAAATTCAAAATGGCGGCCACTTTTTTCAATTCTAACATTGGATCCGTCTTTTATACCTAAAGGCCTGCTCAGATATCGATTTTGAGGTCGATTGGCCTTAAAACAAAGAAATTCAAGATGGCGGCCACTTTTTTCAATTCTAACATTGGATCCGTCTTTTATACCTAAAGGCCTGCTCAGATATCGATTTTGAGGTCGATTGGCCTTAAAACAAAGAAATTCAAGATGGCGGCCACTTTTTTCAATTCTAACATTGGATCCGTCTTCGGTACCTAAAGGCCTGCCCAGATATCGATTTTGAGGTCGATTGGCCTTAAAACAAAGAAATTCAAAATGGCGGCCACTTTTTTCAATTCTGACATTGGACCCGTCTTTTGTACCTAAAGACCTGCCCATATATCGATTTTAAGGTCGATTGGCCTTAAAACAAAGAAATTCAAAATGGCGGCCATTTTTTTCAATTCAAGCATTGGGTCCGTTTTTTGTAACCAAAGATATACCCAGATTTCGATTTTGAGGTCAATCGGCCTCAAAACAACGAAATTCAAAATGGCGGCCGTCTATGCCAAATCTCACAATGTTTCTGAATATTTTAGTGACCATTGATCCATAATAAATAAGTAAATAAATAATTTCAAAATTCGTACTAAAAGAATTTTATGGTGTATAAATTAGAACATCCTTTACACTCAAAATCCGATTTTTTCAAATGTATGGCGGCACGCACGCGTCTTTTACGCAAACTGAGCCCGGCATTCCAGGGGTTAATCCATCGCGTACCCAAAGACGCCTTATATATCTATCGAGTAGTGTAAAGACACATAATATTCAATTAAGCACTTAATTAATTTTAATGAATTCTTGAAAGAAGATTAACTCGTTATGTAAATTACAATACAGTTTTTGTCTTTAACTAATTAGGTTTTCAATTTTAAACATACTGCATCTTAATTTATACCTAAAGCTAACATTTAAAGTAGTACCTACAAGCATCATGGCACTAGTTCTTAGTGATGTGAGACAGGAGAGAGAGGTGACACCGGATTATATACCTACATCTTAAAAAAACTAAATATCTATGCATGAAAAATGCTCGTCGCCTGCGGCTTGTGCTGAATGGGACCCGTTTTGCAATCTCACCATGATGTTTGGCACGACATACGCGCTTCTTCTGTATTTTTGATGTTATACTTCTTTAGTTGTAAAAAATGATGAGATTTAAGATGCGCGCGCATCATGCAACATAAAAATGTTGACTGTTGTTTTTCTTTTCACACGTTAATTTATTTGTTGTTATGGTGTTTGTGCAAATAAATATATTGTTGATGTAATAATATGCATGAAAATTAATGGTAAAAAGGGTACGATAGCCTAGTTGGGAATGGAACGGTCTGCCGACACAATGTCCGGCGGTTCAAACCCAAGGCACACACCTCTGACTTTTCAAAGTTACGTATGTATTGTTTATCAATTATCGTTCGCTTTAACGGTGAGGGAAAACATCGTGAGGAAACCTGCATACCTAAGAAGTTCTTTATAAGAATTTCGAAGGTATGTGAAGTCTACCAACCCGCACTACGCCAGCGTGGTGGACTAAGGCCTAAACCCTCTCAGTAGTAGAGGAGGCCCGTGCCCAGCAGTGGGACAGTATATAATACAGGGCTGCTATTATTAATGAAAACACAGTCATTGTGAGGATTTTTTATTTTAAATTAGCATACAATTTGCAGTAGTGAACAAAGATCTCCGATTACAACTAATTTGTACGTAACATGGTTCTCTGTTTTACTGAGTGGTAACCTAAAAATAGGTCCTCAGGTAAGGATACCTACACAAAATGTTGCGCATTCATTTGTATTTTACATATTATTAGTCATTGTAATGAAAAGATTTATCGCACTCTTAATAAAACAACGACCTAATCCAAAATTGTTGACTTTTGGGAATCGTCACAAAAACTGTTTTAAGTTGGGCGGAGAACGAAAATAAATTCAAATAATTTCGACCTTATTATTCCTAATGTTGAAAAGACGCATTTTTTCTTAGCCAATGCAGCTTGCCGTTTAGGGTCCATATTTTGCTAAAACTCACCTAACCAAAATTTTGGATTAGGTCATTGTTTTATTAAGAGTGCGTTATTATAATATCGCTTAATGTAGTGAAAATAGGCACCATCCTCAGAGTAAGTATAACTACTATAGAGCGCGTGTATGCAAGTGGGAACAATAGGCACGGGTGGGAACATCGTCCTGCGCCGGCCGCAAACGCTTGTAGTCACTCGAGTAGGAACGGTGTGTGTGATCTATGCGAATATTTGATTATTAATACTGCAAAATGGTTAAATGGTATGTGGAATGTTGTAAAAACGACACTCGGAAACACACTAAACAGAATTCTAATATCACGTTTCACAGGCAAGCCATATTTCAATATATTTTTAGGTAAAATTGAAATCACGCGTCGCGGTATGAAAGACGCACGGGAGGCGAACGCTTGTACCCCCCGCACTGCCCCGCATCCCGCTTTTTCGATTGTGATGTTATGCGTCGATACCAGAATCGATGTAATATTTTCATATGCATACGTATTTATTACTATCGAAGACGATGCTTAATATAATGTAGCTTAGGTAACTGTTTTTGTCTGTGTGTGATTTTTAAGCCAATTAATAATTGCGTTTTTGTTTATGAAATGATAGAAATAATTACTATTCCTAAAAATTTACCGATTACGATGATATTTTTAAGCTATTGCATAGCTTCTATCGCGGGCCTTGACAGTATAAGTTAGCAATCATATATTATAGATATATTGTTTTGTCATTTTTTTAACATTGGTAATAAATATTTCAAAAACTAGACGTGACTATTTTAGGCTTGGGGAGACTAGCTAAGAAATCCATGGTGCGATGCTCGGTTTATATCCATTGGTTCAATTATAATGGATATCCATTAATATTATTGGTACTTATTGCTTGTAAAAACTGCTCTTGAGGTACCGTGTTTATAAATCATTCCACATGGCACTACACCAATTCGCAGCATAGCTTTTGTCTATATTAACGCAATACGCTTAAAATTACTCACAAGGCCATATTTTGTAGAACCACAATTTTTTAACAACAATATGTACCGCGCCGCCGGACCTGTACTTATCGATAGCTGTTGCGTTAGTGCTGCTCGCGTGACCATCCCTAGCAGTCGCCAACATTTCTATATAAGTAGCTATAGTTCACCTGCCTACGCTGGGTAGTGGGCGCACGGTGCGATATTAGCGCTCTATAGGTTACTTACTCTGAGGCACCATCCCATTATTTTAGGCATTACATATATGCAAAATCGGCAAAAGTGGCCATAAAATATGTATGTACTCTACAAAAACTTTATCGTAAGTAGCACAGAACAGAAAACAGGGTGGGTTACGTACTCACGGTAATCTGCCTAGCGGTCGGTCGATCTATCCTTCCAGCTCATGGCTGAGTTCATCGGTGACTCCAATATAATCGCACAGTTGTCAGGTGTCCCCTGAAGCTGGGCTGCAGTGGTAATTGCGCTTCTCCGCGAAAAAAAGGCACCTTGTCCATGTTTTTTTCGACAACGTAGGGCAAGAACCTCAGACATTTACATGGACCGCCCGATGTTTGATCATTTGGTTGTAAATTTCTAATCGTGCAAAATAGTTCAACAACTTTATCGAAATGGATTTATTACATCGACACACGAGCAAGTGCACCATATGAAGGTATATTCACTGCTCACAAACACATTATAAGAAGAACCTCAGAACAGTTGTGTAACTCGATCGAAAGAATCTTAGAAACACAAGAATGGAGATGGTATAACTGTTCATCGAAAGTATCTTAAACACAAGAATAAAGATGCGCTGCGTTCTGTAGTAATGTATTAGGAATTAGATCAAGAGTGGTGCTTTGGCCTCCCGAAATGACACTCATCATACGACGCGTGACAAGCCGTTTTACGTTGGTTCGCTGAAGACAGTGGTAAGCACTACGCCGGTTCAGTCGGCCTATTCATGATGTAGAACCTAGATACCATTCACTGTTCAGTAGTCGGGCAAAACTGTGAAACAAACATTATTTATATACCCAAAATTGTGCACCACAGAGACTGACGTCAGATGGGAGGTCAAACAAAAAGCTTTCCTAAACCTCATTTAGACTGCAATTTGTATGTATACCTACATTTACCTAAATGAATGTAGGTTTGGAAAAGTGTGCAAGGTGCATAGACGGGGCATTGAAGCGGGATGAGTTCAGGTGGAGACCTTAGACTAACAGTGGAGACACAAGTGTGAGCATAAAACGTTGATTACTAAGTATAAATAAAACGTTAGGTACTACCTATGCAAATTAAGTAGGTACCTGTTTAATTACCTAAGTAATTTGGATTTTAAAAAGCACAGTCAGGGTGGGACCAAGCAACCCGCGCAAAGTAATGCCAACTTTGCGTTTCTTTCGGTCATTGATTTTAATATCCCATCCCCGCATCTTTCCCCGTATTAGGTTATCCTTTCCTAATAATCGGTAGTCTTTCCTCTGGCATAAGGCATTGTGGGTTCTCCTGGACCCTTAATTAGATCACGCACTTAGGTACTTTATCTTTTTCTTTTACCAGTGTACTATACAATAGGAATACTGAACAGGCATAGGTAATATGTTATATACTAGCTTTTTCCCGCGGCTCCGCCCGCATTAAAAAGTTTTTCCGGGATAAAAGTCCCGGTTTATATTTTCCCGGGATAAAAAGTAGCCTATGTGTTAATCCAGGACATGATCTACCCGTGTGCCAAATTTCATCGAAATCCGTTCAGCAGTTTTTGCGTGAAAGAGGAACAAACATCCTTACATCCATACATCCAAACATCCAAACATCCATACATTCTTACAAACTTTCGCCTTTATAATATTAGTAGGAGTAGGATTATGTATGTACTATATTTTATTATGCACGGGCTTTTTCATAATGGGTTCGAAGTTTAAATGGATAATGTCAGGGCTTACAAGTAAATTTTATTCAGTTTTAAAAGTAAGTTATATAAAACTGTTGTGAATCATTTATAATCGAATCAAAGATCCGCGGGGTCTTAGCATTGGTACTCCTGCTAGGCTCTTAAATCCCAATGTTATTTATGGTATTACTATGTATGTTAATATTATGTAGTATGTACTAGACCTAATTCGACTGAGAATTTGTATGTGAGTTAACTTTATCTCAGTCCCTAGGACTTATCTTAATGTAAGCTATAAGAACGAGATACGCTAAGTAGGTCACATTACGAAAAACCTCGGTATAGAAAATAATTACATAATTAAACATACCCATTTCTAGGCTCTCTTAACACCGCCAAATGTCGTAAAATATTTAAAAAAACCACGGGTAGCTTACATAATTTTTATGACATCCAGCAAGTGTGTCATAGCAAATTGTGTCTAACCGAAATACATTCTTAAATCTTCTCTGTAAGACGTACATTCAAAGACGCGTGCTAATTAAGATAAAACTTTGTATTTGCGAACACAATTTAAGAACAAGTACAATACTAGACTTTATGGTGACAGTATTTAGTTTTAAAACATTTCTTTACGTTGTAATAACTAGATTGTAAGTACACTGCAAGATTGGAAAGTGGTCAAGCAACCGTCAGTCGATTCAACGGCGTCAAATGCGTCGCCCGCGGCTCGATTAGAAAATAACGAACTGGCCGAAAACGAATTGATGTGGCGGGAACACTGACATCTGTCAAAAATCTGTGACTGAAATTGTGTTAAATTGTGGTGTGTTTTTGTGTTTTTATCCAAACGACTGTGAGTTTCTCGAAGACAATAATTTTAATAAACAACTTACGCGTGCTGCGGTCGCTTGCATTGAGGTGAGATATTTTTAACGCGCTAAGGCGAAGGCGTTTTGAAGTACAGCCTTGCATGTTTAAATCATTGTTTTTTTTTCCTGTAATCACACTTCACAGGGACGAGTTCTAGAACTAATAAAAATACATTCAAACGCCTTTTAGGGATATTATTGATAAAAGGCACAAATAACACGGTCAAACTAGTATTATTTATGTAGAATTAATTCACACCTAGATTAGGTGTGATAAGCAATAAGTTCCATAACTTATTTAACTTTTTTGAATTGTTTTAGGTATTACAAAGGTCGACCTAAAAAGTATCGATAGTGAGCCGTGTGTTGAGTTTCTATTGTATTGAAAATTTCTACACTCGAATAGTAAGTCGGGGTCAGGCCGTTTACAAAGTGTTACGTCTGGTGCAAAGCAATGAACACACACACTCACACCTGTTATCCCCGAAGGGGTAGGCAGAGGCGCAACTAGTGCACCCACTTTTCGCCGTCATTCCGTCCCATGATGTGATAGGGGGCGAGCCTATCGCCATATCGGGCACAAATTCCAGACTCCGGGCTGATACTGAATAGAAAAACTCAGTATCACTTTGCCCGACCCGGGGATCGAACCCGAGACCTCAGCTTTGCAGTCGTAATGTAATACAACTACGCCACCGAGGCAGTCAGTAAAGCAATGAATTAAAATGTTTATACAAAATACATCTTCCGTAGTGTCGATAGGTTCATACATTTCTGGATACATATGTTCTGATGACCGCACGTACAGTCAGCCACATAAGTAGCTAAACTAATTCAAAATTTCAAATCACACATACGCTGTGTTTTTTTTCTTCACAAACAAAAAATATAAACAATTTATTTATACTTCACATAAAGAAAAAAAAAACAAACTCAACGTGTATAGGTGATTTCATGTTTTGAATTCGTTCAACTAGTTATGTGGCTGACTGTACCTACCGATTTGCCTAGCATGGTAGGAAAATTTTCAAACTAAGTATTTGAATGGTATTACTAGTTTGTATGGATCTCTTGGAGATTAACAAGCGAGTAACTTGCTGCTTGTTGCCTTTTTCATAGTTATAAAAAAACTTGTGCACATGGGTCACGAACAGCAACCTCTTTTTGTCGCTTAAAAAATCTTAAATGCAATGCAATGTGTAAAACTATTAGCCTGATTTTTGGCGGGAACGTGGAAGTGTCATGAGGTGCTCTTGTTTTAATTCATTATTTTGGTGATACTTAGTGTTATATTGCAAAATTATGGTGGTATATTGTCCAATATAGTTCTATTAAAGGGCTCAAATGAAGTGAATTGAAATAACAGTGCTAATCAAGTGCTTTTTTTGTTGCCGCCAAAACTTCTCGACAAAGTCTTGGTAAGGTAGCCACTGCTTTACTTCGACGTAGTTGTTAGTACTGAGTATAACAAAGAAACAATACAACTGCAACTTATATACTTTAAAAATGTCTAACCTAAAACTTTGACACTGGCAGATGCGCAAACCGCCCCTTGCCAAAGAGGAAAAAAAAAACTATTAGCCTGCTGTCCAATCTGAATAAAAATATTATTTAGGTAAACAACGGCGATGCGCGCGAAAAAGTGCGTGGCGACAATTTAGTGACAAGACAGGTCTTGCATGATGACAATCTAAAGAAAGATAAAAAACAGATGTTTTAGTAGTTTATATTTATACAAGTGCAGTAAGAGACAAGCAGGTCACTCGCCTAAATGTAGTCATCTATCATTAGGTAGGTCATTACTGGTGGTAGGACTCTCATATTATGTAAGAGTCCGTCTGGGTGGGTACCACCGTAATGTCTATTTCTACCGCCAAGCAGCAATGTGCATGCACTGTTGTGTTTCGGCTTGTAGGGCATTGTAGCCAGTACAACTACAGGACATAATGAGACTTAACATCTTATGTCTCAGGATGACTAGCGCAGTGGAATGCCACATAGTTCTTTGTAAGTCAAGGTGCTGGATGGTGTTTTTATTGTTCATGGGTGGTCATATCGATTACCATAAGACGAACGACATGTTCGCTTCGTCATTCAATGCAATAAAAAAAAGGTCCCATAATCTACATTAATTGAATTGGCTTTAATATCCTTAAAGACACCAAACACTACGGTAGAAGACTGACAAAGAAGATATAGGTATAAGACGAGTGTGGATGTACATGTATGTACATCTGCGTACTCATATAGGATATGTATGTAATATATGTATGTAGGCTTTAGTCCACCATGCTAAGTGCGCGATGGTAGACTTCATATTCCTTCAATATCCTAACAGAGAATTCTCAGGTATACAGTACCTATGTATTTTTAGTCGAGGGACCTATTTAAACACGCGGCAGTTCATGCTTGCACGTAACGAATAAAAAAAATATATGCAAGAAAACATAAAGGTAAATGACATTCGTAAAAAGGGTCCGACGTGTGGTCACCCTTTGCTAGCTACTTGTTTGACCTATCTTATCGGTCATCACGTATGAATATGACTAAATATGATTCGTTTTCCCTTTATACTTCAAACCTGGCTTAACCCTAAACAACCCACAAGTGTCTGTCGGACACATTTTTGCGTTTGGTTATTCATAAAACCTAAAGTATTTATTTTTACGAAAAACCGCTTTATCTAATCTACCTTCGAAGTTTACCGAATCTAATTGTGCAATAAAAATATTTGTAACATAAATAGTTTAATATTTATTACAAGTAAAGCAAAACTGTAACGCATCAACCCACAAGTGTCCAACAGACACAAATATATTTTGTTTGATTTAAGTACCAAGGTAGATTGTTTATTTACGTTTATTTAAAACAATATCGTATCAAGTAGGTAATAAATCAACTCACAGTGCATTCTTTGTGTTATAATAGCAGTCTTTGTACTTGTAATTTATTATTTGGTTACAGTCACAGTGCTTAGATATTTTTGTGATAAGCCAGTCATACTCGTTTTTGTTCTGAGAAATCAACACTGAGATAGGCAGAAATTCAACGCGCCCTTGATACAAAATCTCTCAATAAGTCAATAAATTTACTTGCACCCATTAGAAAGTTGTTAAAGTATGTGTGCCTAAACCTTAAATAGTTTTATTTGCACGGGCAAAATGTTACAATCGATGAGCATATAACTTTTGAAAGTAGGGCATAACACAAACAGTATCTGCCCAAAAATCCTGACGATTGACATCTGAGGTACGATTTAAAATTTAGGACATCTGTGACTAAGAGAAACACTTATACCTTTTTTTTATACGAATATCTGGGAATAAAAGGTCAAAATATTGCGTACAATATGGTCAACTAGTCATGTGAATCGTACGTTCGAAGTAGCAGAAACGTTACTTTTGGTAATTATTATACATGCCTCGTAGTAGGAAATCCTAGACACAAAATGGTCTCATAGTAGTTAAATACTATGAGGACAAAATAAGGCCTCTATATCTAAAATTTTTCAATGTGTCATCGCATCTAATACAGTCAGCTTTTCTAAAAAATAAATTGGGTTTGTATGTGTAAAAGATGAATCGTACTCATATAATCCAAGACATGATGGGATCATCTGATGCTACCACAGATCAAGGAGCTGCTCAATCTTCTGAGCAAAAAGCAAGAACCGTTTTCAAATTATTTGTCCATCGAAAATATACAAATCTTTTTAACAGTATTCTCATATGAAATTTATGCTCTGAACACTCGGTAAAAATATTATGTTGTGTAATATCTATTTGAAAAAAGTAATAAAAAAGGTAAAATAAATAAATAATGATTCCTTATATTTACGCGAATGTAAGACATCGAAATAAAAGTAGTTTTCGGATTTGAACACGGTTTTTCTATTTTATCTCTGTAGTGTGTCCGCCGGACACTACTGGTCAGGTACGTTACAAAAGCATACTGGGTAGTTAAGGGTTAAGAAGGCAAAAATACCTAGGTGCTAAAATTCTCGTAAAAAAAATAAGGTTCTATATTTTATGTATTTTGGGAAGAGGATCCAATACTGAATTTTTAAATAGTTCTCTCGACTAACTTCACATAATATAAAGGTTTCCTAGCGATCTTTCCTTCACCGGGTGGCGTAGTTGCACGACTGACGTGAGTGCCTTGGGTTCGTACCTACGACCTTTGTAAAAGAAACAATCCGCTCTACTAACCAAACGTCATTTACTTATACTCTTAAGCAACTATAAAGCAAAATATTATAATTATATTGTTAGAAACTGAAGCGATTTGGATTTAAATAAAAACGATTTATCACAGATTTTACATAAACATTTATCACTGGTTTTATATAAAGACATGTAACAGAAACACTTTTCAAAGATATCTGCAACTAACCGACCAGTATGAAAGTCAAAGATAAACTTACTCAACGGGCACTGAGATCGACTGCGAGACTGAGCGCGAAAGAGAGCGAATGAGAATGAGCATCGATATGGCACCCTTTTTATACTCCCAATTACCACTTCCACAATTTATTTGAAATTTAGACTGGTTTTAGTAACTGGTCAGTACGTTACAAATACCGTTACAAATAACTAAATCCTAACAATATTTTATAGGGTCAATACAAAGTGACACCACTGTACCTGGTAGCGAAGTGGAGTCATGGTAGAGTGTCAACTGCTGAGAGACGATTTGCCTCTATTTACGATTATTATCAGTCGACACAACTATGCCGGCTTCTTATTTGAACCGAATATACTCAAGCTCATCACACTTAGGTGGTCCCAGTTTCAATAATTGTCGCTTTAAGGCTGTACAAATTACGAATCCTAGGGTCGTAGGTTTTAGTGACGTCACACTTTATTTTCTGCTAAGCATCCATTGTTCTGGGAACGTGGACTCGTGCCTTTTCTCATGTACCTACAGCGTTTATAACTACTTAGATACCTAACTAGATACATTTATAACTAATACTTTAAAACATTAGAGTTTCGTCAGTTTGCGCAGCAACTATAAGCGGCGCGGCGGCTGAACGGATTTCGATGCAACTCTCACCGTAATGATAAGCTCAATGCGGTAAAGATTAGTAGGTTTCGAAACAATGGATCTTTTATAAGTAGTTATAGCTGAGACTGTCTCGATGGCGTAGTTGTATTACAGTACGACTGCAAAGCTGAGGTCTCGGGTTCGATCCCCGGGTCGGTAAAAGTCGGCTCAAAGTGATATTGAGTTTTTCTATCTGATATGGCGATAGGCTCGCCCCCTATTACATCATGGGACGGAATAACGGCGAAAAGTGGGTGCACTAGTTGCGCCTCTGCCTACCCCTTCGGGGATAACAGGCGTGAGTGTGTGTGTGTGTTATAGCTGAGATTCTACGTGATATCTAAAATGTAGAGACTACATGACTAAGGGCGGTATTAGTAAATCAATCTCAAGTTTGAGTTACATCTCAAGTAGACATAATGTATTGAATTATTTCTACTTGAGATGTAACTCAAACTTGAGATTGATTTATTAATACCGCCCTAAGAGCATATGCACAGGACGTTAATAAACAAGCCGAAAATGCGCGGTCTCTTCGTGTCTTCAGCGCACATTCGTATGCAAAAGTCTAGTTCTGTTTTTTTCTCTCTGTACATGATGGAAAGCGGAGTAGGGTTGAATCCAGATAGAATGGCGAATGATATATTACCCCTTGTCAATCGACATAATTTGCCGGCTTATTTGAACCGATTGCATCCATTTTGCACAGCGTCAGCTCGTGTAAAAATTGAAAATACTCGTTTTTGTTGGCCATGCACAGGACCTCACCGGTTTCACAGCATAAATGCTTGGGTAAACTAGGCCGAGGCAATAGGTTTTGAGTACATTTGTTATTATTTAAATAACTTACGAGAAAGAAATACAAGCATTTAAAAATGTTTTTTTAGTCAGCGATACTAACCATGACCGAACAGTGACTTCATAGTTCAATACGCCATAATAGTACCAATGTCTGGGAAAACTCCGTTGTATAAGACAGTTGACATGATCCGCGGCCTAATACATCATACCTCATCATCTTCTTGCCCTGGTCTCAAATTACTTGGGGTCGGCGCAACATGTTTTTCTCTTCCATTCTCCTCTATCTTTTATCATCAAGTCATTCACGCCTTTTTCTTTCATATCATCTCTTACACAATCCATCCACCTCTTCCTTGGTCGTCCTCTTCCTCGCCATCCACCAACACTCATATTGACCACTCGTTGGGTTCCATGCCTTTCATCCCTTCTCCTCACATGTCCATAGTACATATAACTCTAATACATCGTACCCATCTACATTAAAAGTTGAAAGTTAATATTACATCTCCAAGTTTCGTTAACTAAGAAAAATCTTCTCACAAGTACAAGTTTAGTAGCCGGTTTTGTTTACTTTTAGTAAGTAGGTAAGTTTATTGTTTAGTAAATTCAACACCAGGCAACATCCGCGTTCAAGATGGCGTACATTGTGTGATCTAGAAGCAATGTTGTAATTACTTCTTCTTACAAGAAAATAGCATAATAATATCTTAAACCGGTTTCCCTTACTTGTATGTTGAATCAATTTAATTACTGTGCAGGTTACAGCGTGTAAATAATCTTCTTTCTTACTAATATCATGTTTGTCAGAAGTAAACGCAGAAACAGCTAATCGGATTTGGATTAAATTTGGCATACGGATAGACCATGTCCTAGATTATTTGTATCTTTAAAAAATGGTAATGGCGTCGTGCAGATGGTGTAAATCGAACATTAACAGTTAGCAACAGTGATTTAAGGACTTTTCTTACGGGAAATGGCTTTCATGTAGAGGAAGCCGCGAACAATAGCTAGTTTTCTATAAAATATTTTACCATAATTCAGAATAATTGTATGTTGTAGCCAGTGCTTACGTGTAGTCGTCACATCGTGATAATTTCCAGTGATTACACTAGTTAAAAACTCGTGCAAATCTAAACAAAGCGTTGCTTGCACCTTCTTACTTGGCAGCATAATAGTCGAAGTAATGTTATCTATCCACACGAACTCTTCTAAATATCTGCCAGCTAGTAAAATATGAGAATAGGTTGTACGAAATAAACGAAATTGGCCAGAAGTTTCCATCACAGTAGGTACCTACCATTAAATCAAGTTTTCTGTTCCGTCGTCCTTGTTCTCGCGATGCCATTTATAAGCTAGTAAAAAAGAATTAATCCAACGAGATAGGTATTCAATAAAAATACCTTCATAATTTATGGTTAACATTTCTGAGAAAAAATACTCAGAACATTTAGTATCTATATAATATTTAATCTCAGCTCGCGTGGATAAGTTTTTCCAGGACAAAAGTCCTGCTTTATATTTTCCCGGGATAAAGTAGTCTATGTGTTAATCCAGGACAAGATCTACCCGTGTGCCAAATTTCATCGACATCCATTCAGTAATTTTGGAGATGTGCAGTAACAAACACACAGAAAAGGACTACAACAAAAATAGCTGATTTGTATCCATTACTCTTCGTCAGTGACCCCCTTTCTTTTTGTCACATTTCTTTAAATTACACCGGTTCTACTGCTGTAGTATATGTATAGGTGTATAGATTAGCGTATAAGCACAGTCTAAGGGCCGTATTAATAAATCAATCTCAAGTTTGAGTTACACTCAAGTAGACATAATTCAATACATTATGTCTACTTAAGATGTATCTCAAACTTGAGATTGTTTTATTAATACCGCCCTATGTGTCTGTTTTACGATATTTGAAGGACATTGTAGCCAGGGTAATTGCTGGACATATGCGACTTAACATTTTATGTATCTGGGTGAGGAGGGCAGTGGAGTGTCACGCAGCACTTGTAATTCAAACTTATGTCCGGTGTTCCTACTGTTTATGGGCGGTCGTATCGCTTACCATCAGTCGAACGGCATGCTCGTCTCGTCATTTAAATGCAAAAAGATAATTGAGTATACGCTACCAGTCCTAATCTATACATATAATAAACCAGTAGAACCGGTATGTCTGTACATTTACAGAAATGTGATAAACAAGAAAGGGGGTGATCAAAGAAGAGTAATGGAAAATAAATCCGCCATTTTTATAATTATTTTCTGTCTGTCTCTCTGTTTGTTTTTTACTAAACATCTCTGAAACTACTAAACAAAACGGATTTCAATGAAATTTGATATGGAGATAGTTTCAGACTCTATAAAGGACATAGGCTTTTTATCCCGGGAAAATATAAAACGGAAATTTTATCCCGGACAACCTTTTTCATGCGGGCGGAACCGCGAGCAAAAGCTAGCATATAATAAATGTAAAGTTTGTATGTTTTTAATAAATTAGGATCGCATAAATCCCTTTTTTTTAATAGAGGAAATCCATATACGGATTTCTGCCGGATTCACCGGTCGAAATCATCGCCGCCATTCTACACTCTCTCCGTTATATCGAAGGTCGCGGGGTGCGCATGAGCATGCAGCCGCAACCCTCACGAGAGTCTGCTCTTGGGCAGAGCCTCTCGCAGTCCGAGGACCAAGACCTCGGTAATATCATAGGCGTGCACGTAATACTGCACGCCAGCTTCTTGGGCATTATTTTCCCGGTAGTCTGATGCCTGCCCACCACCTGCAGGCCTGCTTAGGGAGGTCGGAGGTCACCTCTCCGACGTTTCTACGGGAGGGGAGTCCAGTGTACCACTCCCTCTCTCTCCGCTGCCACTTTTGCGGACATGACTCGTTCGCAAATCGAGGCAACGGAGTTCCACTCATCTTCATTCTCGACCATCTGCCACAACTGCCACAAGTTGCTGCCTATGGTCGAGATTAAGTTTTGGCGTGATGCATTCCATGCGGGACAAACGGCCAAAGTGTGCTGGGCCTAGTCTTCTGCGCACTCACTGACATCTTGATGTTGACTTTCTACGAATCCAACACAGAATATACTTCCTGAAGCAGCCGTGACCTGAAAGTATCTGTGTCATTCTAAAGGCCAAGGTGCCATGCCGTCTCCGAAGCCATTCCGCAAATGTTGGTCGAATGGCTTCTATTGTCATCGCGCTAAAACTGAGATACTCTAGGCGTTGCTTCCACTCCACCTCCAGGATTTGTTAGAGCCGGGTTCTTTCAGCAGCTAACTCTCGGAGCGCTGGTTGAACGCTCTGTGCCAACACCTTCTTGCGCCACTGATACGATGACGCAAGGGTCTTTGCCTCTAAATCCCAGGGAGGAAAACCAGCCAGAAGGGAGGCCGCCTCGAAGGACATGGTGCGACACCCTCTGACAACCCTGACAGCCATCGCCTTCTGAGGTCTCTGCAGTACTGCAACGTTTCGGGCTGTCAGATGATCCGCCCACACTGGTGCCCCGTATAGGGCCATAGACCGTACGATCCCCGCGTAGACCTTTCGGCAGGCAGAGTTACGCCCTCTAAGATTAGGTAGAAGCCGCGCCAGCGCGGCTGTGGTGCTCATGAGCTTAGGGGCGAGGCGCCGGAAGTATTCTACGAAATTCCATCGGCTTTCGAGGACGAGGCCTAAATACTTCATAGTCGGCTGGATGCTGATACGAGCGCCTCCCACTGTAATATGGGAAATACGAGGTGGCGCATTCCGTGGTCCGTGAAAGCACACAGCCTCGGATATGTTTAGCGCCACCTCAAGTCCCAATCGCCGAATTCTTGCAACAACATGAGAGACCCCAGCTTTTACCAATATGGTAGTCTCCCTGTGCAATTTGCCCCGCGATCGCATAAATCGCTGGAACAATGGACTTGAATCAAATTGAACGTCATGGGCGTGTTAAGTTTTAGATTAATTACCTAAGCTTATTTTAACCGTTGAAACACACGTCTACAGAATAGATAAGAAGGTATTTAATTTGGTTAAAGATACACACGATATATATTTGATAAACGCGGGCAGAGTTTAGCAAAAGTCTAATATAAATATTAAATAATTCACAAATTTTCAGTGAAATCGGTGCATATTTACCTAATGCAAGGGCCGTTCCATCAAAATATATGTGTCTTAAATGTAAATATAAATCGAAAAGCAGTCATGTGTTACTAGGCAGAAGATTTTTGAATTTTATAAACGAAAAAAGAGTAAACTTCCCCGCCATCTTTGAGTGTATTGATTGCTCTGTGCTCGCCACCCTTCGACATTAGATGTTACATCTCCTAATGCCGCATCATTACACTGGCATGGAATTGTATGGCTGATTACTGACTTGCTCAACTTGGAAACTTTGATATGAATATGTAGTCAGAACCGGATTTAGGGACGTTGGTGTCTTGTAACTTTATTAAATGAACACACACAGTTAATAGTGCCATAAATACTCTTCACTTATTATTAAGATATAAGCATAGTCACTTGTGATATTCATGGAATTAAATTTTTCCCGAAATTTCTGAATGGAAGGAAGAGTCTTCTTCTTCCTAACAAAATTGTCGGACATTCGTTGCCTCCGAGCTTTATGTGATATAGGGCTTTGATAATGTTTCATTTATTTTTATTATATTAATAATACTTTATTATAAATGTGCGTCAGTTAATGTTAACACGTTTTCATGAATTCTCCCTAAAATTTTATTTTCCAAAAAGAGTAAGCAGGATTGTATAGTAATTATCTTAGTCTATTGCTTAGGGTACCTATTCTGAAGAAATGCGACCTAAAGAACAGATATTAGATACCATTAAGGGGCACTGAGGTAGTATTTACCTATCTAGCGGATGAAACTCCTGGCCTCAAACGTGATGGTGTCACAAGGGTACCTAACCCCCCATATCCTTGAATACGCACCTGATAGCTATCCATACCGGTTGGTTACATGCTTCGCTTGTATAACTCTTTCGTAAGCGTGCCAATAGCCGACTTATTAATTTGCGACAATTTACGTCACAGCCAACTGCTGCCATGTTTAATGTCGTACATAATTTTTTTTATGACCCATAGGAGGATAAACCAAGGCCGAGATTTACTTATAACACAAAGGACATTCAAAAATGGGTCTAAAATTCTAACCAGGACAGTTTATATATATTTGGATAGAAATTCAAAAAAATTGCCTTTGACAATAAATCGTTTAATTTTGAAGTACTCCAATTTTGAGATTTATGTAATATTATTTGCTTAACGACACTTAGTATGAACGTTTTTAAAAGTCATAAATGGAGGGGTCTAACATTTTTATTGGATCCAAGATCCATATTTTGCCCCTATAATATCCTTAAAGTTTGAGCCTGGTAAGATTCTGAGGCTTAGATCCCTATACAAAAAAACGGACATCTCTTTTAAATTTAGTCATAGTCACTTTACGCGTTTTTTTGCCTACTGTCACCCTTTTGACCATCTTTTATAACTTATCTAATTTTAAACTGACGAAGATAAATTGTACATAATTTACTTAAAATTACAGACATAAAGGCACTTGGAAATTATTGTATTTTGAGAAAAAGGGTGACAGGAAGTGTAGAAGGCGAGCACAGTGATTACTGCCCAACGTGACATCGGCATGAACTTTTTTTAATAATTAAAAAAATAGCTAACAGTAAAAAATAACACGATAAAATTGCAAAGTAAATATTGATTATGATCATTCTTTTTTTATTTACTGATCCACAGTGTATAGGTACCAGCGGTCCTACGAACCTTCCCTTCTTTGTTTGTTCAAAATGTTTTTCCTCACCATAATAATATTACCAGCCGCGTAATATATACTGCTAACTGCTGAGCACGAGCCTCCTCTATTACTGAGAGGATTAGGCCTTAGTCCACCACGCTGGCTGAGTCCGGGTTTTTAGACTTCACATACCCTCGAGATTCTTATCGAGAATTCTCCGGTATGTAGGTTTCCCCCACGATGCTTTCCCTCACCGTAAAGTGCACGATAATTGATAAACAATAGACACATAGCTGTTAGAGGTGTGTGCCTTGGGTTTCGAATCAGCGGGCATCCGTCTCACCACATCGCTCCATTCACAACTAGGCTATCGTGCACTTTTTAACGTTAGTTAATTATGATTAAGCGCCCGTTCTTGAAAACCAATCCAAACCTTCAACCTACAATGTACTGCATGGCACTGCGTTTGTCACCCTGGCGTATCAATCATCATTGTGACATCTTGAAACCTTTAATAGATATTAGCATTCTTCTAACGTAATATTTTTAAATGCACCTAATCATTTTTGTTGCATGCAAAGATATTAACTGGTTTCCTTGAAACGTAGTATGTATCTGGTATGGCGTGACGGTAATTGGTTACTTAGAAACTATGTTATGTATGGATCAGCGATGATAAACAGTTTATGGTGAGGCATAAAAATAAAATATTGGAAAGAAAAACAATAGTGGCACATAAAAACTACTTAACAATTGTTTTTCGAGGTTTATTAAACTAAAATTACAGGAGCCTACTCAATTAAAATTACAGATTATTATTACTTATAAGTGTCCAGTGTGTCGAGGTCTGATGTCTGAACAATAACCTTAGAAGTTTCACCTACCCCCATAATCTCGATGACAGTGGTAACTCGTAACGCGGCCGCGTTACATTAACTTCGTGTAAATAGCGTTTAACGGTATATTAAAACCAGCCCTGTATTATATACTGCTCACTGCTGAGCACGGGCCTCCTCTACTACTGAGAGGGTTTAAGGCCTTAGTCCACCACGCTGGCCTAGTGCGGGTTGGCAGACTTCACACACCCTCGAAATTCTTATGAAGAATAGTCAGGTATGAAGGTTTCCTCACGATGTTTTGCTTCACCGTTAAAGTGAACGATAATTGATAAACAATACACACGTAACTTTGAAAAGTCAGAGGTGTGTGCCTTGGGTTTCGAACCTCCGGACATTGTCTCGGCAGACCGTTCCATTCCCAACTAGGCTATCATCCACTTGTTTAACGGTATACTGTATGCCAATTTCCATAGTATAAACGTATTGAGTTACTAGCTTGTTACGAGCGGTGAAAAAAAAACTATCATAGAAAATAAGAGGACAGTTTACTGACAGACGGTCAAACGTTCACGTTTCAACTCACATTGTTCCAGTGTGCTTAGTGATTGATATAAATTGGCCCTTATGTTTCTAAGAAGTTTGCTAACAGGCTTTAAGACAATAAAACATTTGAATTACAAAGTCGTTAGTTCCAATGTACAAAGTTGTAGTTATTTATTTATCATTTCGTGTGCCGATGGTTTATTACCCCTGATATTCAGGTATTTGTATACACCGAATACCTGCAATATTTAACTTCATAATCTTGAGGCCTCGGGAATCTGCCCGCGAGACGTCAAAGACACTTCACGTCGATTTTCAAAAACAATGATGCAACCCTCATCGGGGGCCGTAGCCAAGATACCTTTCCAGGATCGTTACCTAACGCTAACGCTCTGGGTGGGAATGAGATATCCCAGCGATGGACTTGCCGATAGGATATCTCATTCCGATACATTTTTAGGTTTTCTATTAGCGTAAACGATTGTAGAGAGATATTTTGCCCACGGCTTCTCGTTAGATTAGTCTTTCACTGTAAGTCTGACTGGATAGTAAGGGGTTATATTATCATTACGTTGGTTTCTATGAATACCGAATATAAATGTGGAGTTATTACTATATATACTTAATCTGTTTTTACAAGAGTATTAAAACGAGTAAGATATAACAGATTTTATTAGAGTTATCTAATGTCTAAGTGTGACGACCGTGGTGCACTTCGTGGTGACTTGTCAGCCTTGTCATTTAATAAGAAAACTGTTTGAACTGTGTAGTTTACGTCGAACGATTTCTCTGAGCGTGTGGCCGGCATCACACTTTCTGTTACAAATCAACCAAGTCAAATTAACTTTCTTGAGGATTTTATCCCTCAGATTAGATATTTATTCGCTTAGAATAAAGGTTTCATATCATACTTTAGAATAGACTGAGTAGTTTACGCCCTCGTTAGGAACGTGTTAGTTCATTTCATAATCTGGATACTACCACCATCTTTATATCTCACATCATTTCTCCACCAAATCTCTATATCTTGCAAACTGATGTTAGTTTTAATTACTTATCCCAGATTTTGGATGGATTCTGTGTTTAAATTGTGGTCCAGGTCAGAAAAATCTTATACCTAGAGCTTATATTGTAAGCCCTTCGTTACATACTACCCTACAGGGCATATTATGCCGACATGAGCCTCTAATATTGAAAGTGGTTAGTTTTGTGTTCCCCACAATGATCTAGCATCTAATGCCGTTGTTTACTTATTATAAATCTTCCACGAGGACGAGGTGGCAATTTAAACACATAATAGAAGACATTATAATATTTTTTAACATATTAAATGCTATGTAATTTATTATTATTATTATAAACTTCACAAAGCCGCTATAACATAGATCGGAACTAACTAGCAAGGCTAAGGTTGAAGGTTCCATAGCATATGCATGAGAGTAGGTAAATATTATGAAGTAGACATTTATGTCCTAAAGTCGTAAAAATCGTTGAAACACAAGAAAGCATTATGAAACGAACAATATATTGGAACTTATGAATAGAATAATTATAAAAGTCGCGTCCGACCGACTCCTCAGTGCATGTCGTAGTACCCACTGCCTACATTATGTTGAGATACAGACAAATGACTCCTACGACCAGCTGAACAAAAGCATAAACGTTTTTAGACGACACCATAGAATAACCTACCAATCTCGATTTCTCCTTATAGGCCGATAACGTTTAGAAATTCTCTAGAAGTGACTATTAATTGTGAGCGGTGGTCATTATTTACGTCAGATTACTTGTTAACCTCTTGTGTAAATGTATATCTATATCTAGAGAAGTGCATGTGTTTACGCATGTATATTCCCTATAGTATCTACAACGGCTGGAACGAATTTAATTATTTTTTTAGGTAATCTTCAGATTAGCCCAGAAGGTGATCCCGTGAAATTTTGTAGCGAACGGACCAACTTTTTTTTGCTTTTTACCAATTTTTTGTCATGGGCAACTGGCTATAGAAAATGAACGCTAGTCATACGAAGCTTGGGCGGGTCGCTAGGACCTCGTAAAAACTCCGTATGTCCTGAACCTAGAGACGTCGCGTCGTGAGTAGTTTCGTAAGCGATCCACTTTGGGCGCACAAGGACTCTCTGAGGTCGGCGTTGCGTTAACTCACCTTGTACGTGACGAGATTATGTGATATCAATTAACGAATGAAGGGAACACGTTTTTACGATCGATATACAATTAATCAATGAAATTCGAAGCAGACTCATACGCTAAGTACCTACTGACCACATTCTAAGAGATGAGTCTTATGTTGTGCATGTCAGGGAATCCGTGACTTGCGATTACATAACGTGCAGTCCCGATACATTGTTTTTATGTATCAACGCATTTTTTTGCGAGGATCGAAGCTGCGGCCTCGTTTCACTGGCTCAACATAACCAAGAAGGCAGACAGAAAATTGTTTTCTGCTGCAAAAATTCCATTCCTCTCTGTTAAAGGTCAGGAATAGAAACTGCCCTTGGCTAGATTATGCAAGTTTATGATATGAGCGGTTATCATGAACTAGGTAACACAAATACTATATGTCTAACTTCTTAGAAATTCTTAACTGGTAAGTCTCTCATAATGTAAGGGGCCGTCTGGATAGGTACCACCGCAATGTCTATTTATGCCGTCAAGCAGCAATGTGCATGTACTAAGGTATTGTGTTTCGGTTTGAAGGACATTGTAGCCAAAGTAACTAATGGACATAATGAGACTTAACATCTTACGTCTCAGGATGACGAGCGCAGTGGAATGCCACACAGTACTTTGTAACTTGGTGCTGGATGGTGTTGCTACTGTTTATGGGTGGTCGTATCGCTTACCATCAGGCGAACGGCAAGCTCGTATCGACATTCAATGCAATAAAAGAAAATGTCTAATTTACATACTTATTGTCAATCTTTTTTGTAGAACTCTGCCACTATCATCCTCAATAAAGGATCACGTGTGCTCTGAGAGGAGCCATGTGTCAGAACTAGTTGTAATTAAGCAATCATTAGCGTCGACCTAGATAGTATTACCCAAGTGTACATGTGTCAAAACTTGAGACATGCATAACTTTGTGAGTTCACCAAACTTTTTAAGATACAGGCGTCATGGCACTTGGCAGCTGCAGTTTTCAAAAACTAAAGAATCTACGATTGATTGCAGATTACGATAAAATAGTCACTCATTGGATTGCTGTCAAATTGAAAGTGTTATGATGCAGTTATAATTGGCTGATATTATAAAGCTTGAAATGGAAACCGGCTATTGTTACTGTTGTCTCACTTACCCGGCGAACTATACGTCTTGTTGTTAAGTTGTACAAAAAGGAGAGGATATACGAATAAAATTGATATAAATCGCCGGTTGTTAGCGGTTTGTCACGCACGCGACGACGCGTTTGTGGTCGTAGATCGGTGACAGACCATGCCGTGAGCACCCGCCGAGATGTCGGATGTTTGACATAGGGTGGAGGCGATGGCGATTTCATGTAGACAGGGTTTTTATATTGTAGAGAGACAAGGAGGCACTTGGAGAAGATAAGTCTGATGGTAAACGCCTTCGCAAATAAACAAGTGCAACGCCATCTAGAAGTTCATAATAAAAATGGACTGATATGTGGCTGCAGTTCTACCTTACCCTTTTCACTTTAAGATGTCGTAAGACTCACAATGCCTAGTTATTACACTGGCTACAATGTTTCGAAACGGAACATAAGTGTGTTTATACACTGATGATCGGTATAAATATACTAAGTGGAAGTTACCCAGATAGATTATTTTAATGAGAGTTCTACTATTACTAAGCGGCAGATTATATTCCTTGATAATATTGTCTCTAGCTTCCATCCCTTCCGTTTTCTTCCTCCGATTTCAGCAACAGGAATCCTAAATGAACTTGGATATCCCTCGATACAAGATACGACAAGGCAAAGAATACTCCATGGTATTGCTATGCTATGCAGCGCTCATAATATACAGTGCCTTACTCCTAGGTATTGTATTTAATTGAGTTTAATTAATTTAAGCCGCTATGAACCAGCTTATTGTTAGAGACTCTATTTGCGTAAATTGTTCCTAGATTTGCTTCGTTGCTATCCCTACTTTAGTTAACTGCCTGTTAATACTCCTAATATTTCATAGACTTCAAAAGCCCATAACTTGCGCGGGCGCAGAGTTTCGTCAGCTTTCACCGAACGCATCGTTTTTTGTCGGTGGCATAGTTGCCCGCTGTTTATTTACGTGTTATGCCTCGTTTACGGACGTTTTGCATTTATCTTATTTGTGCCTTTTTGTATACAAATGCTTAGGTTATGATATTCGCACGAAAAAATCTTTGGTATTTTACACCAATCGCATACCTACTTAAATAATAAATTTTAGTTTGTCCTGTATCATTACTTTAATCTTAATCAGTTGACCTTTTATAATAAAATAATGAGTAGGGTTTTCCACTGACATAATAGCCTCACGATTGTAAATCAACTTAACATATACTAAAATGAAAAATTGAAGTAAAGTATTTTGTTTTCCTTTACTGGAAATGCCACCTACCGGATAGTTATTAACCCATGGTACGATAGAGTCTGTCAATTTGAATTGTGTCGCTAATGACAGCTCTTTGACAGCCCGCACTTTTTTTTTGTTATGATATCAAATAATCGATTTATTCTAACATTTCCTTCAATTTTTACTACAATAATTATATATCACCGTAATCTCCATGAAATTTCCTATCCGACAATTAAAGAATACATAGTAATTAAAGCTTACTTGATGTTGAAATCACGGGTTGATTATTAGATTCATGCATTTATGCACCATCCATTGACTTTGATGACTTGTTTAGACTAATTCAGCATTTAGAACCACGGAAATAACACTTACACTACAATGTTTACATTATCAAGAAACGATCACATAAATTATACACTTTGAATAACGATATCCACTTCATAAAACGTTTGTAACCACAGCGACAAAAAACGACACCCGTCCCCGCCATGCGCGCTCGTTCCCGACAAAAAACAATACGCTAGGGTTGACAAAAAATCAAAGTATAGTCGAAAAAAAATTTGTTTTTTCTTGTTTACTTTTTGCTCTAAGGATTTTCTATTGCTTCTAAATAATTAACTAGAACGTATTTAAAAATTGTATAACTGTGTTATCACCTAGTTATTCCTTTCTAATAAGACAAATGTTTGCAAAATTAGCAAATATTATTTTATGACAAAACTAAATTAGAAAATAGTACTACAAGCAGTTGTATATTTATTTACTTTCCTTTTCGGTACGTATCTATGTTCCAATCATACAGTACTAGTCAGGGCCCGCGACTTCGTCTGCCTATAAAATTATTATTATGTTCAAAATTATTTATATTGGTCCAGAATAATAAAATAGAACGTGTTTTAGACTATATAGTTGACACGCTACATCGTCTGCCTATGAAAAAATTATGAGATAGGTACCTATTTTTTTTCCCTCAGATTATTTACGGACGGCAGCACGCTTATGCAATTGTAATAGGGGTGATATTGCAAAATAATTATAGATTGATATGTAGTCACTGTACGTGCATTGCATTCTCGAGGTTTGTTTACGTGTAAATTGCTGAACCAATTTTGTTTAGAGATTAATTATACTTTAGAAGCCATAGGCTACCTTTTGTTGCAAAAAATATTTAGTGATAAGTTGGAAATGATAAGAACAATGGGGAACTTATTTTATTTAAATTGAAAGTAATGACAATTCTGACTAACTTTTGGTAAAAATAAAAAGTGTTTTAGAATTTTGTAATGTAATGTACCTATGTAAAGTGATTATATGGAAGAATAGTTTTCAGCCAAGCTGTTCTTCCAAAATCGAACTACGTCAATACGAAAGTTGTCCCAATCATTCTTATTATTTACAATTATTATTATATATATATACATATCATAAACACTGGGTAAAGAAAACAAAAAGAAAAGTCATGGTGTTTTATTCTATAAAAACTATTTACAATTAAAAAAAAGGAATAAAAATAAACAAAAAAAGTAATAAAAATATTCAAAAATGTAAAAAAGAACCTTAACCAGAAAAACTAGAAAACCTGTTAAGGGGTCATAAAATGCTATGTGTCAGGGTGAAGGCAATGTATGAAAAAGACCCAAGATACAAGGTGCCGTAATAAGTACATGGACATGACAAGATATCTCAAAATGAATTTGGATTGTACCGTGAAGAAAGAAGGGGTAGTAACCCCTGCCCAGAGCCCCAAGAACTCTACCTAGTGATGACGGTTACCTATCAGTAACATCTGGTTTACCGATAAGTACCAGGCGACACTTGTCCTTGTCATTGAAAGAGATTGTTTGAACACATTCAGTATAAATTGTAAGATCTTCAAATCTCGCTTTCACACACCATTCACAGACAAATTGAACTTACTCATTACGTGTCCTTTTCCGACCACGAGATTCTTGGCCCTTCAGCTTGGGAAGAGAATGCCATTCTCTCCAACAAGTTTCAAAGCACAAGAAATCTCCACAGGTCACGCATTGAGTATGCACCATTTTGTCCTTATTCTGCCGATAGCAAACTACACACCGCTTTCGTTTGTTTCTGCCAGGCTCATATTTGGGCTCGTGCACAACATCCCGCCTCAACCTCATAACTTCCCCTGCTTGCTCTCTAATCGCTGGTGGACTGTGGTGGTGCTCTTCCACTAGAGATTTAGCTAGCTTGTAGCGGAAATCACGATGTGTCGTGGGAACCATGTTGCGACGACGCAAGGAGCTGACGTACATAACGAAAGCGTTGTGAATGCTTGCATTCAGCAGACGTTTAAACATCTTAATATACCATTTCACTCCTCTCTTTCGCTCCAACAAATACGTTGAGAGTTTTTGATCTTTCAGATCAACTCCTCCCATCGTACTGTTGTAATCTCTCACACACACAGGCTTCACTAACGCTTTCCCTGCCTTCGATCCAATATAAGTCTCGTCGGTATGGTAGGTAGAAATCATAGTCACCAGCTTGGTGTCTTTCCATGCAATGATGGAAACATCGCCACACTGACGTGCTACGATAGCACCCTTTTCCACACTCTTCGAGATTCTATTGATGTCACGAGGCACGTGCTTACGATTTATACGTAATGTTCCCAAACAGTCGAATCCCAGAGATTTCAGGTACCGTGCTAACGATGGACAATTATAAAAATTATCCATAGTTACGCAATGTCCCCGATGCTCCAAGCCCTTCAATAGACCGAGAACTACCTGAGTAGTCTTGCCTCCTAAATCAGCACTAGGTGCGACAGCAGCAGAGCTGTGTTCAGAGTTCTTCCCCGTGTAAATAGAAAATTTATATAGATAGCCGGTGTGTGATTCACAGAGCTCGTATGACTTGATACCGAAACGCGCAGCCTTTGACCTTATCGTTTGGACAAAGGACAAGCGGCCCTTGAATAAGGTCAATGACTCGTCAATCGAAATTTCTTTACGCAAATTGTAAAGAGAAGAAAATTTGAAACTGAGTTGCGAAATCACTGGCTGTAGTTTCGCTAACTTCTTTGAAACAAGTCCTTCACTATGTGACAAGTTCTGAGTCACATCAGAGTTATCAACAAAGTGAAGAAATTTGCTCAGAAGAATATAGCGATTATAAGACAAAAGTTCCTTGAATCTGGGCATTTCAAGGAAATCATTTGCCTTCCAGTATTCATATTGAGATGATCTACAATCAATGCCCATATACATAAAAACAGCAAACAATACCGCTATCTCGTCCGCATTAGTGTCATGCCACTGATGCAGACGAGATGTCGGTTTTAATGTACCTTGCGCCTTCAAAGCATCGATGGTTTGTTTGGCATAACGGTTAGTTTCATTGGCGATAAGCTCCATAATGTCGTTACTCCAGATGTCAGTAAAAGCATCATAAGGCGTATCATAGTCTTTGAGTGGACCAGGGGATGGCCCTGAAAAAACTTCAGGAACACCCCTGAAAGACTCAAAGTCTTGTGACCAATCGAAACTAGTCGAAACGCCAAGCAAACGATCAGCTACATCATCCATTACCCTCTCCATAGCGTGTATAACTTCTCTAACGGGTTGGTCTAGTTCCTCGTCATCAGGAATATCTCGTCCTCCACCCGCCAAAGCAGTGGTTTCTATAGGAGAAACGTCGAACTCGTCGTCGAACTCACTATCTAAATCACTGCCTTGGTCCTACCACCCACCCACCGGCTTCAGTGTTGCGCCCGTCAACCCTGACGTTGAAGGACCAACATCAGCGTCAACAGAGGGAACCTTAAGTACACTTCGAGCATTGCTAGGTTCGTGAACACTAACAATACCGGAAGTGTTATTAAGGTCCTCTGCTGTAGTAGTGGGCGAAAGTGGCTTTGGAGTATGACATTCCCGACCCTGCTGCCCTAAATCACCCATCCACCGCCGAACATGCCACGGGGCTCTCCTCATGACCTCTTCTGCCTCCTCATCAGACATGTCCATCGCCTCGACACGCTCTAAAACGTTTGCGCTGCAAGTAAACGTAAATTAGTTAACTTATAACTCACATAATATATTACTATAAAGCAATATTATTTCTGTCTAAGAAACTTAGATCATCATTAGATCAGAGACGATGGATCCACCATATCGAGGCGTACATTACCCCCGGGGGTTTGGGTAACAGGAACAGAGTCTCCTGTGACCCTAAATGACCCTCCGGGAGTCTGGTTGACGAGGAGAGCTCTGAAAATAAAAGGTAGTAGGTAGTAAATACGTAAGACACAATGCAGAATAGGTTTGAGCGTAGTTGGGGAAACATGATTTATATAATCAGATGTTAGTAGTTCTGTAATGTTGTTGCAATATGTGCAATAAAGTGTATCTATCTATCTATAAATATGTTTCCTTTCCTCTTTGGAATACAAAATAAATACTTACTGCCTATTCGGCGGTGGAGCCACGCACTCCGGTGACTTCCTTTTGGGCCCCTCTAAAGAGAGGCCCATTATAAGGGCACGCCTCGCCACGGATGGCCTTTGGGAGGCGTGTTGCGGGTTCGGGGTCGCCGAGCGAGATCGCTCCGACCCCGATGTTGATCTCAGTCTCGCTAATCTAAAAAAAAACAGTCAATTGTAATTCAAATAAATAAATGAAATTACAAATTAAAATTAGAAGGAAATATATTTTATTAAAAACATTTTAAAAATTGCCCTAATATAAAAAGGGTCCCTATTTTTTTTACACTATCTTAAAATATTTCGAGCTCCTTTCTCCTTATTTATCTTATCTACATCCTAATAGGGTAACCAAATAATATTAAATATATTTAACTATCTGTACTACCATTTGATTGACCGGTAGAGAATGCCATTTGGCATTAAGTCCGCCATTTGTACTATACCAGTGCAATAAAAATTAAATAAATTAATATTTTAATTCATATTGACATAAAAATATTTCATCGCATAAATTTGTTGCAAACTGAATGTTTGTGCCAACCCTATGTAATTTCGATAGCAAGTGTCAAAATGGCTACCTATGAATCATATCATTTCCCGATTTTTCGACTTTTATGAATCAAAACTGTATAATTATGCACATAAACTCGGTTTTCCCGATAACTTAATAATATATTGACAAAGTTACATACAATTCTTATCACTCACAGCATATTTGACTAACAAAATCTGGCCAAATATGCCGCGCAATCTATCGTATTTTTCCCTCTCCAAAAGTTTGACGCTTTTTTCACTAATTTTAACACTCAATTTTAAGAAACCATCACTAAAAATATGATCTACGTTATTTTCTCAGTAATTTCATATAAGAATCATATAAGAATACTTACCGTTTTCGGCGTGAATCCATTTTCAAACACTGACACACTCTCCGATGCCGAACGTAAATCCAGCTAAGTGACTTTTCAAACATGTCAAATGGTTTTTAATTTTTTTTTTCTAATTTTTGCTCCAAGAAGTTCGTTTTCTTTTACAAAAATGATTATTGAGGAACGAACGAACGGAACTATGAAGCGAAAGAGTATTGAGAACGCACTTGTCTGGGCGAAATAATAGGCCAATCGTAGCACATTCCTTATGAACACCCGGGTGTTCGAACATCGCGTGCCGCCAATGAATGCTCCGAACACCCGTGTGTACGCGAATCATTTAAAGGGTTAAGGAAAATATACATGTAACTTTAAACCGTTAAGAAAGGTTCGTCTTAACAATGTGATATGCCCGCCTCGCTATTACTATTAAATATTTTAATACATAATAATATAAACTCACGCTTAAGCCTGAAAGTGTCTGCAGTAGTCACTCTATGCTGAGCTTATTAACGTTTTGAGGTGATAGAGGTTACCTAAGCTTATCGTCCTATAAATCTCTACAACTATGAGTTCTATACATAAGTATATGTGCATAGAACAATATACGACTATAATTAGGAATGGTCTATGAATCAAAGGTCAGCGTTCCCAAAAGTATCTAAGGGCTAAGAGATGCTCATCACATAACTGTACACATAGCCTTGAGGGTGCAGTCGCCTCGGTCGTGAGTTCTAATCCGTGATGCGACTGCAAATGAGGTAGATTTTATCAGGCTTGACTCGTTGTCGAGGAAAAGTTTAGGTCTTAATTTGTAAGATTCTTAAAATTACTTGATGCTTAACAAAAGGGCTTTTATACAAGTGAATTACGAGGTGACTATATATATATATATATATATATATATATATATATATATATATAGTCTATATGTTTGTTAGTACCATGCCTATTTAGTAGCAACACCACCTACAGCTAAATTTTTAAAACCATTAACTGCATTTGTCATCCCTAGATATTAGATGCTGTAATTCATAATACCCAGGATTTAATTACGCTTGTAAATTTACAACGTTGTTTAAACCGGAATGCAGCAATGCTTACCTATTGCTCTTTGGCAGAAGAAATGCAGTTCATAGATTCACTTTTGTTAACATCGTTTTTCTAATAGGCCTATAATGGAATGACTAGCAAATAGTGGATCATGGTATTGTTCAAAGAGAATTCGTTTGTTCTCCTCCAAAGTTAGTTCATACAGTTCGCAGTGATTTGTAAACACAGTGCGTATACGCAGACACTCGGCTGACTCACGGCATAACTATGAGCAGCCTGTTTGGACAAACCGTTTCCTGGTTGTTGCAACTAGACGTATTATTTCATTTTTGACTGTCTCCGTTGGTGATTCCTCCATGCAAGGCAAGAAGCGCGACTGTTTTGCAATTGGCAATGAAATAGTAACTGTAATCAGATTTTTCGCGCTTGCTATTGCTTAGGGCCGTCTGACAAAATGAGAACAGCTGATTTAAATATAAGTACGCGACTCGCGGCATAAACTATTAACTAACTATATTTAAAACATATATCTATATATCTATACATATAAAAGAAAGTGGTGTTAGTTACACCACTTATAACTCAAGAATGGATGAACGGATTTACCTGAAAATTGGTGGAGAGGTAGCTTAGAACCAGGAGACGGACATAGGATACTTTTTATCCCGGGAAAATATAAACCGGGACTTTTATCCCGGATAATTGTTTTCTGCCAGTGGAACCGCAAGAAAACAAGTATAGAGATAGTTCGAGATCCAGTTGAGGACATAATTACTCTTATCCCGGAAAAAGATAAACCGGGAATTATATCCCGGATTTTAATTTCTCGCGAGTGGAGCCGCCGCGACTAAACCACTGAACCGATAGCGATGCAATTTGGCAGGGAGATAGTTTTAAACCCTGGGAAGAATCTAGGCTACTTCATATCCCGGGAAAATATAAACCGGGACCTTAATCTCGGAAAATAGTTTTTTGCCAGTGGAACCGTATGAAAATAAGTATGGAGATAGTTTGTGATCCAAAGGAAATCAATCTCAAGTTTGAGTTACATCTCAAGTAGACATAATGTATGAACAGTTCAATACATTATGTCTACTTGAGATGTAACTCAAACTTGAGATTGACCTATTAATACCGCCCATAGGCTACTATTATCCCGGAAAACAGACACCGGGAATTTTATTCGGGATTTTTTTCCGGAAAAAAATATGGTTAGGTATTATTTACGGGGGGGTGGGGGTGTTTAGGGATTTTAAAATTTCGTTAAATAAGGACTCATTTGGTGGCAGGGAGGTTTTTTGCAAGAAAATTACGCGGAAAATTTGAAAATTTAAGAATACTTAACCGCCATATTAAACGTGTATGTCACTGAATTCCTCCTAAGCGGCTGGACCGATTTTAATGATTTTTTTGTGTCCTCAGGTGGGTTTGAGAATAGTTTCGATTAACAATTAGATCCGGTAGGTGGCGCTGTACTCGGGTTCTAGGATTTCATTTCCTTTTTAGGGCAGGACAACGTCTGTCGGGGCCGCTAGTTATACATAAATTTTATTTTTTATGCTAAATAGTAAATATAACCTACACTCCGCAATGTGATAAAAAGGGGTACAAAGCTTTTTCTTCCATATATTTATTATATAGATGCCATAAAACGTTTCTACAGCTATTAATGTATACTTTGTATGTCTGTACATAGTAAGTTAATCTAAAAACATAATCCTCCTTATGTTATCTCTTAGAGTCGTCGTCGTTGACTGCTTGATATTTACTATAATTCATATTTTGCTTGCGTTTAGTTCGCATGATTTTGTTATACTAAGCTCTACTCATAGTACGTACAAGATGGATAAGTGTGTGCCCAAAAGTTCGCAAAATTATATTATTTTTTTGCCAGGGTACAAGCGGTAGTTAATTTAAAAAAGAAAATCCTTTGTCCCCTTCTCAATGAGTCAGCCGCAGACAATGGCCAAAGACAATGATGCGAGCACAATAACCGCCATTGTGACATCTTCCTGCATCTTATCACAGATTGGTTTATCTACACCGTAGGTACATTTCTTATTGTTTTTTAAATGTCTCTTAGACCGACCGCGTGGAAGTTGTTTGTCGTAATAGGTCTAAAGAGATGTAGCTGATTTTTAATAGTAATTCTGATTCCAAGTGGAATTTTTGGGAGATCGTAACGCTTATTGTCAGCGAGTTATTTCCTCGTATCCTCATTTAGCTTTTAAGTTTATTAGTTTTGCATACATTTCGTACTGCCAACGTTATTACCCGAGATGCAATAAACCATCTCCCCTCACTCGATTCCATTGCTCTTAAAGATCGCATCCAAATTTCAATTCTATAATTGTCTCCGTCCCTTTTGGATACCGTATATTCTGATAAAAATAGTCAAGCATCCATTATGAATGCCTTGCCAAGAATAATGCCCAACAAAAAGTTTGAGCAATATGCCTCTCCTTAGTGTCGCGTGTGCTTGCGCAACTGTTGGGTAACATCCGCGTCGTCTCGGTTACAAGTTGCATGCTTCAGTGGTGTTCTGCAATGGCTTGGTAGATGGCTTACTCTGTGACTTAGAGAACCCTCTGGCTTAGGCAGAAAATCATTTATTTACGGTTTATTTTAATAAATGGGGCCAATCTCAAACTACCGTACCGTATCTGCTATCGTGTGGTTAAGAATTAAGATAGTTTATCAGAAGTTTAGGTTTTAATGACTAGTAAAGGAACAACTCTGCATCCGGTGTTCAGCACAGTGTAAACAATTTTTGCATGTTTGGCAGGCATACAGATACATAAATACAACGAATTGATAGTATGGTTTTCTACAACTTGTGTAGTCACAATCCATTCGGATGCAAAATATAACCCGACACTCTTCTACTTCACGAGAGATTGAATGCAGCGATAATGTTTTTCAAAATTTGATCTGAAACTGAAAATTGTGTTAAATTGGTGTTTTAAGAACATTACAGTGGCACTAGTGTCAAATATATGAATGAGCAGTCACACGCGATAATACAATAAAATCCGTTCACTCCATAAGGTCGCGGTTATGGCGAAACATCTCGGGGTACGACTACGGTCGCTTTTGTTTCAAAATTGCGAAGTTTAAGCGTTTTATGGGTTTCTTTCTAAAGATGTATGTGAAGGTTTTCAACTCACCCCTCTCCTTTATGTTCACGATAAACTAATACATCATTTTATAATCTAGTCTATATTTATACGTAATGCGTAAGCTAAAGTTATACCTACTCCGTGTAAGAATACTTCATGCGACATCTAGTTTGCCTAAATAAATATACTTAACGCATTGTTTTACATCAATGAGTAATGACTTAACCTCATCGTTCCTTACGTTATTAGTTACCTATCTTAAAACTTGCACGAAATAGATAATACACACACACACACACACACACGCCTGTTATCCCCGAAGGGGTAGGCAGAGGCGCAACTAGTGCACCCACTTTTCGCCGTTATTCCGTCCCATGATGTGATAGGGGGCGAGCCTATCGCCATATCGGGCACAAATTCCAGACTCCGGGCTGATACTGAATTAAAAAAAAACTTAATATCACTTTGCCCGACCCGGGGATCGAACCCGAGACCTCAGCTTTGCAGTCGTACTGTAATACAACTACGCCACCGAGACAGTCATAGATAATAATCAAATCAAAATCAAATAGATAATAATCTTTAGTTTTATAAAAACTAGTAATAAAAACAAATTATTAATACAATATGACATGCTAGAGTAAATTGTAACTGTACTGTGTGTAAAATTCAAAAATCTACTTCGATCACTAGAGCGTGACTGATACTTACCGCGGTCTGTGAGTCGTAAAAATATGCAAAAATACTTAAACGCGTTGTTAAAGTGACCGTATTGCACTAATATTTAAATACAAGCCCCGGATTCCGTATTTTTTTATACAATTAATTGACTAAGTAGATGAGCCAATCGCTCGCCAAACGATAAACGTTACTAGTTTTCCAGTAGTAACACTACCTAACGGCTAGCGTATTAACAACAGAAGGAAAATGAACATTATTTCAACAAAGAGTGCGTAGAATGTTTCGGTTAAAAGTGTGGTTACCTAATAAAATGGTCCTCAATTGTGCAATGCGTGAGGCCCTCGGCGGTTGCTCAGTTCACCCCCTGCGTCCCGAATCATGTCCTTACACTAGAACAGTTACAGCAATGTGTGCACATTATTGTTCGATGTTAGATAGAATGTATGATGTCATTGCTATTCAGGTGGGTTCTCGTACACGAAAGCCATGCCAGTTTTCAATAAGTGCCAATAGTTTTCAATACATCCTAATACGCTGGAGTAAGATAAAACCCGAAAATAAATGCAATAAAGTATAAGATGTCATTTTTCGCACTGCCGCTCATCTCAGGGATGCACAGCTTCGGTTGCACAGCGCGGTCTTTCATGTGTCAGTTAGTTCTTTCAGTCTGTGGACATTGGAGTGGGAGGTTCCGATCAGTCAATCTAACTACGCCTCGTCAGCCCTTACCCCTAGTATAATCCCTTGACCAATAAGTCAATATGAAAGTATATCTCTCGATGCTCACAAGGTGAAGACCTTGGTTTAATCTCACGCGTTAGCTGTACACAAAGATGGATTGCGTAAGGCTCTGTCTAACAATTATCATCTGTTTTGTAAATTCTCACGAAACAAAAACGTCTGTTAATAAAAATAACCAAGAAGTTTCTAGCAAGTGGTAAAGCCTCGGTGGCCATTATGTCTGCATCAAGATAGTTCGATTTGGGTGGAATTACTGACTTATAGATAACGAATTGTACCTGACGTGTTGGTTTTTCTGAGATCAGTTAATACCGAAGACCCAAAAGACAAATTCAGGACATTTTGACTAAATCGATTTATAAATTGCTGACGAGGAAACTTCATATTATGTACACCAGACCGGATTGCGATTAGAAGAAGTCATATCCGAAATCAGCCAATGTATCTATTGTCAAAGACATAGGCCAACATCTTTGACAACAGTTGAGTCACAAGTCTGTTAATCCTACTAATATTATAAACGCGAATGTTTGTGAATATGGATGTATAATGGATGTATGGATGGATGTTTGTTACTCTTTCACTGCCTCGGTGGCGTAGTTGTATTGCGTACGCGTTACTAGTACGATTTGCGCGCTGAGGTCCTGAGTTCGAATCCCGGGTCGAGCCAAAAACATTGTGACTGGGTTTTTCTATCTTAAAAATTATTCAGTCGCAGCTCGGAGTCAAGAAGTTGGCGGTGTGATACCCCCGTGCCTCGGAAAGCACGTAAAGCCGTTGGTCCTGCACCTGATCTCTCTCCGGTCATGTCGGATTGCCGTCTCACCGGGCTATGAGAGTGAAGGAATAGCGAGTGCACCTGTGTATTGCGCACACACTTGTGTACTATAATATCTTCTGCATATCTGACTGATCTCCGTTGAGATTGGCCTCCGTGGCCGAAACTGGCTAGGATGATTCATCTTTCACGCAAAAAGTACTGAATGGATTTCGATGAAATTTGGCACACGGATAGATCATGTCCTGGATTAACTCATAGGCTACTTTTTATCTCGGGAAAACATAAAGCGGGATTTTTATCCCGGATTTTTTTCCTCGCTAGTCGTTACGGCTAAACCACTGAGCGGTTTCCATGAAATTTGGTAGGGAGATAGTTTAAGACCCTGGGAAGGACCTAGGGTACTTCTTGTCCCGGGAAAATATAAACCGGGACTTTTCTTGCGGAAAAACTTTTTAACGCGGGCGGAGCCGCGGGCAAAAGCTAGTTTCTATAATATTAGGGGGATCCATTAATTACGTTAAGGTTATTTTGGCGATTTTTTTTACCTAATTGGCTTCGCGTAATTCATGGTAGGTCACTATTTTGGACGGCAGTTTCTGCGTTCTGGAGTCATCATTAATTTCATAATATTGCCAGCATAATAAAATCGCCATTACACTAAGGAAGCACTCAACTCTGTCTTTTACTAACCACCACGGCTCATTACTAATTGTTCCATGGCAATATGGTCACCGGTCGTTTATTTGTTTCACATCAGTAATCATGATCGTAACGCGTGTGTTCTGTTGCTCTACTTGTATTAAAGATCCTCTGAAATCGAGCGAAACCCTTATGTGTGACGTCACAGGTCTATCTTTGGGGGTTGTTGTAATCGTTGTTCAGGTTTTAATGACTTAAGTAAAAGCGAATTTGCCGTGCCCCGTGCAGGAAAAACTATAAGGCAGTGGAGTAGCGTGGGTTCCTGGCAGATAACTTTGTTGTCTCAAATAAAAGTCCCCACTCCCCGTCACCGCTTACTCATTTTGCCGCCGCCCTAAAAGTGTCACCCGATCCCACACCCTATAGACGCTACGCCACTGAATGTTGGGTTCTTCTTTGCAGTAATAATAATAATGATGAACAATAATATATTATTAGAAACTGCAACGGTTTTGATTTAAATAAAAATATGTACTACTGACTTTACAGATATACTTTCACAAAAAATATCACCAAGCGAATGACCGGCACGAAGGCAATGACCAACTGACCCAAACTGTCAAACGTTCTATGCTTTTATAGCAAAAATTGTAGATCATGTCATTAATACCCGCACAAAAAATATTTTTGCCCTAACAATATAATAATATAATGAATAATACCAGCCCTGTATTATAATATACTGGGCACTGCTGAGCACGGGCCTCTACTACTGAGAGGGTTTAGGCCTTTGTTTACCACGCTCGCCTAGTGCGGGTTGGCAGACTTCACATACCCTCGAAATATGTAGGTTTCCTCACGATGTTTTCATTTACCGTTAAAGCGAACGATAATTGACAAACAGTACACACATAACTTCGAAAAGTCAGATGTGTGCCTTGGGTTTTGAACCTCCGGACATTGTCTCGGCAGACCGTTCCATTCCTAACTAGGCTATCGTCCTCTGCAGTGCTTGTTAAAAATAATAATCAACTCTAAATAATTGTACCTTTGATAATTGTGTTAATTTTGTTCATTGTACTTTGACGAAATAAAACCATAACGATAATAACTTAATGTTACATTTGTCTCGGTAATAAAATGTGAAGTAAAGTGTGGCAACACCAAATAATAATGTTGAAGGCCAATGGACTTAGTAATTTTAACGTTTAAGTGATAAGTGTAATGTATGTGAAAACCCATTTATAAATATCACACTTCACACACACACACACACACACTCACACACACGCGTTTTGTCCCCGATGGGGTAGACAGAGGAGCAACTAGTGCACCCATTTTTCGCCGTGCGTTTTTGGTCCCATCATGTGATAGGGGGGGCGAGCCTATCGCCATATGGGGCACAAATTTCAGAGTCCGGGCTGATACTGATTAGAAAAGCCCAGTATAATTTTGCCCGGTCTGGGGATCGAACCCATTGCAGTCGTACCGTAATACGACTACGCCACCGAGGGACAACTTTTTTTATTTTGTGCTAAACATCTTTTTGTTATCTTAAAGCCGACATATTGACTGGACAATCCAATTTTATGTGGTGGTTATCCTCATCGGGAGATCCACATGTCTGTTGGCACTCTCTCATAGAAATAGGCACTTGTGGAATGGCGCAACTAGGGCTTCTGTAGTTAGGTAACGGTATTTACGACCATTTTGTGATAGGTAGCAAGCCAGTTAGTGGATATATTGTGCAAATTATATAACAGTTACTCAGGTTTGATGAGAGCGTATAGAAGTGTATGTTAAATTGGTCTATACTTTAAATTATTTATCAGTTCGTCGCTTTATTCCGTTTACTAGTATTGCTTCCGGCTCCGCCCGCGTATAAAAGTTTTTCCGGGATAAAAAGTAGCCTATAGGTGTAGCTTCCTATTAGTGAAAGAATTTTCAAAATCGGTTCAGATGTTTCTGAGATTAGCGCGTTCAACCAACCAAACAAACTCTTCAGCTTTATAACATTACTATAGATAAGTATAGATAATTTCCCTATTTTCATCTCCATTACTCTTAAAACTTCGTAGTTCTTACATATTCCGCAAGATGGCGCTATTATGAATTAATTAACTGCTATACTATTTTTATTAATTTATATAATATTTACTTCCATTTGAATTTATGTATGTAGGTTTATATTAAGTGACCTTGTTGCACCTACCTTATTTATCTCTGCACCACCCTCAGGTTGACTGGGAGAGAATGCCTTTGGCATTAAGTCCGCCTATATACTTTTGTATATTAAGTGCAAATAAATAAATAAATATACGGAACCTAGTAAGTATGACTATATATCTCGCTTCACAGTCTACATCGTATAGAATCGTTTATTTATTCCACAAACGTACGTATAAATGTTAAAAGTGGGTTTTAGAGAGCTGTAACTTGGTGTGTGGGTTTAGTCATAGTCTAAGATTGAGATGCGTTCCCCAAAACACTATCTAGAATAAAAAAATTGCTTTTAAAATTGTTGTTGAGTTTGGAAGAGCGCATTAGGACCTTTTTTCTGACGTGACAGTGATTTTACATTTATACGTGAGACTTATCTGGGTAGTTAGTGTGAAAACTGTTCTGTGTCTTCCGTCTAATTACCACATATTACGAAGCTGATAGCAGTAGTACTCAGTACCAGTTCTTTACTCAGTACAAGAGCAGTTTCAAGTATGGTGATGGTGATATGGTGTGATGGTTGATATCAAGTGAGTGACATTTCATCATTCCGTTTATAAAGAGGCGGATATAACTTGAAATCACCAACTTGCTGCTTTGCTCGACTGCTATGCTATCGAAATATAATAAATTGATTATCTTAGATCCAGTCTTCCCGGTCTCATGGCTAAGTAGGGTACCAATAGACCAATGAAGCGACCTGTAAGGTTATTAGTCAGTTATGTAGCGGTTTATGACAATATGACACCACATGACTTCCCCAATGACGCATGTCATTGTCTTCAACTTATAACAAAGATGGGTGAATAAACCGCAGTGTGAACTTTGCAGAAAAATAATAAATTGTTAATACTTAAATTACATTTGAGTCACGTGCCACCTTCATGCTTGAATACAGAAAGTGTAAGCAGAGGTACAAAATTACAGGTAGCGCTATAACAATGGCGATTAAAATAAAAGGATCTGCCCTTTATACTGTCCTTGCCTTTAAGATCATTGAGTAGTCATTGCTCTGACCTCGCGGAAGACAATGACTCGAAAGGAGCCTTGGCACTTGATCCCATGTCGATGAACTTGTCTTAAACTTTAAAGCCAGCAATATTAATAAGTATTCTTAATAATAAAACATGCTTAAAATCTATCCAAACATCGAAAGAAAAATGGTACATAAAACGGCATAAAACTGCAAAAAAAAACAATAATTATTGCTCACAATCATCGCATCGCCGAGGGATAATCATCTCTCGTCGACGCTATCTGGAGCCCCCCTCCTTCCGAATACCACCGGGTGCAGGGGGGTCGCTTTGCCGTGCCCTTAAAAAAGATACAATTTGATTTAATATAAATAAAAAAGCGTGATAAAATCCGCAAAATAGTTTTATGTAATTGTCTAACATTAGCGAAAAAGTAAGAAATTATTATAGGTACAACTTGAGTCTCTGGCCGAGCGGTGTTGACCCTGGTGTTGAATGAGTGAGTTCGAATCCCGTTAAAAGCGTATTTTGTTACACAAATTGTGTTGCGAATTGGTATCTGTTGTCTTAAGTGATATATTTGTCGTATACAAATTTTGATAGGTATCAGTGCTTAATCTATTTTTACCCTTAAGCAACGCTATAAATACTGCACACACACACCTTGTATCGCCGAAGGGGTGGGCAGAGGCGTAACTAGTTGCACCCAATTTTCGCCTTACGTATTCCGTCCCTTGATGTGGTAGGGTGCGAGCCTATCGTCATATCGGGGACTGTATACAGGCATACCTAATTATGTTCCTAGGGACCTAGGGCGTTCTAGCCATTCTCTTATAGAAAACAAATATAATTTACTTTTACAATTTATGTAGGTATATTAAATTAGTTAATATATTAGCAAAGATATTGAAATACAATAAAAAAAATGTTTTGATTCGACATCGTAGTTCCATTCCGATCGCTTGAGCATTTTAAATCAAATTTAGATATGAGGTTAATTGCTTTAGTCTTAATGCTTTTACATTGTTTGGAAATTATGCAAGTATTTGATTTGTGTAACATGGATGGCCTGACAGTTTTAATATTTATGAAAAAAGAGAGATTATTTATGAGAACTAGTAACACGATTGGGGAACCAATTGAAGTAAGAATATTGATACCACATCTCAATATACAGCGATTAAACCCTCATGTACTTAGGTATGTTGGCCAATAATGCATGGTTACAATTTGGGGTAATTGTAAAATAGACCAATATAACACAAGATTTACCAAATCAAAAGGCCGATTTTACCTATTATATTATATAATAGATAAATACTATTTGTCACATAAATGTATTAGCCGATCAAATGAAATAGGCACCGTCAAATAACATTTTCTTGAAAGTTGAAACCTGTGAAACGGGCTCTAAATGGTAAAGCATTTTTTCTAATTCATCTTTCATTTCGAATTGTAACCGCCATCCACTCGATAAATTATTACGTTTAAACCAGAGACACGGTAAATGTCAACTATAAGACACATTTCGGACTTTTACCATTTAGAGTTGGAAATCTTAGGGTATTTCTGAAATATCTAAGGGTTAACCGTAGTTCGAGGTCTTACAGTAACATGTACACTCAAAACGCCAGAATACTTTATCTTTACAACAGTTTTGCTCTAAAGCGTAGGCACTTAACTGCCTCGACTCCTACGTGAGCTTTATTTAACACAACACAATTTCCTATATATCTAACCTTAAAATTATAAAACAGGACCTTAAAAGTAAACAAACAATTTTAATTAAACCAAAATTAATATTTAATTCGGAGACGATGCTTAGAGTTTAAGGTCGCGACCTTAGTCACGACCTGATATGAATGCTTCGAACAAAAGTCGAAGATAATAACTCATTACGGTTCGAGGAAATCGAAATACCCGGAGATTAATTAAAATACATATTATACGTTAAATAATTAATTTGGCCAGTTTTTATACACCTTCGGGGATAAAAGTGATTGTATAAATAAGAAAGCTCACCTCCTATCACATAATTGGAGGGAATACTCATAGCGAAAGGTGCTACTGGCGCCTTAGCTACCTAAAAGGTGTGTGTGTGTGTGTGTGTGTGTAATAATAACAATACATAATAAATACTTACAATTAAATAACGTGAGCAAGCGTCTCACGATAAGCGCTACTTTTTGCTGTAAAGTTAGTTAAATTTGAATTACAAAACATTAGTTTTTAAGTCTAGACTTGCTGCGATTCAAAAAAGGAACATTTATTTGCACACTGGTAGATTAGACTGGATAAAAAAGCTAGCATCCCTTAAAACTTATCACCTATCCCACTATAAGTATGGGTCCCGATTCAAGTATAGGTACAAAACAAATCTCGAGACCAGTACGCCGAGCACGAGTTTACTTACTATCGTATAGTTAACGTAATGTATTTGTATGGAAGTTACAGTGCCTCATTGAGCGAATTTTGGAACTACAATACGGCAGCATGATCATTGCGCGCGCGTGTAAATGTCGAATAGTACCTAAACGTACCTATACCTAAACATTGCGGTAAAGTTAAAATGCATGGGAATTGACTATACCTACGAATCTGATTTATGACGTATAGCATTGTCAAAAACCTTAAACTTAAACGTTAACATACTCGTAACGAATACTATACGAAACGAGTAAATTCGTGCCTGGGGTACACATTTGTTTCCGTTCTGGGTGAAATGTCATTGTGGGGTCAAGGAGTTGTATTTAAAAAGTATCCATTTGAAGAGCAAGGTAAGGCATATTTGGAACAACATATAATCAAGACACGCGGCAGCGTGTCAAGCCAAGCAAAAAAAAAATGTCGAAGCTGCCTAGTGTAGTTTCACCCGAACCATTTGGAGCGACTTTTGACGACTCTATAACTCAAAATCTATTTAACGTAAATACATGAGATTTGGTTTATGTATTAAAGCCCCTTAAGTTAACTAGAATCCCAAATTTCATAAGTATAGGTCAAACGGTCATTGAGATACTAACATCTAAAAATCGGCATTTTTATCACTGACTGACATATAGATCAAAAACCTAACCCACTTCCAGATGACCTAGAAAGTTGAAATTTGGTATCCAGCTAGGTAATTGTATGTATACTAAGGAAAAACTCTGAAAACAGTATATTTTTAAGATTTGAAACATTTTCCAAGCAATCGGAAAATCTGCATATTATCTATAACTTATCGTTAGAATAATGAACGTTTAGGCGTACACGTCCATTGATGCTTTATTTTAATTTAAATACTATTTACCTTGATCCATTAATTACGTTCCCTCCGTATTACTTTTGCTTGAGTTTTTCTATAAATTTTCCGACTTAAGACAGAGCTGTTGTGGGATACAGCGGCAGGTTCCTATAGATACGTTATAGACATCAGCAACTCGTGCCCGCTCTTCAGTCTTTTATCTTATAATATATTTACTTCTGTTTAGAGCTTAAGTTAAACATTTCTGATTTCTACATTTTTTTTTTTTTTTTTTTTTTTATTCGGGCACGGCAAAGTGACTGCACCTCACCTGCTGGTAAGCGCGATGCAGTCCAGATAGAGTATCGAATGGCAGCAGATAGTTATCTCATGCCATTCGACACAATCATGCCGGCCTACTGAGCTGCTTCTTCACGCTACGGCGGAAGGACCCAGGATTATAGGAAGGAGGGAACACGTGCGCCGGTAAACTATTCCAAAGCTTGATGGTGCGGCAAATAAAAGAATTGGCGAACCTATTGGTTCGGGCCGAGATGGTTTTAACCATCAAGCTGTGGCTTCGGATGCCGGCACGCGTGATTCTGCTGAGGAAAGGAGAGGAGGGGATCAGATTAAACAACTCTTCAGAGCATTCGCCATGATACAGACGGTAGAACACGCTTAGAGAAGCGACATCCCTCCGCAATTGTAGCGACTCCAAGTTGCTCGTTACGTCTGCATCATCCACAATGCGGATGGCCCGCCGCTGCAATCCATCCAAGGCATCGAGCAAGTATTGGGCGGAACCGTCCCAGAGGTGCGAACAGTATTCCATACCCGGCCGTACCTGTGCTTTATACAAGCGGAAGATTTGACCGGGCGTGAAGAACCGACGCACCTTGTTCAGGATTCCAACCCTGCGTGATGTGGCAGATATAACGCCTTCGATGTGATTCCTTGGATTCAGATCACAGCGGATATCCATACCAAGGATATTCAGGTCATTCCGCATTAAGAGTGGAACACCCTGAAGATTGGGGAGAGGAGAAAACGGGGATCTTTTGCACGTGAACGCACACACCTGCGTTTTCTTGGCATTGAACTCAACCAGGTTCATGTAACCCCACGTGGAAATGAGATCCAGAGTCCGGTTGAGCTCAATGACAAGATCATTGCGCCTCCTCGCAGTGTCCACCCGCAAACCAGGGGGCTCATGGTAGTATCGCCCGTGAACCGTGCTGTCGTCTGCATAACAATGAATGTTGCCAAGCGATAACAAATCATTGATATGCAGAAGAAACAGGGTGGGCGACAGTACCGAGCCCTGTGGAACCCCGGCATTTACTGACATGAGCTTCGAAGCGTGCCCATCAACGACGACACGTATTCTACGCTCATGCAGAAAGCCAGAAATCCACGCACACAAGTTGTCGGGCAAACCATATGCCGGAAGCTTGGAAAGGAGACCACGGTGCCAGACCCTATCAAAAGCCTTAGCTATGTCGAGGCTCACAGCTAGAGCCTCGCCATGCCTATCAATCGCCTCCCCCCAGCGATGCATGACGCACGCTAGAAGGTCACCCGTTGATCGGTTCTGACGAAATCCGTATTGTCTGTCGCCGATCAACGAGTGATTCTCCAGGTAGCGGGTCAAGTGCGTGTTTATTAGCCGCTCCATGACTTTCCATAGCACTGAGGTTATAGCGATTGGGCGGTAATTGGTAGGGTCTGTCCGATCACCTTTTTTGGGGATCGGTTGCACATTGGCCTCCCTCCAAGATTCAGACACTATACCTGAGAGGTAGGACGCACGGTAGAGGCGTGTCAGTGCAGGAGACAACTCCGCTGCACATCTTCTCAATACCACCGCCGGTATACCGTCCGGACCACTGGCTTTCCGAACGTCGAGAGACCGCAGCTCACGCCGCACATCGCACTGCCTGATGCGAATATCAGGCATTGTGAATCCGCAATCAGGCAGCGCCGGCGGCGGCTGAGAGCCACAGTCTTCGAGCCGGGAGTTAGCCGCAAAGAGATTTGCCAACAGAGTGGCTTTCTCCTGCGGCTTGTGTGCCAGCGATCCATCTGGATACCTTAGCGGCGGCAGTAAGGGACGGCAGAAGTTAGACTGGACGGCCTTGGCCAGACTCCAATAAGCACGGCTGCTCGTCGGATGGCTGGCCAAAGCCCAATCCTACATATCCGCGCGGCATCCGATCTAACATAGGCCTTCTTGCAGGCCTTGGCGGCACGGTTATAAGCTGCTTTGAGGGAATCAATATTAGGATCCTTCATTGCGCGACCCCTGATCCAAGCGCGATACGCCGCCTGTTTTTGACCAACAGCATCGGCGCAAGCGCGATTAAACCAGGAGCGTCCACGGCCCTTACTAGCGACCTCAGAGGAAGGAATGTAATATTCCATTCCTAACCTGACCTCGCCAGCAATAGCGTCGGCACTCGCCGAAGGATCTTTTCCCTCGAAACAACGCTGCCGCCAAGGGATGGATGCGAAATATTCTCGCATACCATCCCAATCTGCCGACGAGTAATGCCAGACCCTTCGCTTAACCTGCACAGGATGTGGAGGTGAAGCGAAAGGTATTGACGTCCCAACCAGGCAGTGATCAGAAGTGCCCAGAGGGGCACTAACGGTCACTCGATACCCGGTCGGGTGACTCATCAGCAGAAGGTCCAGCAGTGAAGGCGCATGACTCGCCACATCCGGGATCCTGGTAGGCTGGCTCACCAGTTGTGTCAAGTCATGTGTCAGAGCGAATGCATGGGCAGCTCTGCCAGCATGATCAGTCCTGGAGGATCCCAGCCACAACTCATGGTGCGCGTTGAAATCCCCCAAAACCACCATCTCCGCTGACGGAAACTGCACCTGCGCGTCATCCGCCGCCAGGCTGAGGTACCTGAACAGCCGAGTCGTCTCATCGTCCCCGTGGTGTGACCTGTAAAGGCACACGTAGATACGGCTCAAGGAGCCAAAATCCACGTGCACCCACAAAGTGGAAAAGGAAGGGTCCTCCATGCAGCGCAGACGGCGACAACAGACGTCCGATCGAACATACAAGCATACCCCGGCCTTTGGCTTGAAGTTTTCTTCAAGCGAATAGCCGGGGTACAGCAGGTATGAATTATCGTCCGGACGGCGAATCTGTGTCTTCGTCAAGAAGAGCAAAGCAGGCCGGGCCGTCTCAAGATGGTGGTGGACGGCATTGAGGTTGGTATGGAGTCCGCGGATGTTGGCGAACTCCATAGTGAAAGCGGTGGTGGGCTTGTGCACCGCTGTAGGACCTGCTTTCTTTGTAGGCACTGTCATGAAGGGGGACGGGATGCGTGAAGAAGCATCGGGAAGCCTGTAAATGGGCACTCAGTGGGCCGAACGGGCACCAGAACACGAGAGCCCTGGAATAGGTGAACTGATCCGCCGGACGGAAGGGCCCCCGTACCCTCCCGGGATGGGCCGCCGGGACCCCACATCCGGTCACCAACCGGCACGACGGACCCACCCAAGATTATGCGCGGCATGGTGAGGCAGCCTCTCGAGGTGGTTAGTCTCGATTGGGCCCCTGTACTATACCGCGGGCGGCCAGCGGGTCAACCGTTTCTACAGGTCTCCCTGGCCGGCGGATCAATACGACTTCCCCGACTGTGATCCGGAATTACCCACACGGAACAACCTCATACCCAATTACAGGCGCCCCGAGAAACCGGGAGAGCGTAGGCTGATCCCGTAACGGACTGTCACTCATTTGGCACTACCCAGGGGTCACGTGTAGGGAGACTAGAGTATGAGCCTACGGACGCGAGTGACATTAACCCCCAGTTAGTTTTATTAGTTTATTTACATCTTAAGACGTTTATGATTTTGACAGATGAGATGACATTGGACGTTCTATGATACTTGCGAATCATAGAGTTTAAGTAATTATTAACATAGAGGTTTTATACCAAGAGGACTTCATCGCGTGCACATAGCAGAACGATGAAGCGGTTTACGGCTTTTAATACATTATTTATTTTCATTCTAAAATAAGTAATTTCATAAACATTGATCAAAGGTACCTTGTTACGTATTTGTTTTAATTACTTAGCTAAATATTTTAATAATTAATATCTTTACAAAAAGTAATGATATCCCATCAAAAACATAAATGTGAAATGTGGAAGCCAAGTCTAATATTAAGAATATGCGTGCTTGTCGACTTCACCGACAAAAGAATTGAAATCTTAATGGTTGCCAAGCCCTGTAGATAATCCTGAAAATTATTTATAAGAACACACTCCATTCTAAAATAAATTGAAACTAATATTTCTCTGTTTTTCTGCTACGACATAGTATGATATTTAAAAACATAACTTCTTAAATTTGAATAGTCGAATTATTTACACAAAGCAGATAACTTAGTATAAATTTAAGCTCAAGATTTGTCTTGGCAAATCTCTTTTATTTTATTTTTGTGAAGAGAAAAAAAGTATTAGTAAGAACACAAACGTATGTAGGCAATTTGAAATTTTGAATTTGTTCAGCAACTTATGCTGGCGACTGTACATTGTCGCGCTAGTGAATAAAAATAAAACATTTCCACTAGTGCAGAAATTCAAAATTCGGCGTCGGCCTTTTTCGAAACCGAAAGCTGCCCAAGGTAAAAGGTTGTACGAGGCGAAAATTGATTGGCGCCCAGTAATAAATAGGTTGGGTAACGGCTAGCCCGGCGAGTCAGTTCCTGCGCGGGGTTCCGGTCTTGTAATGCCGACGACTGCGTCATATCCAGTCAGTTAGTCATATTTATTGTATTACGATGTGTTTTAAATTTAAGGACAAAGTCACGAGTTTTATTCATAATCCTGGCTAGCATAATGAGAGTCTTCATGAGAGTTTATCTCACAACTTTGAAACGTGTATCAACTATCAAATAATAGCGAATATCAATTCGCAAACACATTTCACGCGTTGCGGCTATCGAACCCGCGACCTTTTGTTTGCCTGCTAATTTACTTGCCCATCTCGTCACTGCGTGGATTATAAATCACGGCGAAATTTTGAACAATATCTTAATCTTTTGTAAAGCTTTTGAAAATCTATATAATTTTGTCGCTTTTTTCCCTAATAAGGTCTAAATATCAACGAGTAGGATCGTATATATGTTCTGAAGGTGAACATGTATCGACCATGAATATAGTGGGAAATACATTAATGTAATAATTATAATAATAACACAAAACATTCACAACAGATAATCGTGACTCTATATGTACTGAGAGCTTTATAAAAAGTATATTTATTATGTATACATAAAATTCTTTTAAATGAGGTACTCAGGGCAGTATAAAAAAGATGCTAAACTGGCATATATAAATAATGCTAGCTTTGTATGATATAGCGGTCCACAGCTGAACATAGGTTTTCTCTACAGCAGAGAGCGTCCTCTCAATGGTCAGTCAGGCAATCCATCATCAAAATATATTAGGTACACACACACACTCTCACATTTGCCTTTTATCCTCGAAGGGGTAGGCAGAGGCGCAACGAATGCACCCACTTTTCTTCATCACTTCTTTTAAATGAAGAAGGTGGCATTTTCGCTATAGGTAGGTACTTTATAAAACGGAAACGGCCTTAATAATGTCATGTTTAAATGAATGATATTCGTCAATCGTCATCCAATCAATTTATTTTCACTCATAAAAATAATGGTGATCCAGTGTATATTTGCTTTGTTGTGTATGTTGTGTGGATACAAGGCATGGAACTTTGGCTTTTTGCCGCCTTTCTTTTTTTAAAGCGTGAAGTTACTCCTTCCGCGTTATATGTCCATCTCGTTTTCGTCAGGTCTGCCTTTATCCTTAGCTTTTGAATGAAACTTTAATCGTTTCTCATTCATCAAAAGGAAGATTGTGATATAAATCTATAATTCTTTATGCCGCATCGTTCATTTCTTTCAATTTTTCATATATTTTATTGTATAATTGGCGCCATGAATAAGCCGAGCTAGACCAAATAATTATAAATTTACTATGTAAGCAAATCTATGGATACCTACCTGGCTAGGCAGATGGGTAGATGCTTTTAACATCCATAATGCTTTTACATACGAAAGACCTGCAAAAGCAGGTGGCAACCGTGATCTCAGGTTACGTGCTATACGAAGATGTACTTTCAGATAAATTATGCAAATCAACTATAGTATGATTAGTTGTGTAATGCTAGTAAATGCATTACCATACTTCGAGTAGTGGCTTAGATTAGTAATATAATAATTTACTGGGTAAAGTTATCGTACAGTCGGTCTGGATAGGCATCATCACTAACTGTTTTTCTCAAGTTTTATTTTGTTCTGTTTGGAAGTCATAGTAACAATTGTAGTTTTTATATCTAAGTGCCAAACAATATTTTGCAGTATGTTCTAGTGTCATATCATACTGTAAAAAGTTCAAAATGGAAGATCTATAAAACGTATACGAGGCAGAGTACTGCTACGAAAAAAATAATAAATCGTCTCGAAAACATTTCATTTCTAAGTCCTCTAGATAGTTTTGTCGACAGCAGGAATGGGGTGTCTGGACTAGGGTGGTACTTATGTCTCACTAAAAGTCAAATGTCTTTGTTCTGACGGTAGAGATAGCTATAGGTTCAATAATAACAACAATACTTCAAAAACACCGTAGCGAATAAAATAAAACAAGGAAAACGCAACAAATTACTTATACTAAAAACATCTGTAAAAAGCAACTGATCCTGCGTTCTTCACGCACAATTGGGTAACCGACTTGATCGTTTAAATCCATACATCGAGAACGTTTCAACTCGTACTCACCAAAGAAACCTAAAAACCTAGAATAACCACGCATCTAAATGACTAACAATAATGACAATCAGTGAAATTATTTGCAAGTAGAAAGTGCTAGTTACGCACAACGAATGTTTGATTAGGTATCAAGAAAGTGACCGTCTATATGAATGATACGTTCACGCCTCTACGCGTGGGTACACTGGTTGCAACTCTGCCTACCCCTCCGAGGACAGAGAAGCTTATGTAGGTATCAACTTTGAACTTATATAAGATCTACTAAAAACCATTATCAATTTTTGCGTTCATCCATTACAGATAAAAAATTGTTTCTGTGTCCGTAAATCCAGGGTCTCATAAAAACTTTGCAGAAACATGCCGCGAAACTAGTTATAAATATTTAGTGATACAAAAACTAAGGACAGGTTACAACTACGATTTTATCTTAATGTTGACGGGTCTTTGCGTCTAATTGCTTTAAGTCGACCTCATTTGTTCATTGATAGATCCCTAACCAACAAGTGATCTACTTGCACGTTTGCTCAAAATATATAATTTGGTGATCATATACCGTCAAGACGATGCAAAGATCATTTGGCTTTATTGAGTTAAAAGGCTAGGCGGTATTTGTATTGGTTTCACCGGCAAGGATTACTCCCTTATTTGATGTCTATAATAATAAATAACAATACCAGCCCTGTTTTATATACTGTCCCACTGCTGGGTACGGGCCTCCTTTACTACTGAGAGGGTTTAGGCCTTAGTCCACCACGCTAGCCTAGTGCGGGTTGGTGGACTTCACATACCTTCAGAATTCTTATAAAGAACTTAGGTATATGCAGGTTTCCTCACGATGTTTTCCTTCACGGTTAAAGCGAACGATTTTATGTCTACCATGGCATTTATTGTCCCTGGCATTTCTATCCATACCCTGGCACAATGGCACACACAGTCTTCCGCTTCCTACAAACACAATTTGAACTTTAACATAATTATGCTGTTTAAAAACACTGATATTTCCGATTCCGAGGAAGGTTATGTGAAGTCTTTATAAACTGCACTGTATTGAATCTGACAGTGTGGTCGCTGTCCAAAAGTGATTAGCGATTCATTGTAGTTGTTATCAGCTTTAAAGTTGCATTATAGCCTCAACACCTATGCTTACACTATCGTTTCAACACTTTGGTTTGTAGTTTCCGTAAAGAATTGGACGATAAATTTATTTGCATTCTAATTCTCTCGATACTGAACTGTAGCTGATAGATATTTCAGTGACGGTTGTGAGCGGGATAGTATTTTTGATTGTTAATGAAGCAACACTAAAACATACCGAAGTTGCAATCGCTTTGTAATCCGTGGCGGCTGCCATCCCAACTAGACTAGGAGGCATCGATGACGATATTGAAAAATGGCATCTATATTACACGACTACACAGTTCCGGAAACTGAACCAATGACCTCTCATTTCTTAGCTAGGAAGTCATCAAAATCTATACTATTATAATAACATGTTTTTTTTTTGTGTATTTTAACATTGAAAGTTTGTGTTAACAGTATCCGTATATTTAAAGATAAATATTTATAGATTTAATTTGCATTTACTAGTTAGTAGCTACCGTATGAGTGTCCGTTTAGGTAGGTACAATTACCCAATTAGGTGCTAGTACACTTTGTCAACATAAAACGCCCAATTTTCATACTTTACCAAGTTGGTGCTATCTTTTCGGAGCTGTACACAGGAAACAGCAGATATCTTTTATTGTGTACTTTATAGCTCTATGTTGTTGAATGTTGACAGGTGACGCATAAACGACTTATTTAGAACTTTAAGGTGGTCGAGCATACACTTTTTCGACTGTAGTATCAATTTGTGCTTCTCATATCGAGGACCAGCCTGCAAATATCGTTTTGCGTATAAGGCCAGTAGCCTAGATGCGTTTCTACAGGCATTAGAAATAAAATTAAAAAAAATATGGGAATGACATCTATCTTGCGATGGAACAAGTGGAAAAATTAAACTTGTGGGTGAACGCGATTAAAAGATACGGTTTATGTCGCATATTTTTCAATTTCGCAAGGGGATCAAAACCTATAGGATACTATTCCCGTTGACCTAGAATCATGATATTCGCCTAAAATCAAGATCTCCCTTTATAGCACATGTAAAGGAAGCAAATTGAAAACGGATATGAAATCCTCCTAGCCAGTTTCGGCCACGGCGGCCAATCTCAACGGAGATCAGCC